>OW569406.1:71101170-71701170 GCA_937654795.1 Cistogaster globosa
GATTTCAAACTGTCGACTGGTAACTGTTGGCCTATTCATCACGGGGTCTCCTATTACTAGCTAGGCATTTGTCCCTGACATGCATACTTAACAAGTTGTTGCCAGTCAGCGCCGGATATAAACACTCTGTACGCTACCGTCTAAAGGCCTCATTAGTCTTTACTTTCTATTGATGTTCTGTTCCGTGACGTTCTGCTTCTAAAATTCATGAAATTAGTTTTTCTGTAACAAAATGTCAGCTGTTTATAATAAACAAAGAGAACACAACACAACAAAAAATAAACTTCAATTACAATGAAAAAAATGGTTTGTTTACAATTTTGCACTCAAACTATCAAACAACTACCAAGTAACTTAACGTTGAATTCTATTTTCTATTGATTTGAACGGAACAGAACAGAACGTCAAAGTAATAACAAACCAAAAATACATATTTTCAATTTAAGCGAAACTGATCAGCTGATTCGTCACGGAACGAAAATTAAAGACTAATTCTGCCTTAAACCTCTGTCAATTACAGTCTACAATACTTTTACAATTAGTTTCATTAAAAACTCAAGCAAAAAGTTTGTTTCACAGTTTTCAGCTATTGCCCATCTTCATACCCTGTAAATAATATATAATCTCATCCTTCCATAAACTGGTTATTTTTCTAAGCGAATAGTTACTGTAATAACATCTATAAGGATACTAGGAACCTTCCTCCCCTTTTCTTTAGAACTAATCAGTCCTTTATAAAATAGGCTTAATGAGCAACTTTTTATAGTGACGCATCGGTAGTTTGTTGCTCTTTTACTTATCATGTCCTTGTCCCTTAAGTAGACATGAGTTCTCGTAAAATCCTACACATAAAACTGTCGGTCTTTCTTTTAATTATCGCAGGGACCGTAAATAACGGTTATCCAGAAAATTTTAACTCTAAAAATCTCCATGTCAGAGTCAAATTGAGACACATACTGTCATATACCAATAGATTCGTATTAATGTGCTCTTTCAGAATCTATGGTGGTTTTAGAAAAACGATCTCAACTCCGAAGTTAAGAGTTATTTTTCAACGAAATGAATGAAAATGGAATGAAAATCTTAAAAATGAGTTTTATTTTTCTGTCATAAAATAAAACTCTTTTTAGGAGTTTTATTTTTTCCGTCATAAAACAAAAGTCTTTTGAGGACTTTTATTTTTTTCGTCTAAACTAAAACTCATTTTGTTAATGTTCTTTTTTTTTTGACAATAATTATTTTATTGAGTTTGATATAATGTGTGTAGCTATTTATTTGTTTAATTTAACAAACATAATTTTTTACAAATTTTCTGCAGAAAGATTTGAACGCAGGTCGCTCGCGCCACATTTTAAAAAAATCGCTGAAAAATAATTGCTCTTCTTAAAGCGTTTGTGTTGCGATTTATACAGGCTCCAAGAGAGCTAATAAGGCTTTCATATTTTCCCATTCTGATTGGCGAAGATTAAGCAAAGCATGGACTTTTTTCAAGCAAAAAGATTTGTAGGTCATTAAGCTTTTTATCATAAAGTACGTGGAATTCCATTGAGTCTGGACATCCATAATTAGATTAAACTGCTTTTCAAATTGTTTGGGTGTCAATTTACATAAAATAAATTTTATATAAGACGGAAAAAATAATACTCCCCAAAAGACTTTTATTTTATGACGGAAAAATAAAACTCTCTTTTTAAAAGTTTCATCCGACTTTTATTTTTAAGTTGAAAAATAACTGTTTTAAATGGATTTTTTTTAAGTCACTATATAACTGTTATAAAAGAACATTTTTGATATCCCGTATAGCCGTTGAGTTAAATGTTAGCCGTACATTTTCTTTTCACGTTGCATTGGATTTCTAATATTTTCAAAACTCTTTTTATATTTGAATTACAATTATTTCCAACTTTTCTTATTTGCAGACTCTATCACTCTTTAAAAGTGCCCATCAAAACTTTGGCGTTTGAAGATTTGGCCGAAAGAAAATTCGAAATGAAATCACGCGAAAAGGGATTGGATTTAAAACACAGTCTCATGATAATGAACAAATTGGGAAAATATCATGCAGCTTCAATAAAACTATTGAAAAAGGTAAATAAAAAAAAACGTTTTTTTATTAATTATAAAGTAAAACATATTTTTCTCTTTTACAAAAAAAGGACCCCCAGCTTCAGAAATGTTTTAACGTGGGTCTTATAGCCGAAGCTGCCTTACAAAAGGACGATAGCACGATTATAAAATTTTTCGGCAGCAATGTAAAGGCGCTGATCGATGTAATCGACACGTGGCAGGGATACGAAAAGATTGCAAAAAAGATTAAAATTTATTACAAAAACTTAAGAAACAATCTTAGACGCTGTATAGCTCTTGAGGAGAATGGCTTTTGTGTTTTAAATCATGGTGATTTGTGGGCCAACAATATTCTTTTCCTCTATGATGAACAACGGAAACTTGTTGATTTAAATTTAATTGATTTTCAAATGTCAATATGGAATAGTCCTGGAATTGATTTAAATTATTTCTTCTACACCAGCATTGAATTAGATATTTTAAAAAATAAACTAGATCTGCTTATAAAGGAATATCATGAGTCCTTAAGTCAGACAATGATGGAGTTGGGTATTGAGAAAATACCTTCATATCAGGACATATGCAGTGAAGTGCAAAAGAGACAACTATATGGATTTTTTGCCAATTATGGTGTATTTCCAATTGTATGCCAAGACAAGGACATCTGCCAGGACAGCAGTTTTGAAAATTTCAAGGATGAGGATTTTGTAAAGCAAAAATTAAAACAAATGTTTGCTTCGAAACGTTTGCAAGAAACTTATCGTTACACTTTACAAAAGTTTGACAAGTTGGGCATATTTGATTAAATTTAAACCTTACTTTTTAATAACAACTTTACTTTTTAGCAACAAGTTTAAAATTTGTTGTACAAAGCCATTTCATATTTTTAATGAATAGAAAATAAGATTTAATTGTGTTTGAACAACAAAAAATATTTGCACATTTGATGTTACTGAATTTAAGAAAAAAATTTTTCTCCTTAATAACGTAAAACTAAAATAAATTTTTCTTAATAACTTAAAGACTTGAAACAAATAATTATCTACAATAAAAATTTCATTACATTTTGTTAAAAAATCAAGATTTTTCTAAATACAGTTGTTGTAAATAATTCATTTGTTTTAGTTTAGCTCGAGATTAGATGTGAAATTGTAACTAAATAAGGAACCGCAATTATTTCAAATTTATTTCTTATTTTTTTTTCAATTAGGATTTGAACAGTAGAATATTATAAATGAATTAAAATTAACTTTTTTTTAGAAAGAAAAATTGATTAGTTGGTTGGTAAAGATGATAAAGTGGTCTAGAAAATGCGGAAGTACATTCTGCTAGCGTCTAATTTATCTGCTTTCTTTAAAAACCTTTACATAAATTTGTAAACATTTTTTCTGTCTAAAAATTTTTAGAAATTAAATTAAAAAACGACATCAACGTTGTGCTCTCAAGCAGCAAATTTTACGTATTCGCCATTGCGGCCACCTAGTAATTGATTTGACTCATGGCGAAAAAATATACCAGGTGGTGGCAGTGGCGAATTTATTCAATTTCGCCGTTGCAGAAAATGTCAAACTCTATATATAAAAAATCAGCGAAAATTTTTTTTATATGAAGTTTGAAATTTTCTGCAACGGCGAAAATGAACGAAATTCGCCACTGCCACCACCTGGTAAATTATTTCGCCATGATTTGACTTGTCACAAGGCGAACTAATACCAGGTTGTCGCAATGGCGAATTCGTTAATTTTGCCCTAAATGTCAAACTCCAATTATAAAAGAAAACTTATAATTTTTTAATAGGGTGTTTGATATTTAACGTTTCGGCTGGATTCGTCTTGACTTGTCATATACAAGAACTTTGTTTTTTTATTTGCGGCAACACCAACAATATGATAGTTTTGACGTATTTGTCGTAGATGTATTGGCAAATGGTAAAAAAATCCAGTTTCGCTCGAAAATCGCATAAAAATAATTAAAATTCATTATGAGAATTCAAACAGGAACAACATGCTGGTTTAAAAAAAAAAAAAAAAAAAAAAAAAAAAACATTTTTTCAGAAGTCTTATAATTCTCAACGTTTGACTGTATGATCGCTATAAAGTCTGGAGGTCTGAATGGGTCTAAAACTGATTAAAAACCTTGAGAATAAAATTGAAACTCAGAGCACTTTTAGAATAGAAATTTTGATTCGGTTGTTACGAGGGCTGCTCTATATATTTCTGGCCTAATAGTGAAAATGCCAATATTTATAATCAAAAATGGTTTTATTGTTTTTTAAAGTATTCTCCAGCATGAATTATACACTTTTGCATGCGCTCAAACCAGTTGTCGAAGCACTTTTTCCACTCCTTAATAATGACAGACTATCCAATGGAAATGTCAGATTGCACTTGGCAGCACTCAGTGTTGCCAGGCCAGAAATATATATAGCAGCCCTCGTATAATACCAAAATATTAAACCTTAGGTTTTTTAAAGAAGTTGTTGAAAATGTTTTTCAGAAGACCAGTCCTTAAAAGGAGAAAAAATTTGTCGTTTGATTTTCTAGAGGATATGAAAGCGTTCTGAAATGGAAAAGTATTTTACTCTAATCGGTTTCCAATGATAGTGTCCATGTTCATGGACACTTATTTTATAAATCATTATAAATTTGTATGAAATAATATTTAATTATATATCTTAACATAATTAATGTTAGTTAAAGCACTGCAATGCCACAAAATGTTGCCTTATAAAAGAACTTTGTCAGCACTAAATTAAAAGGTGAATTTTAAATAGAACGGTTTTCTTCCAAAACCGAAGTTTCCTAATAAGCTAAAAAATCTTTATTACTCACTTGTATTTAAACCTTTTTGAAATCAACTTGAATTACTTACCGTAGTTAATTAACCTTAATTTTATATAACCATTATCTAACAACTTACCTCTCAACCATATTGAAATCCTTGGAATTATACTTACCCTAATTATAAGTTAACCTGAAATTAATCTTATATTAATGTGAAATTAATAAACCTAAGGAAACCTAAAAGAAAGAAAATATATTTGCATCTAATTTCTATAATCATCATCATCATCTTAAGTGCAGTAACAAAGGTGAGCAAAGTTGTTCCTAACCCTCGTATACATTAAAATCACCTTTTATTAATCCCTTATTTCTTTGCATGCCAATTAACAATTATAATCACTTTAATGAGTGACTGTAATTGCAAAGCAATCAAAGAGGTGTCTCTTATACTTACCTTAGCTGCTGTATTGTATCAACCCTAAAGAGAAATAATAATACACACCCAATTGTATTCATGGTCCTTTTGAGTAAATGATCCAGTAACCTGCAAATAATTGTCTCTTAAAAAGAAGAAAAACACATAGTCAAAAACTCAACACCAACAATGAGGTAAATCAGAAAATTATATTAAACCATCAGTCTAAGCTCATCAATAAGACCGTACGTATGTAAGTAGCAAACAGCGAAATTATTCTTCTTAAAAAACATAAACATAAAATTATAATTGTGTGTAGATTTGTGCATAAAGAAAATTCAAAAAAAAAATTAAAAAACAAACAAAACAAAAAATTCCTACTCTTAAAACATAAAAAACTGTACCTATAACTAAAACAAAATAAAAAGTGTACATACATATAAACCTGCGTGGAAGAAATACATACTTATAAAGGTATTAAGTGAATTAAATAAAATAAAACATAAATGTAAAAATTTCTAAAAACAAACAGAAATATATAAGCATTGAAAAAATAGTGAAAAGAATGTACTAACCAATACAGAATTGCGCAACAAAAAAAAAAAAGAAACACAGAAAAAGTTTAAGCTACTCTTAAAATCGATTACAGTCCATTATTGTGTTGCGGTTTACTGTATAAAATATAAAAAAAAAAAAAAAAATACAAATTAAAATTCTTTATAATTTCGTATCCAGAAATTGTAATATTCTTAAAGTATTGGATTTACTTATTATTTTATAATCACTGCTTCTTTTTCGGTTCAGAGATTATATATTCTCTTTATATAAAATTGTAAAAAAAAAACAAGTGAAGTAAAACAAATCTCTTTCCAAGTTAAAAGTGTTATAAAAGTTCTTTGGTACTATTCTATTTAGTACTATTTAAACACTACTTCTCTATTATTTTACCTTTTACTGGTGCCAACACTGATGTATTTTAAAAGTACATAAAGAGAATTTAACACTGGAATTTATGAGAACATAATAATAAAAAAGAAGTATAATAGTAATTAACCCATTAAGAACCAATAACTTAAATTCGAAAATGCGAAATTGAGATGTATCAACAAATAAAATTTTACATCTCGGATAAATAAAAAAAAAAAAAAAAAATTATTATAAAAAAAAAATAATGATAAAAGTAAAAGAATTAATCGGAAAAAATAGAGAATATTGAAAACTCGTTACAAATAGTTCTGCTTAAGATTTTTTTTTCGATAAATTGGTCATTATAAAAAAAAAACGAATATAACCCTAATATCACCGCTCAACATAAATATTTAGATTTGTATTAAAAGAATACATTTAAATAATACATTAAAAAGAAAAAAAAAAAAATTAAAAAAAGGAGGAATTTACCCAAAAAGAAATTAATTTCAAAAGACTTAAAGTTAAAACGAGGGAAAAATTTCATTTAAAAATTCAATAAAAAAAAAAAAAAAAGAATAAATACTCTAAAAACCTAATTTTACAAATTTATTAAAAAATAATCAAGTATTTAATACTTATTAATAGAATTATTATTATTATGCCGGCAGTTATAAAAGGTTTATTTTTCTTCCCTAAAATTTTACGATTATAAGATAAAATTTTGAACTAAATAAAACTAGCTTTTATTTCATCGATCTATTTTATTCCATCTTTTAAACTAGTGTCAAGATCTAGTGCTATAACCCAATAGCCCCTATACCCGGAATTTAAAATAGAAAGTGAATCATTAAAAGCCTAATTCTGAAAATAATCATTGTTCACTTTTACTAGATAATAGGTATCTAGTGCTATAACCCAATAGCCCCTACATAAACAACGAATTTAAGAAAAATTTACTCTGAGAATTGAATTTGAAAGATAACCTTCCTTGATTGAAAAATCAAAACTTAAACCCGTAATAATTGCATAATTTACACTCCAGAAATATTATTCTAAAATTAAACTGTTTAACCCTCTAATTGCATCGGTAGCATTTCAGTCCCATTAACTTTGAATTAATTAATTTCAAGGAAAATAGTAATTTTAGAAAATTAGATTGCAATTCCACTTCAAAGCTCTAAAATGACTTCAACATCAGGCCCAACCCCCCAAGAGCGCTTTGGATTCGATTGTGACTATTTACTCCAATTCTGTTCAAAATTCCATAGAATCGAGGTAGTAGAACAAAATGAGTCTATTCTTGAGATCAAGTTAAAAGACCTAGAAGGGAGGTGGAATAAGGTAACAACATCTTACGAGCATGTTATGCTTGCACCTGAAGATATTGCAAACCCTGAAGTAAAAGCAGAAGCAAAGACAAATTATGAGGTGTGTTTAGATTCTTATTATCTCTGCTCTTCCCAAATTCTCGACCAAATTAAATCGTATCGGTTAGATACATCATATCTTCCCGCGTTCGGAGCAAGTACTAGGTACTCAACTCAGCCACAATTGGTAGCCCAAAATTTTGTGTCAGACAGTTCCAGTAACAGTATAAAATTGCCCCCTTGTGACACAGAAGTTTTTCAAGGCAGCTATGAACAATGGCCTTCATTTCGTGACATGTTCACGGCAGTTTATATAAATCACACGAAACTGTCTCCTGTTACGAAGTTATATCATCTGCGTAATAAAACACGAGGTGAAGCAGGTTCCATTGTCAAAAGATATACTCTATCCCACGAGAATTTTGAGCTTGCTTGGAACGCACTTAAAACGCGATATGAAAACAAGCGAGTTTTGGTTGATAATCAAATTAAAATTTTGTTTGATATACAACCCGCGCTTAAAGAAGATAGCGAATCAATTCGTAAAATTCAAACCTCAGTTAACGATTCTCTAGCAACGCTAAGAACGTTGGGGGTTGAAGTTGAGAGTTGGGACCCCATTCTAATACGTTTGATATCAACAAAATTGCCAGATATTACTCTATCTCTTTGGGAACAATCCCTAACATCTCCCCGTGACCTTCCAAAATGGTCACAAATGTCGCAATTTCTTGTAGACAGATATGAGGCGGTAGAACGCCTTACAAATATAAAAAACTCTAAAGACTGTTTTAGTCTTAAAATAGCACGTCAACCCAACGTACATTCTTTCTCGTCTCAAGAAAATCTCTATGACAAAACGTGTAAACTTTGCAATGAAAACCACTGCTTAAGAACATGTCCGAAGTTCCGAACGTTCACGGTGCAACAAAGAGCAGACTTTGTATACAAAAACAAATTTTGCAACAATTGTTTAGCATCATCACATATAAAGGCTAACTGTAGTAGTAAGCACACCTGTCTCTATTGTAAAAAGCAGCATCACACTTTGTTGCATATGGCAAAGCGCCCAGAGAACTTACCCCAAAATAGTGATAATTCTCTGAAGAAGAATATTTCTAACAAGGGTACCCCACCCCTAAATAGTTCTTCGAGAATAACTCAAACTGTAGAGCATGATAGTATGAATGAATACCCATCAACTTCTAGGAAAATTCAAGCAAACTGCTCTGCTACATGTGGTGAAAATATTTTACTACGAACTGCTTTGGTACAAATAGAAGTCAGAGGTGAATGTTTCACTATAAGGGCTCTCATTGACCCTGGTTCTCAACGTACGTTTTTAGCGGAAAAAATCAGAAGCCGCCTTCAACTCCCGTATCGAAAATCCCATTTTGAAATCATTGGCATTGGAGGTCAAAAACAGTCAGCAGCCAAAGAATGTGAACTTACACTGTACGCCAAAAGAACTGATACAAGAATTCCAATCAGAGCAATAGTCTTGCCAAAAGTTACTAAGCGACTTCCCGCATGTAGTTTTAAAATTCCACAATCAAAAGAACTTGGTGAATTAGATTTAGCTGACCCAACATTCTACAAATCTGCTCAAATAGATCTTATTTTAGGCAACGACTATGAACACTTTATTAACCTTGAAGGAATAAAGAAAAACATCTGTGGCCACACTTCGGCCTACAATACAATCTTTGGGTGGGTGCTTAGTGGTCCTATGAAAACTCAGCCCACTCAAGCGTTCTCAACCTCAGTATTTACCTCTGAGACTACCGAAATTATAACTTTATTAAAAAAGTTTTGGAAGGAGGAAGAAATACCCACAACTCACCCCAAATCGCCTGAGGAGGATTTTTGCGAAGAATTTTACAAAAAGACAACAAGGCGAAAGGAAGACGGTAGATACGTTGTACGACTTCCCTTTAGAAAAGATTTTCCCGATAAAGCTTTTCTCGGCTCATCTCGATTTGTTGCCTTAGCTCAATATTGTAGAATGGAAAAAACTTTAGCCAAAGATCCTGAATTACAATCCCAGTATCTGTCAGTTTTAAGAGAATACTTAACTCTAGATCACATGGAGAAAACTTCCTCTCAAGAAATTGTCAATCAGAATAAATATAGCTCCTTTTATTTACCTCACCATGCAGTTGTGCGACCTGAACACAAAACGACCAAAGTCAGAGTTGTGTTCAATGCATCTAGAAAAACTAAGTCGCAATTTTCTCTGAATGATATTCTCTACACTGGCCCTACTCTTCAAACCGATTTGATTACCATAGTTCTAAACTGGAGAAAATATCGGTACGTTTTTGGTGGGGATATACAGAAGATGTACCGACAAATACTAGTACATCCTGAAGATAGATCCTTCCAAAGAATACTGTTTCAGAATCAAGTAAATGGCCCAATCGAGGATTATCAGTTAAAAACGGTCACTTTCGGAGTTAGCTGCGCTCCTTATCTCGCAATTCGAACACTTCTTCAGCTCGCATCAGACTCAGAATCCCAATATCCAAAGGCTTCCTCAATTTTGCGCTCAGAAACCTACGTGGATGATATTCTTGCTGGTGGGTACACACTGAATGATACTATATCTGCCCAAACTCAGCTTATTAGCGTACTAAAATCAGCAGGTTTTCCCCTAAAAAAGATCACTGCTAACGATCCTCAATTACTCTCTCATTTACCTAAAGATGATTTGTATGACTTAGATTTTCTTCGGTTTCAAGAAGCAAGCTCTACTAAAACGCTTGGTATTAAATGGAATGCACTTTCGGATGCATTTACTTATACTTTTTCCCCACTTAGTCAATCCACAAAGATAACAAAACGGCAAATTCTTTCCTCTATAGCGAAACTTTTCGATCCTGCCGGTTGGCTGGCGCCAATAGTGGTCAGAGCAAAAATGCTTATGCAACAGCTATGGCTTGAAGGGCTAGAATGGGATGATGATGTATCACTTGAGTCTCTCAGAAAGTGGAACAATCTCATTTTAGATCTTTCAAAAATTGAAGCAATATCAATTCCTCGATGGCTTCAATGCACACCTTCAGATTTGGTACAAATTCATGGCTTTTGTGACGCGTCCAAGGCAGCGTACTGTGCTACTGTATATGTTCGATGCCAGACAACTACTCATAATATTTTCTCAAATTTGTTGATGGCAAAATGCAAAGTAGCACCTATTCAAACACTGTGTCTTCCACGACTAGAGCTAAATGGTGCGTTGTTGCTGGCGAATCTCATAAAATACATCCAAACATCCCTTAATTACAGTGACAGAGAAGTATTTCTGTGGACTGATTCTACAATAGTACTAGGATGGCTCTCTAAGCACCCGTCATCGTGGGAAACTTATGTAGCAAACAGAATTGCGCAAATTAATCGTCTTGTCCCAGGGGCAATATGGCGGCATGTTTCTACGCATTACAACCCGGCAGATCTTGGAACGCGGGGATGTAATTCTCTTGAACTTGTCAATAATGTCCAGTGGTGGTACGGACCTCCATGGCTACAAAAACCCTCATCGGATTGGCCCAAACAAAACCCTCTTAAGAATTGTGAAACGGCAACAACTACAGTTAGTATATTTCACTCTGAAGTTAAGGAAGATATTCTTAATCGATTTTCATCTTATAGTAAAGCCCTACGGGTCTTAGGTTACATTTTCCGTTTCTTTCAGAATAGTATAAGAAAAATCCGATCGAATGTTAATAACTTCTCTCAAAAAGAATTAACACAGATAGAAATAAGGCAAGTTAAATTTAGGCTCATTATTATAGCTCAAAGAAACTTTTACGCTGAGGAATATCACTGTTTACGGAATTCTCAACCTATTCCTAACAAAAGTGCCCTTAAAACACTAAACCCATTCCTTGATTCTGACTCCATATTACGTGTAAATGGTAGATTATCTCAATCTTCTTTGCCATATGGCGAACGTTATCCCATTATCTTGCCTAGCACTTCTCGACTATGCCAATTGTATCTCACCCATTTACATCGATTTCTCTATCATGCTGAATGCACACAAATGTGCCGAATGGTACAAACGGAATTTTTTATTTTTAGGCTTAAGCCAAAGGTAAAAAGAATAATTCGGCAATGCAAAACGTGCGTAATTTTCAAACAGCAGCCATGTTCACAGATAATGGCACCCTTACCACCGGAAAGGTGTAATCTATCTCTTCCTTTCCAGATAACGGGCATCGACTTCGCTGGCCCTTTTGAACTTAAAACTTCACCTCTAAGAAAATATACTGTTGTAAAAGGTTACGTAAGTGTTTTTGTTTGCTTCGCCACGAGAGCTATCCATCTAGAACCATGTTCCGATTTATCCTCGGCGGCATTCCAGGCGGCATTTGCTCGCTTCGTTGGGAGGCGAGGACTACCCCAAAGGGTAGTTACTGACAATGGTAGAAACTTTTTAGGTGCCAGTAGAGCTCTTGAACATGAATTCTCTACCTTCGTAAAAAATGTTGCCCAAGACATTGCCCAAAAGTACATTACCCATGGGTTTGAGTGGAAATTCATTCCGCCCCACGCTCCTCACATGGGCGGCTTATGGGAAGCCGCCGTAAAGAGTTTTAAATTCCATTTTAAACGTATTGCTGGTGTTCAAAAGTTTATGTTTGAAGAATTCGCAACTGTCTTAACTCGCATTGAAGGTGTACTTAACTCTCGCCCAATATCGGCATTTTCAGAAGATCCACAAGATCTAACTGCATTGACTCCCGGTCATTTTTTAAGGGGTGCACCATTAATGGCTCTTCCAGAGCAAAACTTCCAAAAAATGTCTCTCATCAACAGATGGGAAAAGCTTAAGGTAATTCACCATCAGTTCGCAATACGATGGAAAGAGGACTATCTGAAATCGCTGCACAAAAGGTATAAATGGAAGAATCCCGTTCCAAATATACAAGTCGGCGATTTAGTAGTTGTGAAAGATGACCTCCTACCACCACAAGAATGGAGATTGGGAAGAATTGAAAAGACTTATCCCGGCTCAGATAAAAATGTACGTACTGCAGACGTCCGTACCACTTCGGGAGTGATAACTCGACCTATAGTGAAACTGTGTTACCTTCCCTTCATGAAGGAAGAATTTTCTCTCACTGCTTAACCTAGGTTAACCCCAATTATTTCAGAATTGATTTATCATTAGTATCAACTTTTCAACAATATCATATCTCTAATTTAGCTCTTTCAATTCTTAACATATAATTTGTTTTTCTTTTGTTTAATAAGGCATAATCGAAGACTCCGGAACATCCGCCCAACTCAAAGCAGTAGCATTCGCAAGCGTGAAAAGAATCAAGATCCGGACGTTTATAAGTGCGTGCTATGTAAAAGGTTCCATTCTTTACGTTTTTGCTACAAATTCTTGAAAATGTCAGCAGAGGAAAGAGAAGAAATTGTCGAGACTAACCGGTACTGTGTCAACTGTCTAGCTAAAAGTCATGACTTACGATCTTGTACATCAATGGCAACCTGCAGAAAGTGTGACAAATATCACCACACACTTCTTCACCAGAGTCCTTATCGTAACAACAACTCCAAAAGGTCCGAAATAAAGGAATTTCGCCTGCGTCAACACTTTAAAATGCAGCGATATAAACAACAAAACAAACAACAAACCCAACAGCAGAACAAACAGCAACCGAAACAACAAACCAAACAACAGTCTAAACCACTAACTAAGAAGCATACGTTAATAGCTGCAACACCAGATGCAAAAGTTATTGTTGAAGCGATAAAATCACTGGCCCAAGTATTATGCACCAGTAAAACCACATCATCTGTTGCCTAACGGCAAGGCCGGCGGCATGTCCATGTTCATGGACACTTATTTTATAAATCATTATAAATTTGTATGAAATAATATTTAATTATATATCTTAACATAATTAATGTTAGTTAAAGCACTGCAATGCCACAAAATGTTGCCTTATAAAAGAACTTTGTCAGCACTAAATTAAAAGGTGAATTTTAAATAGAACGGTTTTCTTCCAAAACCGAAGTTTCCTAATAAGCTAAAAAATCTTTATTACTCACTTGTATTTAAACCTTTTTGAAATCAACTTGAATTACTTACCGTAGTTAATTAACCTTAATTTTATATAACCATTATCTAACAACTTACCTCTCAACCATATTGAAATCCTTGGAATTATACTTACCCTAATTATAAGTTAACCTGAAATTAATCTTATATTAATGTGAAATTAATAAACCTAAGGAAACCTAAAAGAAAGAAAATATATTTGCATCTAATTTCTATAATCATCATCATCATCTTAAGTGCAGTAACAAAGGTGAGCAAAGTTGTTCCTAACCCTCGTATACATTAAAATCACCTTTTATTAATCCCTTATTTCTTTGCATGCCAATTAACAATTATAATCACTTTAATGAGTGACTGTAATTGCAAAGCAATCAAAGAGGTGTCTCTTATACTTACCTTAGCTGCTGTATTGTATCAACCCTAAAGAGAAATAATAATACACACCCAATTGTATTCAGATAGAAATTTGTTTATATTTTTATATTCACCGCTACCATGTGTATCTTTTTTTTCGAAATGTTTTTCCTTTTCCCCAGTTTACAATCGCTTACAATTCAAATAAGTGATTTATAATTTCAACAGAAATTTCCCTTATCATGAACAAATTTTGCTTAGAATTAGAATACTAAATTTATTAACACAGAGTGATATTAATATCAACAAGATGCAGAACAAAGAGATCTAGAATGAGATGTTGAAGCTTATGCAGGCTCTCAGATATATCTTCTATTATACTCGCTCCAAGAAAATAAAATGTTCTTCTATGTTGAGGGCTGAAGATGTAAAATCTATTATTTTCAGCAAAAGTGGAAAGGGTCATCGCTGTGAGAAAAGACGACTTTGGATATGTAAGAGCCTGAAAGAAGGTTGAGAAGTGATAACTATTGAAATTCTGAATAAATCAAAACTAATGTTGTGCATGAGAGATTCGAAGGAGACGGATCTTTGACGCAATAGCTTATGACATAAGCCAAGTCGCATTAAAAAAGCTTTAGTTGGGCCTTCTCAAGGAAATAAGGTTTGAGAACTTTAACCCAGACATGCATTGGGTAAGATATTTCCCAGCAAGATGCTTCAAAGATTATATTCTTTAAACATGAACATAAACACATGGAAACAGCTTCTCGCAGTATCTATATGAGCAAAATAAACTGTGCTCAAAAGCTAAGAGAAGGCGAAAGATTAACTTGCTCCTGATTTTTTTAGTCATTTTTTTTTCAACTCTCCATTGAAGTTGCAGCGATATGCAATGCTCTCTTGCTTCTTCAACAAACAAACAAATTTCATGCTAGTTTCATGAAAAGTTGCATAGTGTAAATGCCGTGTTAGATACCGTAAAGGCGTCCGCACAGTGTTGAAGGCTTCAAAAAGTATTTGTTTGGAATACAAATCGAGATGAATGGTGCCTGAAAGATAATAAGACCAACAGTATAAGGGGAACGCGTTAACTCCGCTTAAAGACAAGACAGCGACTAAAATGTAATAGCCAGAAGCTCTTTCGGCCTTTCATTCTTAAATTACTTTATTATAAAATAGATCGAAATAATGTTACATTAAAAACAAAGGACTTTCTACAAAAAGCTAAAGAATGAGCTAAACCTGAGAACAAAAACGCTTTCACTTTAATCTGTTTACATTAAAGTGTATGCTTAACACTTGTAAAGAAATCTTTGTTCATGCAACAGCCTTTTTTAGTATAAAAATTAATTTAATTCAAATTTTTATCTAAATGGTGTTCGTTTATTAAACAAGAATTAAGCATTTTATTTCAAATTTAAGTTTGCACAATATCAGGTGTCAAAGAGAGTATTGTAATTGCTTAAATTAAACTTTTAATTGATTTTAAAGTGGACGAGTTTTTTTATATTTTATTTCGTACTTGTTTTGCATATTTGCTTGAAGTGCAATAGAGACAAGTATGATTAGTTAATCATTGCCTATGTTACTAAAAGCAAAGGAAAGTGTAAGTAAATAACTTTTTTTAGGGTGTAAGTTTAAGTATGTAATGATAAAATAAAATTATTTGTTATCCATAATTTCTTTAAATCCCTAAACATTCATTTATATTCCACCGGAAGTGCCCACGATTTCTTCGGAATTTCACGGCGTTTTTTTTTTCTTTGTTTTTTTAAATAAAAATTTAGACAAATTTTATTTCAAACATTTGTTGTAGAGTTTTGTAAACAGTATTAAAATTTTTCTATGTACAAAAATAAAATGTACTGACAACTGTTCTAGTATCATTATACCGGCAAAATTCGGTGCTTTTACATTTGTGTCTTTAGTCTCTCGACGAAATAATTTATTTTTACGAAACAAAAAGTATTCTATATTTGAACCAAGGTTCTAAGGGACCTTCTTACCAAATTTTATTCAAATCTACCCAGCAATTTTTACATGATGCGAACACAAACAGACAAATATTCCAAAAGTATAGAAAATTAAAATTTAAAAATTTTAGTCGTGGCTATAACGATGAATGGCAGAAAACATAAACAAATGCATGAGGATTTACAAAGAGAACAATGGAGAAAGGCGTTGGGTTATGTGTGGATTTCTCCTAGCCAAATTAATATTGGTTGATTATGAATATTCCACGTATTCTTAGTTACAAAAAAAGATGATTTTTACAAAATACCCAGTCTAAACGAGATGGATGCAAAGAATGCTAATGAAGAATGTAGCGATTCAGAAAATGTTGCTTTACATTCGGTTAAGTTTAAATATTCCATTTTCTTTGAAAAACTTTTGCAAACAGAACACTTTAAGGAAAAAAAATAAAAGTTTTGAATTTTTTTTTTGTTTTTATTTAAAATTTAAAAAAAAAAATCCCACAAAATCTTCTGTTTCAGCTCTTTCTACCTTAACAACCTTTCGAAAAGTTCAAAAAATATCTTTTACTTGCTGTGATAAATTTTTGCGACTCAATACTCTTTTTCTGCTCAGTTAATTTTTAAAGTTTGGTATTAGAAAAGTCCCTTTAAGCCAAATGCGAAAGAAGGAGGAAATTCACCTGGTAGAATCCATGATATTGAAAATTTCATTTCTGGCGTAAAGTGTTAAAAACAGCTTCTCTCTCAGGCTTTTTTGAGTCCAATTTTTTATAAAAAAATTTAAAGCACTTTCTATTAAGTGAATCTAATAGAAAAATTGTTTTATTTTTTTTTTTAATAAATTTAGTATAAAAGAAGGGTGCATTTAAGGTAGACCTCCCTTTGAACTTTTACTCTTATTTTATCTTAAAACTAAAAGTTAATGAACTGAAAACATGTGCAACATCGTTGTCATTAACTAGTGTAGTTTTAGCAATAAAAACATAGCAACAGCGATATACTCGCTATTTAACATGAAAAACAAACAAAAAAACAAGACAAATAATCGATTTTTGTTTCATTTGGTTTTAGTCGGAAAGGAAGGAAGGAAAGCTAAACTTAAATAAAAGTTAAAAGATAGAAAAATTTGTAAGTAAACATTTGAAAGTTTTTGTTGCTGTTGTTGTTGTTGTTGCCATTTTGCGATGCATTTGTGTAGATTATGTTGACAAAAGCAAACAAACTTTTTGCATTTTTGTTTATTTTTTTTTTGCTTTTTTTTTTGTTGCTTCTATTTTAGTGAACGTGACCAAACGGTAGCAGAAACATCAGTAACAACATAATGTTTCTGTTGTTATGTCTGTCTATCTTTTTTTTTTTTTTTTGTGCTTAGATTATTAAAGCGCAACTAAAGCATTAGGCTGCTGTATGTACGTATGGAGATGATGTTTTTGGTAAAGATAACCAACGTACCAAACAAACAACTTAAAAAGTACAGCAACAACAGGAAAGCTGGAGCATCACTAACAGCAGCTGGTGTTGATGTTGATTTAAAATTTACTGTTGTTGCAACTTCTACTACAGCTACTGCTGTTATATGTCGTCGTTGTTGGAAATCAGCATGTCACCATTGTGAAAATCAACGAGAAAGTTTCCATAAACGTTCAAAAAATAGAGTACAAACCACATTTGTTTCGCCTTTGTTTGTGACCCACCACCACCACCACCAACATCAACAAAAAACAAAAAATAACTAAACATACAAAAACAGAGAGAATAGTATTTTAAAAAGGAAACAATTGCATTTAACCGCATTAGCAACAAACATGCCACCCTTTGCCGCTGTTTATGTTGCTGCTGCATTAAAAATGGCAATCGCTTTTCAACAATTGAGTGAGTGTTTGGGTTGCTCTATTGCACTAATAAAAGTTTAAGCTTTAACAACTGATTGAATTGATTACCAAGAATATTTAAACAATAACATCATGATGATTTAAGAGATTTTAGCAAGAATTCAAGAATGTTTTTCGTAGGCAAAAACAGAAAACATTTATTTATAAAAAGACAATAATAAATTTACTATTGGGTTATTCTAAGGGCATTTTAATATAATAATGGTCAAAAATTTATTGAGGTAAAACGAATTTCCCCTTTTAAATTTGACTCTAAAAAGAACTCAAAAAACCTTTAGCTCGGCGTTGATTAACGATGGGCAAAATATAAAACTAAATAATTTTTGAAAATATAATATTTTTTATTATTAATTAGCTTATTGTACCCAGCATTGCCTGAGTCTAATCTTAGAACTTTTTTAAAGATTGTATAATATTTTATAGCCCTGTTAAGTTTGAAACTCCGCGTCGAACACATGAAAAAAAATTTTTGTAATCGAGAGATGCAAATAAAAAGTGTATATACACTGCTGTCTGTTTGTATTCGAACGACTGAAGAAAAAGAAATTAATTGTTTGATGACGTTTGCCTGCAAATATAAAAAAATAAAAACAAAAATAAAATGCGACTCTACCCGATTACGTCTGTTCACAACCAGTGTTGCCAGAAAAATTCTGGCTCTTGTCCGCAAATTGACCAATGATGTCTCCAAAATTCCCCATTTCTAAAAGAAAATCCCCAAAGAAAGTATATCGTTAGCTAAAATGAAAATTGGTTTTTTGTTTGCGGAGAGATATATTTTCATTAGAAACAAGAAATTTAATATATAAAAACAAATTTGAAATTTTTTGTTAGTTATATTGTTTTTCATTTTATGTTACGATATTTATGTATAATACAAGTATATATACATAAATAATTACACATCCTTTTGAAAAACATACAAGTAAATTGTTTCTAAATTTTTAATTTAGTAGCAATGTTAAATTAAATTTATAAACTGAGGAATTCGACAGAGTTGGGAGAAGATTTTGTCGCTTCCAAGCTGCATTATTATAGTGAATGATAAACTCAAATTATTTAACGGTGGCAGTTAAATTATCAAAACTTGAATCCGAGTTTTTTTTTAATTCTGAAAGGTTTTAAAATAATGATTCTGATGTTGCCTCGGCTAGAACTAAAATGCTCAAAAACTGTCATTATCTTACCTCCGACTTGTTAATATATCGAATACAAGCTGCCATACATTAAAGTCTTGTTACATCCGTTTTCCTGTGCATTTTTGGCATTATGGCATTGTCATTATTTTTGAAAATAAATCGACAAGATGATCAATTGATATTATACTACATGACCAGAAAAATATTGAAACCGTAATCTACCGTCTACACATCAAGCTTTATATCATGATGGTTTAATCAAAAAATATATTTCAATGCCTGTAAATCAAACTTTTGCTAATAATAA
This sequence comes from Cistogaster globosa, assembly GCA_937654795.1. Lineage (NCBI taxonomy): Eukaryota > Metazoa > Arthropoda > Insecta > Diptera > Tachinidae > Cistogaster > Cistogaster globosa. Next base: position 71,120,459 of record OW569406.1, read on the forward strand.
AAAACTAAGAATAAAAAGTCCCCAAATCCATCCCCACGTGTTAACGTGTACTTACTGTGTGTATATAGTCAGCACACAGTATACATACCGCACACGCTCATAGGTGCATACCCATTTGTTGTTGTTTTTTTTTTTTTATATGGGCAAAATTACATGTTTTCATAAAAAGACATAACTCACGAACGCGTCGACCGATATCGTGCAAACTTTAAATACACGCGATCATACGAACAAACCCTAAAAATTTAATTTAATTCGGTTCGACCCTTCGAGAGTTATAAAGTCACAACACACTTGCAACAATTTTATATAAAAGTATGTAGATTATTTAGAATATTTCCATACGAATTTTATTATTTTATTTGTATTACTCTTCTTGATCTGAATTTGAAGTTAAATGCGCATGGACCCTATACAACGCCTTGCCTTTTAATTCTATTTTATAAATTCACTTTACTGTTAGCTTTATTTTAAGGTTATGAAGTGAAATAAATTTGCAAATGTGATATTAATTTTATTATTTAAAAAGGGATGAATTTTAATATACAAAACAAAAAACTAAAAGTAAAATATCAAAACATTTTAGAGAAGAAAAAAAACTCTTTGATATAATATAAGCTTGAAAAAAAAATCTAATACGCATAAAATAATTTGTTTAACACATAAAAATGCAATATTATTTAATTATATTAAAATTACTATGATAGTCTGAATTAAAATCGGCTCAGTCATAGACATAAATTCCGTGCGAATTTTTTCACTTTTCGCAATAAAATTCAAGGGAAAAGGTATTATGAATTTTAAAACAAAAAATTTATATAAATATGCAAAGCAGCTCTTTTCAAATTAATACGACGCCATTTAAAAAAAAGTCACTAATACGGCTTTTACTCTATTCAATTTTTCATGAAGCATGAGCATGAAATTATTGTTTTTTAGTGTAGCAAGAGAGGTAAGCAATAAGGTATTGATTGAATTTTGAGGGGATGTTACTGTTGCTTATGTTTGCTTTAAAATAACGCATATCGCTGCAACTTTAATCGAGAATTAAAAAAATACCTCAAAAAATTCCATGGTGTAAATCTAGACTAAGCCTAATTATTTCGAAAATGAAAAAAGTGGATTCTAAAGTAATAATCTGGATTTGAAAATCCATTTTTAATTATTTTAAGAGCCTTAATTATTAAAGTCAACTTCAACCAGATTTATTTTTACAGCTTATATGTATTTTTTAGCATAGATTATATAATACATATATATAAATAAGTCGATTATGGATAACAACTGAATTTTGACAAAAAACAATTTACCGAGAAAAAATAAAAAACGTTATTTTTACAGATCAGCAACTGAAAATAAATATAAACAAGCAAACAATACAATAAAAAACAAAGTGAAAAAGTCAGCTTGATAAGAAAAGTGAAATAAGCGAATAAAAAATTTGACAAAAAAGTCACAAAATTACATAAATTTTTTAAAATGTTTAGGTCAGTTGAGTTACTATACTCTCTACCACAAAAAGTGGAAAAAGGTTATATTTAAGTTTGTCATTCCGTTTGTAATCTCTTCAACCTCAATTTCCAAGTTATAAAGTAATAAAATCTGAGCCCTTTTGCATAGCGAAGTTTATTAAGCGACGACCGTCTGTCTGTCCGTGTTAGTGTTGAAATCAACTTTGACAAGGCGCTAGATGAGCTAGAAAAAATTTAAATATGTCCAAACGATCATATATACACCCAAATTTGTTTTTACACGGTAGATTGGTTCCAGAAAAAACCGTGTAAAAAAAATACATTGATAGCGTGCAAAATCAGGTGATTGGTTTTATGTCGCCGGTTCCTCTGGTTTATTCGCACAAGCATACTTATGAAAGGAAGAAAAAAGATATGCACTCACAGAAGTAAAACAAATTAAATGTATAACAAGCTCAGGAACTAAAAACAATTATGCTACCCAGCTATATTGTTACATACCAAGAAATTTTGTTTTCTAAAGAAGTGGCTTGTTTTAGTTTTCTATTTGTAGTTTTTCACATATTCTTCTAGGGATATACAAAATATTTCACAAAACTAAACAAGTGTAAATAACTAAATAAATATAAATTTTTTGGCTTAACTTTTACCTTAATGAGTAAATTAAAACTAATGTAACGTTGGAGAAAAAAATTTGCCTATAAAAAATTTCTTTACCAAGCACGTCGATTGCATTGATAGTTCGCAAAATATTGAATTTTTCTGACAAATTTGCTTATCTCCACAAAAAGGGAATTCCCCTAAATTTGTCATATGAACATATTTTGCAAAAATTAATTTGACAAAAAAATGTAAGCCCAAAAATTTCGAAACGTGCTAAATGGAAAAAAAATCGTGTAAAAAAATTTTTAAATTTTTATTTTCTATACCGTGTTAAATAAAAACCGTGTAAAAGAAAACCGTGTAAAAACATAATTAGGTGTAGTTTTGAAAATTTTGCTACTGAAAATCAGGAAGATCGAACCATGTCCTTCGGGCGAAACACCACGCCTGCCTCTAATTTTTCCACATAATTTTGAACAATGAAGTAACTCCAATTAAAAAAAAGAAATGTATGGTGCGATAGAGAATTAAAAAATAAGAAAAGAATATTAAGTTGAGAAATTGTCGCTCGCCCATATTTTTCGAACTATAGGCCTCTGAGCATTTCATAGAAAAGTATGATATTGCACCATAACTTTTAATTAATTATTACCTTTTAAAGAGATCTTTCATAAAAATCCATTAAGAGCCGGTTACATTAAAAATCAGTTTTGCACCATAATTTTAAAATTTCAATATGGGTGTCATTTAACAGCTTTTTTATTTTTATTTCTTAATTCCTTAAGAGCCGTTTACATTTAATGTAGAATTTTAAATAGTACCTTATTTTTGTTCTTATTTTTCAATTCTCTGTCACTCCAATATTTGTCTTTTGATTGGAGTTACTTCACTGAACTAGATTTACATACATGGCGAAGGGTGTATGTATAAGATTTGGCATAGCCGAATTATTGGTTTTTTGTATTCACATAAATACCTTCATATAAAATATTTTTAAGCAAACATTTTTTGTTTAATTTCTGGTGGTGATTTTTATCATTTTGTAGTCAGGAGATAAAGAATATATTTCAAATTTCTTAAAAGAAATAAAATGTATAAAAAACATTCTAACATTTCTGTTTAAACGTCTTTTTTACATAAAAATTCTTCGGGGCAACTAATAATATACGGTTGCCAATATCATTACTATTTGGTAACTGTTAGTTGGCAGTTGCCATCTGTAAATATAATTTTGGCAGTTTTTATTACTATCCGTTATACGTTGTACTTTGACGTACTCAACTAAAGTTTAAGTATCGACGGATGAGCTTGGCACAATGAGTAGTTTGCTGACGGATATTAAATCAAAGTTTGCTCTCTATTTTTATTCACTTTTAAATTTAATTTGTATTTTATTCACTTGTTAATTTAATTTAATTTGCATTTTTTTTTTAATCACAAGGTACAATTGGAATACAGCAAGAATTGAAAGAAAACAAAGAATAAGAACCAATTGATAGCTGTCAAAGTATTCAGCTTAAGTCAAAAGTTGACCCACTTTCGTACTTTGCGTTGACGGACACGTATTGATTGTGACATCGCTCATAAGAAAGCATATTATAACTGACCTGTCAGTTGAATACATTAAAGTTTAACATATGACGGATTCTATGTGCCCCGGCCTTTATTAAGAAAACGCGGATCGTTTTGTTTTCACCAGTAAAAAAATTTTTTGAGAGGGAGTTTGAAAAATCGAATATATCATTAGAATATATCATTAGAAAACATACATATTCACATTGTTTTTTCTTTAAATCTGTGCAATAATTGCAAAATATCTATTTTTAGTGTTAAATGATTGATATAATTTGGTTTAGCAAATTTTATCAACAAAACCGTGTCAACTTAAAATAAAACCATATTTAAATAAAATAATTTGAATATTATATTTGAATGTTTGAAATTATAAAAAGGACTCATATCAAAATATCTCATATTTAATAAAAATATACGATACATTTTTTTTAATTTTCGTATTAAGTCAAAATAGTGAAAGAGCTATCGGAATGCGTCGAAGTTTTTACAGTAAATAGATATGATGTTGTTAATGAATTAATTGCAAAAAGTAAAATTTTATAAATTTCAAGTTAATACCATCTTGTTAACCAAGTGTAATACGATTGTTGTGTTATGAAAACGTCCTCAATTTCGTCATGGATTCCAGTCGTACAATTACATATCGCTCCCTTATTGCAACATAGTCATATCTCAAAAAATACAATTTTTGAGAAAATCATGCAAAATTATTCGCTATACAGTTATTCATATTGTCAAAAAATTAAGATTAATATCTCTTATAATCTCCACATACGATCGAAAATACTGCCATGTCGTGCATATGACCCACATATGAATTAAAAACTTTGAACTCGTTTTTCTCGAAAACAATTTTTTTGAGTTATGACGTTTTCTATTAAATGAGCGATATCCGTTATAACGCACTGTAGTTTTTTCATTTTTTTAAAAACCCTTTTACAAAAATTATTCAAAATCTAATATCTCTATAGTTTCTATATTTTTTTAACTTATCAAACACAATAATACGTGGTTTTTTTTTCAACTTTAAGTGCAACGATTTTTTACAGTAACAGAACATTTCTTTGAATAATGCAAATTAAGTTTGAAGTAACAAATAACTTTTTTCTTATTTATTTTCAACAACTTAATAACAAAGATGTACATAAATATATATTTAAATATAGGATCCCCAGCCAATATACATTGAAGCCAAATTATCAATATCTGTAGCTTCATTTATTAGGAAACTAACTTGACCTTCTGTTGACAAGGGCATACTATTACCCAGAGTTCTTTTAACCTAAAATATTAAAAAATGTTTTAAAACGTTTTTTGTTTTTTTTTTTATAAATTTTCTAATACTTACATAACCCTGCAATCTTTCTTCTATACGTTTAACATCGGTAATGGCTTTTGGATCAGTTATCTCTAAGCCAGATTGCGGTTTACCGCCTTTCAATCGATTGATGGCACCCAAATCATAAACGAATGGCCTCAAAACAGACATTAATGTTTTCGATTCATCTTTTAGCACACGCAAAGTAATTTCGCAACATTTGCGAAACATTCCTTCGACACCCAAGGGTCCCATAGCAAATACCATGTTACGTGTAAGACGAAATGGAACAATTTCTGGATAGGCAAATGATTCACCTTGATTGAATAAACAATTGAAATCAACATGTACTGCATCACCATTCGTTTCATCAAAAAGTATGTTTTCACCATGACGGTCACCCAAACCCAATATGTAACCGACCATTGACATTACAGCTATAGTTTTGACATACGAACTTCTCGCTTGATACCAACTGTGCGGTGAAGGAAACCGTTGCTTAAACCATTCATGAAAGATAGGTGGATGTCGTATTAATAGAACATCTGTAAACATTGATCTCTTCTTTTCAATTGGATCTGTTTTGGGTAAAGCACATTGCCGTAATGCTCGATCTGGTATGCCTAAGCCACGCATACGATATAGGGTAACACAAATGCCTCTAAAGGACTGAAGATTAGGCAACCATTCAACCAAACCACATTCTTCATTGAAGGGTATGGCAGCATAAGTTCTTATTCGTAGACGACGATGACGAGCCTTGTGGAAATAAGAAAAGTATCAGTTAAAAAAAAGACTTTTTAGGAGTTTTCATTTAAATATTTTATTTTGTTCACTTTAACGATTTTAAAATTTATATTGAAAACTTTTCAAAAGATTTGCTTCTAATCTTTTAATACATTCGTAAAGAACTACTGGAAACGTGTGTCATATTTGAATTTTGTTCAATAACTGGTGACTTTTCAAATATTGCGGTCTATGTACGTACCATCGAATTTGTCGTTAAATCATGTTGCCATCACGCATTAGTTAAAATAGTGAAAAGAATAAAAATTTCGGAATTTTTCAACACTATTTAAAAAAAAAATTCAAAATTGTTTTCAGTGATCAGCTTTCCAGCAAAATAATGAAACTTAAAAAAATATTAACTCAATATCTTTACTAGGTTAGAAAATAAGCGATTTTCAAATTTATTTCTGTATTTTGGACTAAAAAGCACCATTCCCCACGAAAAGAAAATTTATTAATATAAAAAAAACTAAAATTTTAATGCAAGAAAGGGCAACGTAAGGAAATCTAGTCGTACTTGGTAATTCCCTTGTACTTCTCCCGAAACACCCAGTTCCTATTCACAAAATAAACTTCGTTATTTATCATTAAGACACACGAATCCTATAATAAATCTGACGGTATCGTTAAGCCTGCAGCTTATGATATTTCCAGACCACCGCTATTGGCCTTATAATTTATGGCAATGATTTACATAAAGTAAGATAAATTATTCTTAAAAGTTCTTGCTGCAAGAATCATAATTTAAATAAAAAATTGCCGATAAATTTCGTCCTTCTTATGTAGCGCATCTTAAAAAAAAAACTTTATAACATTTAAAACACCCTTTATTTTAAAACTCACCTTTGAATCCTGATGTAAAAACCTTTTTACTAAACCATTAAACTCCATTAGACGATAATCTTTGCGCAAATCATCTTTAGGTTTAACCATAACATTATAAGAAATACCATCACTACACTCAATTGTGATCTTCTTGGGCTTGGCTGCGGATCTTAAAATCACAACTTCTTCGCTAATGCCTCTCAAATAGACACAACAGCTTGGAAAGGGATTGCTAGGCACAGATGATGTATTTACCGTAGTGTTAGGTGATAGCGAATCATTAAAGTTTAAAGACTCGGCAGTCGAGGTCATGGGAAAAGAAGGTTGCATATATTTCTCGAAGGGCAACATTATTTTTGAAAAGTTACTATCTTCAAAAAGACGAGGCAGTTGACGCACCAAAGTACTTAACTCATAATTATGGTCAAAACTTACTTCTTTGTTGGTTAATTCAATCAAACGCTCAGCCAACATATTAAAATCAATGAGTAACTTTTGAAAAGCCGGTTTATTAAGACGAGGATCGGTGAAAATGAGACGACAACGTTTCATTCGTGTGTTGTGGCAAGACTTAAATATGGGCAATAACATCCACAAAGATTGTTGGGGAAAGTGTTCGATGAGCTTGATAAAAATGTTTTTTAAATTATTAAATACATCAGTGGAAGGATGGCATATGCGTGAAAGCAGTTGAGAGAAGGCGGTATAAAATATACAGGTGGGCAACATATTTATACAGTTATTAATCATATCGTTCATCTTTTTAGCCAATTCCTGAAACAACTGTGTTTTTGCAACTTGACTAGAAACTGCAGCTTGTTCGGAGTCTGTCACTGATGCCAATTGTGAAGTAAAGTCTAACCAAATGCTAAGCAAACGTGGCAGTGATTGATAGACATTGGCATAACCGTACTTTAGAGATTTGGCGTAATGGAGCATTATGTCCAACAGCAGGCGGCAACCATTTTCAGATTCTTTTTGTTCACTTGTAAAAGAATCATAGATTTTTTCCATATACTGAGAGTAGTGTACTAAATATTTTTCACACGTCCGATTCCCAACAACAGCTTCTTTGAAGTATCGTAAGTTTAACTCGGAACATATATTCATAGATTCAGCATTGTAGGAAGCTTGTAAAAATTTCGTTTCTGCATAGAGATAGCGGCTTGAGGTATCTAGTTTTTTTAAATCACCTTCGCATTTTGTTTCAAGGACCCTAATATTTTCCTCCAGCAACTTGAAACAATTGCTTTGATCGCCTTTTTGCCATAAAAGTTTGGCTTTTTCTAAAAATAGTGTAACAGGTTGGTACTGTTCTGCTTTCATTATGGAGATTTGCGCTTGTTGCAAACATCCTGCTTCACGATTCATTTGTATTGTACGCAGCCATAGCTTGGCTAGATGATCATTAATTTTACCATTCACCCTTTGTGTGATACTGCTGGTGCTGGTACAATCCAAATTTTGTTTTAAAATTCTTTGAGTTTCTAAAAGTAAATTACGCCTAAAACAATATACCGGCTCTAAAACGCGTGCTACAGGCTGCAAAACTTCTAAGCGAGCATCCCAGTGGGAAAAGAACTCAAGTACTTCTTTAAGGCACTTTTCTATTATTTCAGTTTCTTGTCTGTCCGAAGTATTGACGGATGTATATTTGTTAATGTTATTAATCAACTTTTTATTATTTTCTAATTCATTAAGTAGATGTAAGCGTATGACTTCATCATAGGAATGTGTATAAGAGTTTCCTGCAACCACGGAACAAGACCTCATTGAGCTAACCACATTCGAACGTATAACGTCCAATTGCTCTAAGAAATTTTCAAATGTATGTGCTTGAGTATCATTTGGTTGACGAAAAAGCAAAAACGATTCAGCGCATTGTATGTTCCAATTGGTAGTTTTGCGTTTAACAACTGAGTCCTCTAATAACTCCTGCAATTCATCATAACGCCCCAAGCGCCAAAGCAATTCGGATTTGCATTCTTTGAAATAATCATCGGTATATTGATCGGCCAACTTTTGCCAGAGACCATCGGTGATAAGCAGAGCAGTTTCCGGATTGTCCATACGTAAATAACAATCAATCATGCCTAATTTCAAAATACAGAAAATGTAGTTAAATAAAAAAAATTATTCATTGAAAAGAAATTTGTTGCATTAAAGATATTTTAGGAAAATAATTGTTAAGAAATATTATTACAGCGTACTTAAAAATTCTTTAAAATTCATTACACTGTTCTGCAAAGAAATATGTTGGCCTTTGAAAACCATTTTTCGAAAATGAAAAGTTTAAAGCGCTTAATAAAAAACTGTTTCGTAGTTTTTTTCTATCACTTACAGATTTTTTAAGGGAAGTGGCAAATAATTAGGCGGACACATTCGATTTGGATAAATAAAATTCATGAAGGTACGATAAATTTTACCTTCATTACACTTAAAAAATTTTACGTGAAGAAAAAACGAAAGCATATTTTAATTAATTTATTTAATTCTTGTTAAAAATATACTTTATTTTCTACTTGCATATGTTTAAACAAATATTCTATTTTTTACTTTTAGTAGCTTTTAAATTTTTATTCTCTACATTTTTTTTCTTAATAGAAGAATAATATTTTATTATTATTCTATTCGTTTGTTATTTATTTATTTATTTATCAGTAATATATTTTATAAAGTAAATTTACAAAATATAGAAAAAAACAAAAGCGCCGGGTAACAGGACCAAATGCGCATGTATCGAAAACCAAATTAAAAGTAATAATACTACATTTATGGAACTACTAAACAGTGGAACATGTGTCGTTTTAAATTGAATTAGCAAGAAAATTTAAAAGAGTGAAATTCAAGTGGCAAAATGATTATGTGATTAACGTTTATCGAAATAAATTAAATCTCTAAAATATTGTGTTTCTGCAGACTTCTTTTGATCGTTCTTAAGTTCCCTTCACTGCTGCAATCAAGCAATTGATCCAAAGGTATATTAGTTTTAGACAAGTGACATTCTGACAATATGTGTGAGACTGTGAGACCAACATTGCAGTTGCTACATACAGGTGGCTCAGTCCTCTCGTAGTAGTGCCTAGAGTTAAATAAAGCTTTACCTACTCTCAAACGAGCGAGTAATATGCAGTTATTCCTAGACAGGTTCGTATTGTAATCGGGCCTTTTTATTGTTATAAGCGTCGCTATGAATGGCGCTGTTATTGTTTTAGGCTGACATGGAATTTCTGTTACTTGCGGTACACTAAGCTTTCTTTGCTGCTGAGTCTGCGTGTTCATTACCTGCGATTTCGATATGCGATGGTATCCATAGGACCCTGATTTTGTTTCTACTATTTTCCAGCCACAATATTTCGTTGTAAGCCCCATTTTGATTATTGATTAGGGCTTTGATAGCACTTAAGCTGTCGCTGCATATTAAACATTTTTTGCCACTTTCAACCGATAATGCTATGGCTGTTTTTATTGCTGAAATCTCCGCGGTAAAAATTCCAGTGTGATCGGGTAATCTGGTCTCGTTAACAGTAACGTATTGATTGTCAATCTGCTTTGTAATTGCGTAAGATGTTATGTGCTCTTTAAAAGAGCCATCGGTATAAAAAATTATCTCTGGAGTAAAATTATTGACCTTCTCATGAAACATTTTTTTAAAGCATAAAGCGTTAGTTGAGTTTTTATTAAAAAAGCTTAGGCTGTCATCTAGCTCTACCAAAGCTATAGGGTAAAGCGCTTCGCTGGGTTTTTGAGGCATAGACGTGTTATACTCAGTCAGCAACGTTAATATATTTTTGATGGCTGTTGGATACGTGCTAGTTGTCGATGCTATTCGATTCCAGAATCGGTTGTGTAATCCGTCAGTTGGTATTGTTATTGCCCTGGATGCTAGATAGACAGATCTTTTTTCTAGTAAGGACTTAAAGTCCAAAAATTTCGCTTCAATTTTTAAATTTGCCAGTGGTGTTGTTCTCAACAATCCCGCTGCAGTTCTGTAGCAGTTGTTCATTGCTGCATCTATTTTGCTGCTATTTTTCTTCGACGTCCACCCGTAGATTGTTATTCCATGTTGTATTGCACCGGTTGTTAAGGATTTACAAATATTTACTGATGTTTCGATATGAGGTCCTTTTGTACGTGAACAATTAAGTTTAAGCAAGTTGTTAATTTTTGCCAATTTTTCAGTTAAGTTCTTTGTATGAAGATTCCAGAGAAGATTTTTGGTAAACCATATACCCAAAATCCTCATTTGGTCTGACGTCCGTTTGGATGCATCCCTTATGTGTACAGTGCTGTTCCCACATCTTCTTTTCCTACATACATGTAGTGCTTCTGCCTTACTTGCTGGAATGACGGCTCCCCTACCTTTAGCCCAATCGCAAATTATGCGATCCAAGATGTTAAGATTGGAGTCTACCTCTTCGGGCTTACCCGATGACACCGCAAATATATTGTCAGCGTAAATGCCGATATAATCAATACCGGGTTTACTTTGGATTGCCCTTGCCAAAGAATTGACGTAAGCGACTAATAACACAACCGATAAGGGAGAGCCCTGAGGTACTCCATTATCTAATGGGCAGGTAGCTGAATAATGTCCATCAACTCTGACTGTAATTATCCGATTTACAAGGAAGGATCTTAATAGTTTGAGTATCTGTCGAGGGACTCCCCATTTGTTCAATTCCATTAACACAGCTGAAAATGTAACTCGGTCGAAAACCTTTTCAATGTCCTCAGAGAGTACTATACTGTGCCTACCATCATTGAGGTTTTGGCGTAGCACTTCCTCTAGCTGATGGCAGAGAGTGTGGACACCATGCCTAGGTATAAATGCATGTTGGATTTGTGATATTTTGCCTTTTGTATACATCCAAAATCGTTTTATTTTAATAAAACATAATATTGAACTCCATACTCATTATATTTTTGTTCAAAGATAAAGTTCCTATAACCATTTTATTGATTGTTCAATTTAACTCAACAAAAAACCTTTAACCACAAATTTAGAAAAGCTTAGATGCCTTTTTCTTTAAAATTTTAACTGACTAACAGAGAAATTTAAACATAGAAATTAATATACATAGACATCAAATCTTAGACAATAAACTAATGAACAATTTTATTTAAAAAAATATAATATCATTGCTGCCGTCCAATAATTGTGCTTTTCGTTTCCAGAAAAATATTTTATACTTTCGAAATTGCCTAAAGGGACAGTCAAATTAGATAAATATTTGAGTCAAAAGTATAATAAGGTCCTGTCTTACGCAATATAAAAATGTCACATTTATTATTTTGTAAATCGTTACTCGTAATGATACGTGTCAGAAAAGATTGAAAAACATTTGCAAAAATAGTGGTTACGCTTTTTAGTCAAATATTTTACTAATCAGACCGCACCATAAGTTAAACAAAAAATTCATATAAAAATTAACAAATACCTTTTATATGATCTTGATTCATTTGGTCGTCTTTGGACAGTAGTTGCTCGTAACAGGTTATTGTCTCTTCTGGTTTATCGATTAAACGATTAACTAGAATTTCTTCTTCTAATGACAAATTTGTTTTTTTCATATATACGGCGCCCTCAACAGAATCCGAATCCATTAGCTTTCCGTGAATTTCAATAAGAAATGATAATTGTTCTTGCAAACGTGTAGTTGGCTGTTCTTCAATATACTCCTCTAAATACATTAGAGATCTTGCATATTCTACAGAGTTGTAGTTGGCTTTCGAAATTAATGACTTGTTAAATTTGCTAACAAACTCTTGAATATTTTTGAAGCGATCATCTGTTTGGGTTAGTTTTCCGCCAACCATATTTACCTTTTGCCAATCTCTAATCCATCTTTGCAAAAAATCTATTTGTTCGGAACAGAGTTTTGTGCAAGTTTGTATTAAAGTTTCGGATGTGTCACAATATTCAGTATTAATCGGTTCTGTAGGCATTCTGTCTGCAAAATATTTACTAGATTTAAACTCTCTATAACCGGAAACATCCATTTCTTGTTGTGTTGTATTTTCACGGCTGCAGAAACTAAAAACAGCCATAAATTCCTCATAAATCTGTTCAGCTTTTTCCTGAGAACACTCTTGCAAAGCATGCAATAGAATGTAGGGGAAAAAAATCCCCAAGAGATTAGTGTCTCTTTTAATGCTGGGTTTGTAGGAGTTAAGCAAATGTTTTGTTTCGTCAGTTTGTACCATTTCAATTAGGCGACAGGCCCAAGCAAATGACCAATCTTCATAACTACGGCAATGACTACTTTCAAACAAGGGATGCTCTGTTAATTTGCTTTCTCTTTTGGATCCGGTATAGCATGAGGTAAGTAAAGGTTCCATTACCTGTTGCATTCTGTTAGGCAGAGCATCCCAAACATTAAGTTTTTTATTTTCTTTAGGAGAGACACCAAAAACTGATAAAGTTTCTTGTATGGCCAACGAAAAATTATCCACGTACTTCGAGTCTTTTTGAAATTGATATGCCTTGCAGAGTTCAGTTAATGCCATAATGGCAAAGTCGTCAGTGTGTATGCTTAAAGAAATTTCCGCTGCATTCATAAACGAAAAGTTTGACGACATGTAACTAGGGTCAATGGCACCCAGCTCGCCCAAGCATTTGGCCGAAGCCAAATTCATATTACGATCATCATGCCGGCAGCCCTTCATTAATTCATCAACAATTTGTTCGATTAGCGGATCCACTGTTACTCTATCCAAAATCATGTGATTTATATCGGACCGATATTTGGATATAAATGATCTCATGTATTTTAGGCCATAGATGCGCACTTGCAGATTTTCATTGCATACTTGTTTGTAAAGAAAACTTAATTTGTCTGCGACATTATCACATTCTTTATTCAAAAGCTCAGTTTGTCTTGCTACATATTGGCGTATTTTTGGTTGAACATCTTGCAAATCTTCCAAGAAATATAAATCTGGTATGTAAACACCCAACAAACTATCATTTTTTAATATCAAATAATCGTATATGGCATTGATTTCTTCGGAATTTGTGGCCAAAAAGGGTTGCAAGGAGGCCACTATACGACTTAGAGAAGGACCCAATTCTTGAATATTGACAATATGCAAGAAAATATTCCATATTTTTAGACAAATGTTTTGTAAATTACGATCATTTAAAGTGAGAACAAAGCTTAACATGGCAATTATTTTAAAACGAAATTGAGTGACATTGTTTGGCCCAATCAGGCGCATTATCTGTCCCAGACTATAAAGGGTTTCTTCTTTTAAGGGTTTTTCAAAATTTGGTTCTGCTAAGCAGGTTTGGAAATAAGTTATAACACCCAGAAATCGATCCGTTATAAAACTTGCAAACTCGTGTGTAGGACTTCTGAGAGATTTTTTCGTAGCAGATAAGGAGCTTGAGCCAGCCTCATTAGGCAAAAGACATTGGAAGGCTTGCATTACAAAAGTTGGACTGCGATTAAAATACACTAGAAATTCAGAAACTGTTTGCTGTGCAGGAAAACATGAAAATAGTTGTTTATTCAAAAGCTTAAAGGAAACATAATAATAAATATAATATACGATTTACCTTAACGTCAGTGTTCATCAGTTTACTTAAACTTGCTCCAGTGCATTTTCCAATGAATTCTATGCAAGCATTGCCAATCTCAGAGTCTTCGGTCAAATATATGTGTGTGTAAATACGAAGAAATGAAACCACAAATAGATTGGTTACCGATTTACGTGTTATTTTGGAAATACTAACAATAAGTCCTTTACATAACGGCTCCTTAACGCAATAAGGCAAAATCATTGTTACCAAAAGGCGATAATATTTACAAATGAATTCTTGAACACAGGAAAAGCCAAGCATTTTTGTAAACTAAAAGAATAAAATTTTAATGTGAGAGTGCAACTTCTAAATTTTATTTTTTGTAGTGTTAGCATTATTATATAATTTTTTTTTTCAAAATTTGATTTAATGTTAATATTTATGGAGCCTTTTTTTAACAGTAAAAGATTTTTTTTATAAATGACAAACAAAAACGATTTCTTAAGACTCTAATGTATTAACTTAAAATATAGTTAATTGACTCCAGAATCTTGCTTAACCATTAAAATAAGAATAAACTAAAGTTTAGCACTTAGCTAAAGAGAAGGACTCTTATAATGCACTTAAACTAAATTACAAATAATAAAAAATCAAAAAAACATGTACGAAATTAAAAAAACAAAAAATTCCTCTGTGAGTGCCAGGCGTAGTTTTGTTTAAAAAAAACAATGTCTTAAATTAATATTTAAATTAAAGTCAGGGGTATTTTCATAAAAAAAAACCGACAGGGGAGAGGTAATTTATGTTACTCCAACTAAACATCACTTTTTATGACTGTCACATACATACAGACCAATTAGAGTCATTTTTGAATGGGAATACCAATACGCATTTGAATACCGTCTGTTTAATGACTCGAAATTTTTCTAAATACAACATCTCAAAATTTTTCTTTCAAATATTTCCATTTCTTTCATAACAGCAGGTGAAACACTGAACCAAATAGCAAAACCGTATAATAAAACTGGTCGTATACTGATTATATGATACTGAATCGTATACTGATTATATGAAATGCACCCATTATCCTAAAAGATTTTTTTAAAACCAAATTCGCATGTCTATAAAATTTTAACAGATTATTAAAGTTGATTTCAAGATATTTTAAGTTATCTACAAAAGGGACCTCAACACCATCAAGGAAGAGATTTAACTTTTTACTTTCTGGAATAACGAAATTTTTACATTTTCCCGATGCATTACGGATACAAATTTTCTTTACTTTAAGAAGCATTTATTTTAATTCCCCATTCATCTTACAATTGCTTTAAAAGTTGAAACTGGTTAAAAGCCTATCTTAAAACAACACTAGGAGATTGACTACAAGAATACAGGAGAGAGTCGTCGGCATAAATTAAACCAGGAATAAAGTGAGGGAAGTCATACATTAAAATGTTGTAGACGTAGACGCCAAAATTGAACCTTGGGGTACGACGCAGCTAATATTCTCGAAATCAGATAATTTACTATTAAAATGAACACAAAATGATATTTCAGAGAAGAAACTTTGAAAAAGTTTAATAGTGGTTGCGCTAAATCCAATTTGAATCATCTTGAAAAGAATACCATTGTGAAAAGCATTGTCGAAAGCCTTTTCAACATCCAATAAAATTACCGCTGTACAAAGCCGCCTACGAAGATTAGAGACCACATCATTTTGAAATTTAAGTAGAGCATCAACAGTAGAATGGCCTTTTTTAAAGCCAAACTTTAGATCTAGGATATATATTTCATTCAACGTTATGTCCATTTTTTCCCTTATTATTTTCTCGAAAGTAATGAAATTGTCCCCAAATTACTGATATCGGTGTTATATGCTTTCTTTTTCACAAGAACAATTTTCGAAATTTTCCATGCAGCTGGAAAATAGGAATTATTTAAGTAATTATTAAAAATAATGAAGAGGTATTCTAAGGCTTTTATAGGGAGCTGTTTTATAATGAAATTGTAAATTTTATCCAAACCACATGATTTTTTATTGTTAATAAATCTACAATGAGCTGATAAATCATTTCAAGTTGTAAGACTCTTACAGTTTTGAGAATTAGTTGGCAAAAACTGCTCAGAAAAGACGTGTAGGCATAGAATTTCGTTAGAGTGTTACTAATAGTCTCCAACATTTCCGAAAGTATTATATCTGAAAAGTACTTTTTACGTTCATGTAAAATTAACGATGAGTCTTCTACTAGATTTCCATTAACGTTTATATTTTTAAAGTTTTTATTTTTTTTAAATGCTATTATATTATAAATTTGTCGGTGAGCAGTAGGGCCTGATAATAAACAACAATTAAAATACAATAACAACAAAAATTATTTTTAATTAAAACTGTTTGAAAATAGAATACAACTTACCGCTTTCAAAGACCTTGTCATTCGAACTCCTTTTGTGAGGTAAACATAAATCATGAGTTTTACTATTAAATTTAAAGCATCTCTCTTGTACCAGTTCCACAGCTGAATAGGCTGAATGTTATAAACACTGCACATTTCACAGCCAGTTAATATAGCATCATGCACCACCTTGGATTCGGGATGTACAAGATAAAAGAATGTCATTTTGAAGTAGTGAAATAGCCAATGTTCCGAGAGCAAACCACTCTGACTACAACAGCAAATTATTTCTAAAATAATTTTTTGATGTTGGGATGATCGTGTTGGTTTCAACGATTCCATAATATTTTGTAAAAGTAGTGTAGAGATTTGATTAATAAATTCTGGTTCGATTTCTATAAATTTATTTAGCACCGAAGACACTGTTGGCAGGTAGAGATTTGTTACATCACCAGTGGAAAATATGGCCTTTAAGCAATCTTCGGAATTAATATCACAGTAGTTTAAATGATTGTTAATGAGATGCAGTTCTTGATTTAAAAATAATTGTTGCATAAGTAGTGTTTTCATATCTAAAGGTAATTTTTTATTATTTGAGCCAGCAGATGGTACATTGTTTTCCACACAAACAACAACTATTTCTTTTTCCAAAAACCCTTTAATGTTGTTGTTCAAGGAGTGCAAGGAATAATTAAAGCATTCTTTACATAAAACTTCTGTTTGAAATAATTCTGTACAACTTAAGTCACAAACACTTCCAGAAAATGGAAATTTCTTTAAAAGCACAATCTCAGTTGTTTCACCATTAAAACATGTTAAAAGTTTAAGCAAATTTGTGTAGACTGCTTTAACTTTAATATTTGCAACTAAGAATTCTTTTATTATAAAGTCCACAGTTATCCACTGCTTGGCCACAAAATAAGGTAGACAAGTGGTAAATTTTAAGATCAAACTATCTTGTTCCTTGTTAGACATAAATATTTGTTTGCCTACAGACGCCAAAGAGTTTTTGATATTGTTAACAGCAGTTTTGCTTTTTAAATTATCTATAAGTGTTAACATTTGTAAGGAAAGTTCCAAAGTACTGGTATCATTTTTAATCATTTTTATGGGATCTAAGTTTTTTGTTGGCCTTAAAACAACATCTATTAATTTTGTTTGTAACTGTTCGGGCAATACTGAAAGTAGGGCATTAATTTGTAAAAGAAAGGCAGTTATTATTATTTCATTGGCTTCATTGACCGACACTTGGTTGAAATGATTAATTTTTGAACACCACGACTCTAAAGGTTTGATCCAATTAACAAGGTTGATGTTGTTTTGAAACTTGGTGTGGGATATTGTCGAAAACTGATTTATGTTATTGTCATTTTTTACTTCCATTAACTGCTGCTGGTGCAGATTAAAATGTTCCCATTGTTTTAAACTATTCAAGCATTCTTTGGCTATTTCAATTTGTGAATTTTTCCATGTTTGTAATTTAAAGAGTTCGGCAATTTTAATTATAATAAACTTAAAATATTTTTCTTCTATTGTTGGATCTCTATTATTTTGTAAATATACTGGTAATATGCGTAAGACAAACGGATAATCTTCCATAAGACGCAAAAGTAAATTAAAAAATTTTCCTTCCTGATCCGTCACATTAGTTACAGAATTTAACAACTGAAACAACAATTCCAGCAAAGCTTTGAAAACATCTGTTAAGTTTGTTGGAATTTGATTCGTTCGAAAACGTTGCCATTGATGGATTTCATAAATGTACTCCATAAAGAGGAAACAATGGCGTACAATTATATCTTTTTGAACAACTTCTTGCTGTAGATCTTTTAATATTTTCAAAAGGCTGCAAGATTCTTCTAAGAATTCATCGAATTTGCTTAAAGCAAAACAGTTATTATTGAGCCATATTGGCATATAATTCCACATCATTGCTAAAGCCTTTAGACTTGTCTCATATATATGCTGGAGGTTGGTATTAAGTGCTGCTACTTTTTGAAAAACCCTGCCCAAATATTGTAAACAATATAATTTTGTTGAAAAATCACATTCCTTTAATGCCTTTAGTATTGTCAGTAGGGAATTTTCAAAAGTTGTTGAATAATTTGTGTAACCCACAAATAGCCCATGATGCAAAACTTGTATAAATGCCTGCACATAATCATCGACATCGTCTATAGAAATTTCGATGACCGGAAAACAAAAATCTTCATCGATTTCCTTTAAACAATCATCGTTCGAAGTGAAAGCGGATAATCCAAGTTGCTGCCCATCAACTTCATCTTGACAAGAGAGATCCACTTTGGAATATTCTTCACATAACTGATCAATGGCTGCAATGTAGGCCTTTATTAATGTTTCAAATAAAACGCCTCTATTGATCAAACATGAATTTAGCAATTTGCGTTGAACTCTAAGATTTTTTTCGTAATTTCTAGTCAATGAAATAAAGAAGATAAATAAGATTTAATTTTACGTTTAAACTGTTATAACAAATGAAGGCATTTCTGCCGGTGGATAAACTTGCGGCTACTTTAAACTGAAGTATGCATGCAAAATCATGTCTACTTACTCATATCCCTGCTCGTCTTCTAGTTTTATGGATTTTACTAGCTTATTTACTAGCCACAAAATGAAAGTATCCTGAAACCGATTGATGCTATCTTTTGCTGAAAACCTTATTAAACTGGGTTCCTTGCACAAAATGTCATCAACAAATACAAACACATCGTTTAGCTCAGTTTCATTCCGATTTACTAAGCTATACAAAAGTTTCCACATATCTTTCCGGCGGTCCGTCATTGTTTAAAAAAAATTTACAAACTCCCCACTAATTCTTAATAATTTAAATTTTTATACAAATGAGCATTTTTATGCAAAAATCGCGCTACATAAACAAAAACATTGAAAATTGATTTAAAACAGGGTTGTTACAACCGAAACAAAAACCTGATCTGAAAGTGATGCCAAATTCTTTTTTTTTTAATTATTTATTTTTATTTATTTATTTATTTATTTATTTATTTATTTATTTATTTATTAGACTTATAATTAAAATTAAAAGCTAATATTAAATTGGCAATGGCAACGGGGCCTTCAGCTCAAAAATTATATTAAATAATAGTTAGCTTACATATATAATTATAATTTATAAAATTGAGATCATATTCCTTTATAAAGATTACATTTTTTTAAGAAAATTTGTTATTGTTTTTATATTTTCAGTAGACGGATTTGATAATAAATCCAGAGGGTTAGTATTTCGAAAGCATGATATTCTTGAGTTGAGGGTTTTTTGACATTCACACAGGAAATGGGAGAGTTTGGTTGGGTAAGTTATGTCGCAGTTGCAGAAAGGTTGATAATTGATATTAAATGTTGGTCCGTGAGTTGCAAGTGTGTGACCTAGACGAAGTCTCTCAAATTTTATGTGATCTAGTCTACAAACCTGATGTTGATTTTGAGATGTGAAAGAGTCCAATGACTTCTTAGAAAAGTTAATTGTCCTGTACCAGGATGAGCTCAAATTAAATTTTTTTTAATTGAATTCTGTATTTAATATTTAATTTAATATTAACCTAAAAAAATCAGTTAATAAATTTTGCACACAAGATAAAATGTTTGTTAATTTCGACTAGTGTTACATTTGTTTTGTACTTAAAATTAAAAATTATGTAGCATGACGCGTTTTCTTTTAACCTATGTAGCTATAGGTCGGTTCTAGCAAAATTAGCAACCAGAGAGTAAAACAGAAATATTCAATATTATTCTTTCAAATGTAAGAAGTTTTTGAACGCTTTACGGAAAAAAATAGCAAAGAAAATTGTTGTGGCTTTGGGAATGATATGTTAGACTTAAAAATTGTACGATATCATTATTAAATAGTACCATGTTTGAAGTAAAAATATATAAGACAATAGACCACTATAATACCACGTTTTCATTGACTTGAAAGCAGCCACTTTGGAAAAAACGCTTTGAAGTGTCTTCATTTATTTTATTTCTGTAGACAATCTTATTATATATTTTTATACCCTTCACAACAAAAAATGGAAAAAGGATATATATAATATGTCATTTCGTTTATTATTCTCTTTTCCGACCCCACAAAGTGGTTATATTCTGAGCCCTTATGCATAGAGAAGCCCATTGAGTGAAATCAATTTTGCCATGAATCAAAATGAGCTAGAGAAAATTCAAGTACGCCAATCCATTAGACATAGTTTCGAAAATTTCGCTATTGAAAATTAGCAAGATCGGTGTATATCCTTCGAAGTAGAAAATTGTATGATTGTAGACCTTTAGAAAAATATGAGCCTTGCTTTCCCAGATTCGTTGGCCCTTAAAGCCTTAAGAAGATATTCAGTACTGTTACCAGTTTTATTTTAATAAAAATACGCTTATTTTTTAGATTATTTTATAAACTTATCCATTTTTTAGGTTCTAGCGCTAGATTTATTGATGTGTAACGACTAACGACTATTGTTGGCGTTGTTATATTTTGTATTTTTTGTAGACTGCTTATTTGATTTAATATACAGCATGTATATAAGATTGTTGATCCAAATTCAAAATGCGGTCTTATAATTGTGTTATAAATATTAATCGCCTTTAGTAAGCCCTTTTAAAAGAGATTTCGCTATTGATTTTTTACATATATTCTATTCTTAGGAGTAATTAATTAGATAGACTAATTAATTGACAATTTCATTGGCATTGAACTATAAATAATAAAATTATTTTTTAATATTACCATTCATTTCACTAAATATGCTTTTTATTATAAAAGTTTCATTAATTATTA
Organism: Cistogaster globosa; assembly: GCA_937654795.1. Classification (NCBI taxonomy): domain Eukaryota; kingdom Metazoa; phylum Arthropoda; class Insecta; order Diptera; family Tachinidae; genus Cistogaster; species Cistogaster globosa. The sequence goes on from OW569406.1 coordinate 71,141,763, forward strand.
TTTAATTTATGATATTAATGTAAATTGTCTAATTAACAATTAATTTATTTCAAATGAAAACCAATATTAAGTCATTCCTTGTCTTTGAACACTTAATCAGCACCCTAAAGTATAGAGAGCAGTATTTTAATATAAATTCTTATCACAAAAGTTTCATGAAATATAAATGTTTTAAAATTTTTAGAAATAATTCTTGCAAAAAAAACCGACTTCAAAACAGATTTCAGCTGTCTGTCAATAACGCTTCAAAAGTTTGGCCACAAACATCAAATTATATCAATTGTTGAGACACACTTTTGCAAATCTAAATTTATACTTGTTGTTATAGCGGACTTAGCAATCTTTGTAAATTTTTACCGTCTTTCTAAACATTTTTGCCATATACATCAAATTACATCAACTATTGTAACACCTTTTAATTTATTGTATATTTTTTCTTATAGCAATACAGATACCTCGTAAATGTCAGCTGCTGCCTATAACAGTTCAAGACTTTTGCCATGCACATAAAAATACATCAACTATTGGAAAACCCTAAAATCAAATTTTATACTTGCTGTAGTAGCAGTCTTATCAATACAGGTTCTTTGTAAATTTTAACCGTCTGTCTATAACGGGTAAAAAGTATGGCAGCATACATCAAATTACATCAACTATAGCAGCACTCTTGAATTTCTTAATTTAAATTTTACTCTTATTGTTGTAGTGGATTACAATACATTATCGTTTTAAATATTCCCGGTTGCCTTAAGCTGTTTTAACAGTTTGGTCATATACTTCAAATTACATCAACTATTGTGGCACCCTTTAAGTTATAATTTTAAATATTTGTACTTCTTAATATACCAGACAAAGGAGTGGACATTCTGTCTAATTTTCAAGTGTTTGCATCCTCAAATATGTAAACATTGTAATCGACATTCTGTCCAATTTTTAAGCGCTTGTCTATAACGGTTCAAAAGATAGACGCATGTTAGTCAATTTACGTCACCTATGGGGACACCCTTTAATTTTTAGATATACAATTTTTGTATTACTTCTTGCTATTAGGAGCTACGGTAATAAGCATTTTTTTAATTTTAAAGAAGTGCGCTTTACGGTATATTACACTAAAAAAAACATGTTTTAAAGGAACACCCTTTAGCTTTCAAGATGACCTGTTTTTAAAACGGGACCAATCCGTAAGCATAAAGCATCAAATTACAAAAAAGTTTCAAATTTAGGCACAAACATAAAAAAGCAACATTCAGTCGAATTGATAACCTCCTTCTTTTTTTGAAGCCGGTTAAAAATGAGATAATTGAAAAACATACTTTCTTTTTCTGTTGGTAACTTTTCGTTTTAGGTGACTTCAGATCTCAGACATTAAGTCTTACACCTACATTCTCACTTAAAATTTGTATATTATTAAAAAGTTAAATATATATTATTAATTTTTACCACTTGCATTCTATTTAACAAACATGACTTAATGTCACTGTTAATGGTTCAAATGCCATTTTCTAGTCCTAGAAGGCTGCAAAATCTTATTATTTATTTAAACGAAATATGTAACTGCTATTTACATAAAAATTATTTTCTTAAAACAGATTTTTATTTTGATAAAATATTATTTTGTTTCATGTAATTTTGCAGCTGTTGTTTCACTACACTTATCAAAATCTCCTCAACTATTTCTTCGAAATCATCAAAGAATTCGACTTTACTGCTACTAAGTGATCTGTACCCGGCCATAATTATAAATGTATCTTAAGTTTAGCTAAATATTTATATTCTCATCTTCCACATAATTAGAAAAATGTGTTTCCGACAATATGATGAATTCTGGATAATTTCTATATAGATTATCAGATTTCTATTAATTCAGTTATTAATATCTGACATAAGACCGTTATATGATTAAATTAATTAAATTTTTTAAAAAATATATCGTGCTACTTTTCATCCCGATTAAATTGAAAAATCACCGATATTGATTATTGAGGGTGAAAAAACGTCTAGATAGCCATTTCGCTACCGCTTACTTAGCTCTACAGAAAACTTTTCACAATTATTTTAAATAAATATTTTTGTTTAAACAATAAAGACAAAAATCAAAGCTTAAGTAAAAAACACAATAATCAACAATGAATTTATTTTTTCTTTATCCACTGTATGCGGCTTTTTTTTTCTGTTTTTTTTTTTTTTAATGTTGTTTAGTGAGCTCGAAACACAAAATCTTAAGTAAGACAATGCAGCAAGAGCTAGTATTAGAATCTGATGATATGGAACACCTGCGCAACAGGTTAATATAATTAAAAAAATAATAAAAAACATTTTGTTCGTTTTATATTTTTATCAAAATATATAAATTTATTTATCTATTTTGTTATCAAAAAATCATTGTATTACAAAACTTATACAATGTGGATTTGAAATTTGTAATTTAAATTTAAGGAAAAATGAACAACTATTTGTTAAATTTTAATGATGATCATTTCAATAAAAGTGGAAAATATTCCCAAACCGGAAGATTTTTTAAACTTTTCGTTTTACAATAAGAATAAACACTTACATTAAAGCTGAAAAACTAAGAATCAAAAAAAAATTGTTTTAATAATTTCAACATTTCAAATAAAATCACGAACACACATAATAGAAGTCTGGTCGCAAAGTAGTAATTTTATTAAACTTGAATAAGAAGCTCCGGGATACTTTTATGGCTTCAAACATTTTAGGGCGTTCTATGTATCTTAAAGGGCCATTACAAAACAAGATACTAAAGCAATAGATTAAGCCCTTAAAATGACTTAAACAGAAAAAATGTTGTCTTACTTTAGCTCCATACGTCAGCAGAGTAACGTTTTTGAGCTTCCATTCTCTTAAGATATTGCACAGCATCAGCTTCGCTCATATTGCCTTTGGTTGATAAAATTTTAACTAAAATATTTCTTACATCCACAGCCATGTTTTTAGCATCACTAAAACAAAAATAATATTAATTAATTGATAATAAATTAATGTGTTGCAAAACTTACCCGCAAATATAGAAATGGCCTTTATTTTCGCCAATAACCTTCCATAACAAATCTGCATCCTCTTCTAATAAATGAGTAACATAGATTTTCTTCTCTTGATCACGTGAAAAGGCCGTCTTTAATGTAAGTGTTCCCTTTTCTACATATTTCTCTAATTCTTCTTTGTAAATAAAATCTTCGTTCTTTTTCCTACAACCAAAATAGAGTACTGTATCACCAACAACTTTGCCTTCATCACGTAAATACTGCCGTTCTTGTATAAAACCTCTAAAGGGAGCTAAGCCAGTACCAGGTCCTACCATTATTATGGGTGTCTCAGGTTTAGTTGGCAAACGGAATTGTGATTTACGTATAAATACAGGCACTTTAACATCACCCGAAGATGGTTGTTTTTCCTTTAAGAACGTAGTAGCTACACCTTTGTTTATACGTCCAGTAGGTGTTTTGTATTGCACTAAAACAGCAGTTATGTGAACATTCGTGGGATAGAGCTGAAAATGAAAAAAAAAAAAGATTGTGTCTAAAGCTTTTTCAAAATTACGTTTAAGGCAAATATTTCGCCATATTAGAGATTGTGTCGAAAACGAGGGTTTGATGCAAATAAAATTTAAACTTGTTTTGAAAAGCATAATGCCAAACTTTCTACAATAAATTGTTGCGGATTTTTTATTCGTCAGGTAAAATATGTTTTTCAATTGAATTTTTTAAGTTAAATGGAAAGGTATTTATCTCAAACCAAAACTAAATACACTACACATTAGTGAAAAATTGGAAAGAAAAGTTTTTCTAGGAAACTAGACAAACGCATAAAACGGTTAATACGTAAAAATACATGTTTATGTATATTTAAGTGGTTCCAATTATTTGATTGAGAGTGTATGCATAAGTATATTTATGTATATATAGTATGTATATATAAAAAAATATAAAATTTGAAGTTATTATTCCAGCAAAAAAAAAAAAAAAAAAAAACGTTTTCTAAAATTCTTTAATTTTATTAAAGTTATTTGAAAAAAATGGCAAAAATAAGAAAAAACTTAAAACTTAAATTATTTTTGTTTTCTTGCATTAATTTTTTGTTATTTTATGTATGATTAATTTTTTTTTTAGAAAAAGTTGGCAGTTATAAAACGCACACATTAAAAGCCGTATTTAGCTTTTTATAACAGAATGAACTAAATAAATAAAAACAAACAAATTTAAATAGAATTTAATGCTCTACGTTTTTTTTTTTTTGTTTTGTCCCAAAATTAAAAATTTACTGTTAAAAAAAATATGTACTTACCTTTGAAGAGGAAGAAATTGAATAGAAACGTGGTTGTAAACGTGGTAGTAATTCGCAAACATGATCAATTGGTGGCTTGCACGATTTTATGTCCTCTAAAATATGCACAATATTTCTACAAGAGTCTTGAATCCAACTTTGATACTTCTCCTTGCCTTCGGGAGTAATTGAAGCCATATTGCGTAGAAATTCCTTATCTGCTTCATCAGTGCAATATTCAGCCAATTCTTTAAGAATATGAGTTCTTGGTACAGCTGTTATTTCTAAATAATGAGTCAAAGCGGTGCGATATGTTGTGGGACAAGGGAAGGGATGTTTTTTGCTGCTATCTGTATCGGTGTTAATCAACGAAAAGACCTTGTCCAAATCGGCTTCACACAATTTACCTAATCTTTCGACTAAATCTTTGTCATTAATAGGATACATGGCAACATGGTCACCAGCATCATAGCGCATTTTAGAGCCTTCAATATCTATTTCTATGTGCATGCAGGAACGGTCGCCACCCTTGTGCAACTCACGATTGACACAAACAGGAGCCAGGAAGGGATTTTTGGAATCAAAGGGAGGACGTTGATTTTGCATTGAGTGTAAACGAGCAATTTCACCGGTATAAATGCGATCGGGTTGAACATCGGTTTGTTCCAATAAACGGAATTGGCGTATGAGTACTTCTTCACCACCACCTTCAATGCCAAAGAAGTCACAGACGGATGGCCAGAAGCGATCTTTCCATGTAATGAAATCATCTTCAATACTAATACAGAAAAAATATTATCTGTTTATAAACATCGAATTACTATATAAAAAAAAAACAAACTTACTTTGCATCGTCATCACCTAGACCAAGTTCAAAAACTCTTGTGGCTCCTAATTCTTCTAAACGTTTATCAACGTATATGGCTACTTTGTTGTAGTGTTCATAAGTTTTATTACCCAAACCAAATACCTGGAAATTTAAAACAAAAGTTAAATATGTATTCAAAAGACTATTTGTATTTTTTAAAAAACTTCAAAGTCAATGTCAGGTCAGTGAACTATAAAAAAATACCGGGACAAGAAAACTCGTTAATAATGAGATGTCTATGGACCAATTTTTATGCAAAAATTATTCGTTATAAACAAACCACGCTAGTACAAATTACAGGTTATATGAAACTTTCCTTTTTTTTCATTTTTTTAATTTGTTTTTTTTTTTTAATATAAATTTCTATGTTCCCAATTTTGTCAAAAAACTTAAATAATGTGACCAAAGTAACACTCTATGATTTTTGTTATATTATTTATATGTTAAGAAGAATGACATGGCGGACAGTGTACTCGAATTCGTTAAAGAATCACCGAACATTGACATATTAAATTCTGCATAATACTTTTATAGACATGATAAAGGAATTGAAACTGGTTAATAAACATTTTTTATGCGACAAAGAAGATATTGAATGGAAGGAAATGACGCATTATATTCAAAATATGAATAACTTTATGTTGAAGTTGGAGACAATCATCTGCTGTTTAAAAAGTATCAACTTAAAAGATTATGAAATAATATTTACTTTTTTGGTATCAATCGGATATCATTTTTAAGAAATTGAAGACAAAAAATATTACAAAGACAGCACTGCTCATCAATTTTTTATACCTTCCACCACAAAAAGTTGAAAAATGGTATAAATAAGTTTGTAATTTCTACAATATCCAGTTCCGACCCCATGTATATATATCCTGAGTCCTATGCGTAGCAAAGTCCGTCCGTGTAATGGGTGAATCCAGCTTAAATGAGTTAGAAATTTAATTTAAGCACTCCAATCGATAAGACAGTGTTTCGAAAATTTTGCTATTGAAAATATGCCCTTTGAGGCATTGGGCCAAGCAGCACGCTTGCCTCTTAATTTTTCCGTATCATTTAGAACAACAAAGTAACTCCAATCAAAAAAACAAATACCTATTCTTATAAAGCGATAAAGAATTAAAAAATAAGAAAAAAAACATCGAGTGAAAAAACTTGGCGCTCGCCTCTATTTTTCGATGGGCCTCTGCAATTTTTATAAAAAATATCGATTGTCACTATGGTTAATATGGATATCATTTAAAAGCTTATGAAGAGATCATTCAGGAAATACCTACTAAAATTTTCAAGAAATGCTTAACCCATTAATAGCCGATAACTTTTTATGTAAAATCATTTTTTAATTTTCAGTCACCCTATAGTATATAAGATACGGCTATGCCGAATATTGTGCTATTCATAAAAAAATCATTTTATACTCGAAAACTAATTAACAAGAAAAAAGCAGAACATAATTGGCAACAATTAAAAGTGAACAAGACGTCACACAAGACTTAATTTGTTTATATTGGAAAAAAATTATACGGCTTAAAATCTTTTTTCTCTTTAGATATAAATATACACATATGTATGTATTTTTTATGAGCATCAACTCTAAAACGTAACGTTCAGAATGTTCTCTTCTTATATAATATCCAGTCTTTAAGCTTTGAACAGTGGAACATTAAGCCCGTTTTTTATATGTTCTGCATTCCACTTTGTAGTTAAAGTTGTTTTGAAATGACTATTTAGAGTTCTGCATTTTGTTTTTTTACATACAAACATTTGAAATAACATTTCACTTAATTGTCTGAAACATGTGTGTCAGTTAATTGCTAATAATTTTTTAAAGCTTTCATTCATCGAGTTTGTTTTATCTAAATTTTAATGTATTGCATTTATTTTTGGGTACTCGTACCCTTTTCTTAAATTTTTCAAATATAAGATTATTACACAAATTGTCTAATAACACAGCGGCCATAGCTTGGTATCTGGTCCATATCACAGGTTTAGAAGAAATGTTTTTGTATTTAAAAAATAATGAAACATAAGTTGCTTCCGTTGTTAAGCACGATGATGATCTTTGAATCATCACTTTCGACATACTTTTAAAGTGTTGTAAGTGGTTTTTTAACATTTTGTATTATAAATGTATATATTTTTATTTGGCAATAATTAACATGTGTGTTAATAGCAGTATTTAACTTTACTCTTTTTACATGACGATTAATTTTTATTAAACTTGCAATGCGCTTTTCAATTTTTGATACTAGAAACAATGCACTTTAGAAGCTTTTTTTAATAAAACGCACGTGTTGTAAAAAAAAAGGTCTAGTGTTTGACAACTCTGTGACTCTTATATATAAACAGTGTTGAGTTTTTTGTATTAGAACTTGAAGTTGTATGTATACTACCATGGCGAAATAATTTACCAGGTGGTGGCAGTGGCGAATTTATTAATTTTCGCCGTTGCAGAAAATGTCAAACTCCATACATAAAATTTCAGCGAAAATTTTTTTTATATGAAGTTTGAAATTTTCTGCAACGGCGAAAATGAATGAAATTCGCCACTGCCACCACCTGGTAAATTATTTCGCCATGTATACTACAGTTTAAAAGCTGTTTTTCACCACAATTGTTTTGATTTTTGTTGCCCATTAAGCATTATCTTAAGTTTCATTTAGTTTTTACCGTAAATAGGTTTGCTTTCAATAAAAATTTATTATAAAGACTGAAGTACGTATTAGTGAGATAACTGTTCATGTTTATTTAATAAACGTTTAATTTTATAATAATCGTTTGATTTTAGAATAATCGTTGAAATTTTATTAATTCAATTGTTATTGTGACGTTTAGTTATAAAACGTCCGGTTTTATACCCTTCACCATAAAAAGTGGAAAAAGGGCATAAGCAAATTTTTTATTTCGTTTTTAATTTCTACAAAATCCATTTCCGACCCCATAAAGTATATATATATTCTGAGTCTTTACGCGTAGCCAAGTCGATTGAGCAAAAAGGTTTAAAAAATTAGAAAAAAAGGTTTAAAGAATTAAAAAAAAGCCTAATTTTCTGGGTTTGAGGGCCTCTGAAATTTTCATAAAATTTTAATTGTCAAGATGGGTACTTTTTTTTTCTCATTTCTCTGTCATCCTAACATCTTTTTGTTTGTTTGTTTTTGTTTTTTTTTTTTTTTTATTGGAGATACCTACTTCACTAAACTAGACGTACATAGTACAGTGTTGGACAATACATACTGGACTAGAAAAAATAACCAATTTCTTCCAAATATTAATTGAAATTATCAGTATAAGCTCTGCAATCATATTTTCCAATTATAAATCTTGACCTTTAGGAATAAAGTCAACAAGAAAATGTCACTTGGTATTTTGTTTTTGTTTTATCTTCCCATGACGATGTCGTACATATTATGCGGTGAAAAATGTCTACGACAAAACATATTGTACTCAACACAATGTTCATAAAATCGAACGGTATATGTACAGTTATAATTTGAATTAAAAATATTGTTGGAGGAGAATAAATGTGAGTTTCTCCTTTTTTTAATAATCCAGTTAAAACTTATTCAGCAACAGCAATAAGCAGAATGTAAGGATTTAGAAATAAAAAATTTCTGCTTTGTGTTTTTTTAAAACTAATTTTAAAAAATTACTCGAAAAAAATACAACTCAGAATTTAAAAAGTTATTAATTTCAAAATGGTTTATCCCAAAAACAAATTTGTGGTAAAATTTCATTGCCAAAACAAATCGTCAGCTTTATAATAAAAACTTTTGAAACCTCGGGCAGAATTGAAACCATTCACAGTGGTGGCGGACCAAAATGCACAACAGCCAAAGAAGACTCAAGAATTACCATAATACTAAAAAAGCATTCATAAAAATCGGCAGTTGATGTTAACGCACTTAACATAAAAATATTTAGCAGGACATTCAAGGAAGGGTTTGTGATGCTGGACCTAAAAATTACCGTGCTGCAAAAAAGCTCTTGATATCCAAGAAAAATCGAGTTGCACGAGGGCATATCAACTGTAAACAAATCGAAGACAGTTTTAATTTCGGACGAATCGAAATTTAATCTAAAACATTCATATGGAAATGTTCGAATACATAAACCAGTTTCTAAACGATTAGACCCTTTGTACTGTAAAAAGATTTTATAACACGAAGGCGAAAATATAATGGTCTGTAAATGTTTTTCTGGTGCAAGCGTCGGTCCACTCTACAAAATTAATAGAATTATGTACAGGTTCATGTACTAAGACATTTTACAAAAGATCATGTTGCCATGCGCTGAGTGGAATATGCCACTCTCATGTCAATTTCAACAAAACAATAACCCTAAACACACTGCGAGATGTATCAAAAATTGGTTTCGAATGGAAGGGATCAATATTATGGTGTGGCCGGCACAGTCCCCTGATCTTAATCCAATCGAGAATCTTTGGGAACAAAATAAGCTATTCGAAACCATATCGGATGGTTGGAAAAACATAGACACAAAGATATTAGACAACCTTATTGCCTCTATGTCAAAAAGATGCAAGGCCGTGCTTGAAAACAAAGGGTACTCCACAAAATATTAATATGTAATACAGTTTAGTCCAAAATGTTTTGTCATTTGAATATGAGACTTTTGGTTTTCCTTTTTATAAATTTTGGGCTTAAAATAACTATAGAAGGAAAACTTGTTATTTTTTTTAAACTCTGCTATTTTATAACAATTTTAAGTTAAACTGTTGCTAGATTTTATTGAGACTTTCAAAGCTTTCCTTGATTGATTAAATATTCGAATCTAGTCCAATATGTATTGCCCAATACTGTACATGGTGAAGGGTAAATAAGATTCGGCATAGCCGAATTACTTGTTCTACGAAATACATATATTTATACAGATTAGTAACTACTTTTTCTTTTATTTATTTATATTACTTATTTATTTACTGTGTGAGGATTATTTGTTGTGCATAATTGAAAAAAAAAACATTTGTAAAGTAGTCGGATGTTTTATATCACTATGAAATGTAACGATTTTTTTATTTTCCTTTAAACTCTTCTTAACTAACTATTTAATAACATAATTGCATTAATGTGTTTTAAGATAAAATTGTTTTTTTTTTTTTTGTAGTTACCGTTCAACGTTAGCGTATTTCTAGATACTTTTTGCGACAAGGGCTCTTTGGGTTGTTAAGCATTTAATATGCAAACAGAGATATCGTGTTTACCTGCATACGAAGATCATACATCCACTCGGTCACTGTTCTGAACACATTGGTTTATTAGGTCTGGACTTTATTTCCTCGAATTGGTCTCTTTCAAAAAACATATATATTGCAAAACTACACTTTTTTATTATTTCCCGTTTTGAAAGATGTTGCCTGCTAAACTCGTTTAAATATACACATCATTAGTATTAGATCGATTGGTTTCAATTTCCTTAACACTTTTACTTTTTCCGTCCTTTATCTCGTGTATGTAGAAGTAGAACTTATTGTGGGTAGAGTCCTCTATTATTGGTGGAACATTCTCTTTCTTTAAAATTTATTCATCGAATATGAAATGAAATCTCTTGTTTTTTATTGTAAGGCCCCTCCGACAATTGAGGCTAATTTGGGGCTATTGCCCCAATAGTTTTTTTCTGACTCACCATAGTCGAAAGATAATAAAATTTATTGACAGCAATATATGTGGCAATAGTTGTCAGCCAATTTTCCTTGACAATTATTGCGAACATAAACCGTCAAATTCAGTTGTCATTTGTGTTTTGATGTACAAGTAAAAGCGCAAACATAAAATTAACTGATTAATTATACTAAAACAAGGATTAGAGTATATATAAAGTTTTTAAAATAATAGAAATATAGAAATAAGAATTCTAAGAAAATTTGTTTTCTTTACAATGATGCTATTTGCTTACAACCTTTGCACTTGATTATTTTGAAATTATGACTTAACATAAATACGTGTTCCCATACCCAAAGCAATAAGCAATTTTGACACATTACTTTGCCGACGTTATTGCTTTATTGCTAACAAATTTATTTCTAATATAGACGGAGGGTTAAACAGCGAGTAAATTAAGAGTACTAAATTTTTTTGAAAGGTAACCACTGTACTTTTTTTTTTTCTTTATATGTCAATTTAAACTGAATTGCCGATACAGCAACTACTCTTTTTTAATGCCAGTAATATTCAGATACCGTTATCCTTAACAACATATTCTAACAGTATTAGCGTTTCGATATAAAAAAATCACACACTTTAACACAAACCTTAAACAGGTTTCAAAATAAAATCTTTTAAACATTTTTTGTTGGTATTGAAGTTTAACTTATGCAAATTGACAACAAATTATTCCTTAATTCAAAATTGACAAGTTGCGTATAAGCAATGAAACTACATTTTTCAAGTTTTTTTTTTTTTAATTTAAACAATCAGACAATTAAAACAGAAATGGTAACAAAGTAAAAAGTTTCCAACAAAAAAAAAAAAAAAATATATATATATATATATATATATATATATATATATAAATTTTTATAAATTAAAAACATTTGGAAAAAGTGTAACTATTAATATATACATACGCACAGTAAGCTTCTTTAATTTTCTTGTTTTATTCTGGCATACCTTATTTTAGCTTTTACTAAGAACGTTCGCGAGGTCGATTGAGCGATTACGGTCTGTCCGTGTTCGTACTGAAATCAACTAAGGCACTAAATGAACTTAAGAAATTTTAAATACGCTAATCGGTCGGACAAGGTTTCTAAAATATTTATACTGAAAATCAGCAAGATCGGCCCATGTTCTTCGAAGCAGCAGGTAGAACACCACGCCTGCCTCTAATTTTTCATGTTATTTGGAACAATGAAGAAACTCCATTAAAAAAAACAAATATATTGGGCTATAGAGATTTTTAATTCTCTAAGAATAAAACATAAAGTTAAAAAATTGGTTCTCGTCCATATTTTTTCGAGTTATGGGCCTCTGAACTTTTCATAGAAAAGTACGATTGTGCGCCATATTTTCGATTGAGAGATGTCCGTCCGTCCGTGTTAGTGTTGAATAAAGTTTGTGGAGGCACTAGATCACCTAGAAATAATTTAAATACGCCAATCGATCAGACATAGTGCCAAAACATGTGGAAATTAGCAAGATAGGTGCATGTGTTTCGACGCAGCGGGCAAAACACCACGCCTATCTCTAATTTTTCTATATCATTTGGAACTATGAAGTAAATCCAATAAAAAAACAAATATATTGGGAGATAGAGAATTAAAAAAAAAAAAGAAAAAAATATCAAGTGTAAAGATTCTGGGTTACAGGCCTATGAAATTTTTAAAATTTTTAAAATATCAATATGGGTATCATTTTTAAGCTTTTAAAGATATCTTAAAGGAAATAGTAACATTTTTAACAAATGCTTTACCCAGTAAGAGCCGAAGGCATTTTTATGTTTTTTTTTTTAATTTTTTAAATCTCTGTCACCGCCTTATTGTTTTTTATTGGAGTTACTTCACTTAACAAGATTTAGATACATCATAAAGGCTAAATAAGATTCCGCATAGACGAATTTAGAACTCTTACTTGTTTTAAATAAAATTGTTCTGCCGGCATTCAAGTTCAGATAACAGTAAAACTCAAATAAGCCTCGACTATTGCCTGGATTAGAAATTATACTTAGTATTTGTAAAAAACTTAATTGTCTTTTATGATCGTTTCAAACAAAACGATTAAATATCTGCATGAAGAAATATGTATGTTATATGTGTGCTATATATTATAATAAGAATAGAAAAAAAAAATAATAAAATTATTCTAAAAATCTTAATGAATTGCGCAATCTACAAAAACTTCAATTTTTCATGTTTTTGTTCTTTTTAACATTCAATTTTATAATATATAATAAATAGGGTTTTTTTTTTTTTTTTTTTTTTTTTTTTTTTTTTTTTTTTTTGCTAAAGAACTTCGCTCTTCTGATTTGAATCTTAAATAACACGTTATACTATGAGTTCTACGTTTGCACAAGCCCTGTTTAGCTAGTATAAAATTTTTCCATTTTTCTTCGTTTTAAATGTACCATGCATAATGAGGCAGACGTCTGTGCTGCTTAACAAATTTTTAAAACATTTTGTGTTTTAAGCAGATGTCCTTCAATTTAAAGTATAGTTGATTTTGATTTTAAAAGAACACTTCTTATTTTTGTTTACATATATGTAGTTCTTAATGTCGATAGCATTAAAATAACAAAAAATAAATAAATAAATAAGAAATATCAGTAAAGTTCACTAAAGAAAAATGAACTCACATCCATAAGTTTGTATGCATATTTCTATATGAAAATAGAAGTATCTCTTTATGCTCTATATTACGAGTATAAGTAAACTTTAATTTAGGCTTGTAGTAATAGCAATTATCAAATATTTTTGCTGACATTTCACTTTTTATTGTTCAAACAAATTCTTAATATAATTTTATTTTAAAATTTATTAAAAATGCTATTAAGATAAAAACGTTTTGTCTAGCAGTGGCTGGACTTGGTAAAGCATCGTTGTTAGATTTAAAAACTGTATGCTCATTTATTTAGTTCAATAATTCTGAAATTGAAGATACAGCTAATAATTTTTAAACAAAAAACAATTATACTATTTACCATCTATGTAAATCTAGTTTAGTGAAGTAACTCCAATCAAAAAAGCAAATATTGAGGTGACAGAGAATTAAAAATAAGAAAAAAAATTTGAAGCACTATATATACATAATTTTTCAAAAAAAAAAACCTTCGGCTCGTAATGGGTTACTAATTTTTAAAATTTTTTTAGTATTTTCTTAAAGATCTCTTCAAAAGCTTAAAAATTTTGATATTTTAAAAAATTTTAAAATTTCATAGGCCCGTAACTCGGAAATTATCGTCGAACACCAATTTTTTTACTTGATGTTTTTTTCTCATTTTTAAATTCTCTATCGCTTCATATATTTGTTTTTTTTTTTTTTTTGTTCCATTGTGAAATTAGAGGTAGGCGTGTTGTTTTGCCCGCTGCCTCGAAGGATTTGGACCGATCTTGCTGATTTTCAATAGCACCTCTTTCAGCACTATGTCTGAACGATTGGCGTATTTAAATTATTTCTATTTTGCTCTTTGTTTTTATTTTTTTTTTTTTATAAAAGCTCACTTTGGTTAACATTACAACTACTGACCCATAATCTTATCTTTATTTGATTGTTTTATTTCCCCATTCTAATTTAAATAATTTAGTGCATTTAACGTTAAATAAGTATAGACTCGTTTATTTAAAAAATTATTTAATATATAAGTATGTAATTGATTTGTTAAACTTTGTATTCACCTAGTTTGATATGCGCATAAAATATATACAGTAGAGCTTAAAACATTTGCAACTTAAATATCATTTTCACTGTATTTAATTTTTTTATATTAAAGTTTATTTATATTTAACTCATTTTAATTATCATAATTTCAAATGTTGTTAAAAGCAAAAACGGATTTGCATCTGCAGATTTTATTGCTAATTTTTTTAACAAAAAAGATTTTCCCATTTCATAAAGTTGTTAAAAGGTTATAATCTTACTCAAGCAACCGACGACACTAATAAAAAGTTATTTTTTTTGTTAGAATTATATTCAATGATAATTTAATTTCCAAAACATTTTTATAACAACGTTGTTTTTTGTCAACTAAACAAGTTTATGCCCTAAGAACTTGACATTTCAATTTAGTTATTCATAATCATTAAAATTCCAAAAAAAAAAAATTAATTAAAACATTTTAATGAGTTTAAAAACTATAATATACCAAATGGGTCTAGTACAAAGGCCGTACAAAGTTAATGTATAATAAGAATTAAATTAAGTTAATAATAGGAAACAAAAAATAGTTATATTTCTAAAAATTTAATTGCCAGCATGGGCAGCTTACATTGATATTTTGTAGCAATGTTAAAAACACCTGAAAGGTTAAAGTAAGTGATAACTTAAAGCATTTGTTTTTTATGGTAAATTTAAAAGGAAATCAACAGGTAGTTACGCGAAAAAATTAATGTAATTTGTGTTAAGGTCAAAATTTCGTTAATATTACAATAAATTATTAACGTCATTCTTTTTCTTTTTGGTGCATACAAGTTTTCTATGAAATTTATATTCGTACATTCGTAATATTTTACCTGCAAGAAAATACATTTGTGTATATCATTTGCAAAAGTTAAATTTTCAATTACAATTACAAATTTATTTGCAAACTATAATACCTTTTTATTAAACTATTTAAAGAAATTGTAAAGAAAAAAATTTATGGTTCATTAACACTTTTTTAAGTTGGGATTGTGTTCTCAGGGTTTAAGAAAATGTCACATAAAATTTTTCCACTCATTAGACCATAAAATTATTTAAGTGCAAGAAAGCGCATAAGCAAAAAAATATTGTAACTGTACATTTAACACAAAAAAAATTTACTTAGTATTATGTTAATGTTTAATTTACAACACGTCTGTCCTGTTGATAAACTGATACATAATTTTTACAATGTTTTCTTCAATGAGAAGTTATTCAATCTAGTGAGTAAATTCTGATTTTTTAAAAAACTAGCAATACAAATTAAGAAATTTCTTCTTTTATATCCCACCTTTTTTTATATTCCTAACTGTACATTAAAAATAACACTATCAGCGTAGAGATTCTCTAGTAAAAACTTTATCAGTTGTTTGTTATAAAAAAACCGCCAAGGGCATTGAGAGTTATAGAAAATAATTAAAGCAAATATTTCAAATGTAAAAGTGTGTAAAAGTCCGGTAGGTTTGTTTTTTAAACAAATATTTTTAAGTATCGCAATCTTTTATTTTCATTATTAGCAGTTACAATTCCCAATCTTACAAATTTACAAATTTTAAGTCATTTAAATTTTCCGTTCCATAAACATTAAATGGAAAATTAAAACGATTTTTTGGTTCCACTAAAATATTCCAAATTTTGGATTAAAGCAATATTTTTAATATTGTACGCTTATGAGGTCTAATTACACAGTTCCACGCACGCTTTGGTCATATTTTAAAAATTAATTAAGACTATCAGTTTTAAAGATAAGAATTTAGGCTTCGATGTAGTATTAAAATTAATTATTTATTTTTTATTTATGTACAATTGCTAATGGGCCACTGTTTCTGTAGCAAAATGAGCAGACAGATGTGCTTTCAAAGCAATAATCTATTTTTATGTTTACTTTTTTATACTTTTTATAAAAAAATTATTTACATCTTTTTAAGTGAATTGAAATAACTTTAAGGATAAAAGATAGAAGGAACAATTTTTAGACAGAAGTATAAAGTAATTTGAGTCATAATTTTGAAGTTAGGAAGCACTCGTAGACGCCATAACAGTCAAATATTGTACACGCTTTCAACAAGGAAGCAAAATGAAATTCTTTAAGCATTATTCTTGCAATTGATTACGAATAATTTTACGGTCGCTTTTACCAGGGCTTTACCTAACGATATAGGCCGGGGCACATAGAATCCGTCATACGTTAAACTTTGACGTATTCAACTGACAAGTCAGTTAAAAAACATGTTTTCTTTTACTCGTAAGCGTTGTCACAATCAAAACTTGTCCGTCAACGCAAAGTACGAAAGTTGCTAAAATTTTAACTTTTGACGTACGTTGAATACTTTGACAGCTATCAATTGCTTCTTCTTCTTTGTTTTCTTTTCACTCTTCATGTGTTTCAATTGTATTCTGCAATTTTAATAAAATAATTTTGGTGGCAAAAAATAAAATACAAATTTAATTAAATCAACAAGTGAATAAAATACAAATTTAATTTAAAAATAAATAAAAATAGAGAGCAAACTTTTATTTAACATCCGTCAGCAAAGTATTCATTGCGACAACCTCATGCGTCGTTACTTTGACTTCAGTTGAATAAGTCAAAGTACAACGTATGACGGATTCTATGTGCCCCCGCCTTAAGCTAGTTTGTCAAATCGGTTTGAATTGAGAGAACTTATTGTTATGTGTGTATCCTTTTTTTTTGCAAACCTTTCTTGTCGTTTTGACAATGTGTGTAGAGAAAAGTAAAAGAATACCAAACAGGTTCGTGCCGTATACATATCTTCATTACAGTAATACATTAAAAATATGGCCTGAATTATAAACTATCATTTAACATTATTTAAAATATTGACAAGCTTAAGCCACTACGTCGTATGACGGATTAACTATAGACGTGTATTATCACACTGAAGAATAACTATTTCGTTCTTTTGATTGTTTTATGGCCTTTTATTGCTTAGCCTAGGCTCAAAAAAATGATAGATTATTGTCAACTACGTTCGCCCGTGGTCATTTCATTTAGTTTTACAAACTTATAGTACATCGACTAAGTTGTCCGCGCTTATTCCACTTTTTATGTTTCGAACGGGGATCATTTTCGCCTTTGTTTTCTTGCAGCTGTTCGCAAGTAAAGAGTGGTTTGGCACGTTATTTGACATTTCCATTTCATTTAAATAAAATTAACATTTTCAACACTCTTTAAGAAAGAATAACTGCCACAGTGGAATGAATAACGCGAATGATTGGTGTGAAGTTAATAACGTCTTGCACATTTTCCATCAGTTCATTCAAAGTAAACAGGTTTCGGTCTTGTTTATTTGAAAGTAGAATTAAAAAAACGAGAGCGAGCAATAATATTATTAATAAACTCAAACGAACGCATTTATGTATATTTAAAAGAATCTTGTATAGCATTTTAATTCTGGTGTAATAAATGTATTGCAAAAATCTTATTATTGGATAGTTAACAAAGACTCTACTAAATTCGGCATGTCAAACTTTTACAAACTGTTCATAAGCTACTAAACAACAGATGAAACTTTTTTTCTTCAGACCTACATAATTTAATGAATAATCTTCATTAAAATATCAAAAGTGGATAAGATCTATAACAGAAAATTTCATAGTTTAAAAAAAACAATATCATAGTATTCTGAAAACAATAACATATGATCATTCAAACGTTAATTGTTTAGAAAAAACATTATTAGTCACTTGACATTTTAAGAAAAATTTAAATCCACACAGAGATAAAATACTTACGGCATAATTAAGTCCAGTTAAATCAGCATCACCGTTTGTTATCCATTCATAAAATTCCATAGCGTTATCGGTAGGATCACCTTCACCATACGTGGCTAAACAAAACACAGCCAACGAATTGGATATATCTCTTAATTGAAGCAATTCTTCCTATAGAACAGTGAATAGAAAGAAACCAAAAGAGTTATATAAACAATAAACCACATTATTATTAATTAAATAACTCACCATATCACATTCTTCAGGATCGGCTACCATACCTTTCAAACGATAGCGTATACCTTCTTTAGCCAAACGGCCAGCAAACTCTTCAGCTGTACCCGTTTGTGAGCCATAGAAAACGACTAGACTACGGCCAGAGGCTTTAAGTTTTTTAATAAAGGAATTTTCTGCACTTGCGGTTGTGCTAACTGTAGTAGGTCTAAAAAGTCAAAGTATATCATTTTACAACTTGTTTAAACTGTTTGTAAAGAGGGTTTAAAAATACTAACTGTATAGAATATGAACGTACTGGTTCTTCTTCCTTCTTGCGGCTACGCATAAAATACCAAGCAGCACCCACAATCAGTACTATGAGCAAAGCAATATCGAGCGTTCCTAAAAAAGGTTCTTCACCGTTCACAACTTCTTCCACCTTTTCACTGGACATTGTTACAACTTTGTTATGTGTATTTAAGCTTTAAAAGAAATTTAAACTGAAAAGAATAAGTAACAAAAAAAAAAAATGTGAATTCAGCAAATATGTTAATTTAAATTCAAATATAAATGTTGTTCGAAATTTACCTTCTTTATATACACTTTCAATATTGTTCATTTATAAATGTGTAGTATTTACATACATATGTATTAGTTGGGGTTTGTGTATAGATTTCAATTATTTTTTGTTGTAGAATTGTTTAGGCGCGTCAAGTTGAAATCATGAAGACTGGTACTACGTGCGATCGAACGGTCTGATATAGTACGCATTAATAATGCCACGTCAGCTATTTACATTCATAAGTCCTAATTTTCATACAACAATTTTCTAATACTGACGCATTTTGCAAATTAAAAACAAAGCTTAAAATAAGAAAAATTGTTCAAATGTATTGCTGGGTATTTAAGGAGTAAATTCAAATGAGAATAAATTAAAAAAAATACATATACATACACTTGTTGTATGAGGAAGTGACGTTATGCATAGATAAAATTAAAGGTGATTTCTTAACAAACATGCGATCATGTTGTCACTTTTCAGGCAATTCGACGTCATGAAATATCAATAACTTGGTAACTAAACATTTAACCCTACTTTAAAGAGAAGCTGACTTCAAAAAGTTCTATCGGCTTGAAGATTACAAAAAAAGACATCCAAACTATAAATAATACACTAAATACGAACAAATATTTCTTCAGCATATTGGTTTATGCTGAAAAAAAAAACAAATTTCGTATCTAAGTGAACATAAAATTAAAATATAACAATTATTATTGAAATTTTTTTTCAGTGCAATAAGCACTAAACCATTCTCAATAAAATAATATATGTATATATTTGCATACGTAATCCCGGGTTCACACACGTCAACTTTTCTTGCCGCAAGTTTAATTTTTGCAAAAGAGAAAAAAATAATTAAAATGCGTTTACACTCTTTTCTTCTGTAAGACATGACATGTGTGAACACGTTATAAGTTGAAAATTGAGAACAACAAAATGCAGTGTTGCCTGTTTATCCTTAAAAAAATAGCATCCACTAGCTATATCTAGCGATTTTTCTTATTAACTATAAAAAATTCAATAGCTAAAAGTTTTAGTAATTTTTTTCCTTAAAGCATATTTTAGCAATAAATTCTGTATATTTAATTTTTAAATCTTTATATTCTTTAATACCTAATAATTTTTGTTGCATTAAATACATAAAAAATTTTTTAACCGAAATATAAATATAAATTTATTAAAATTGGCTCTTGTTGAAGGAACTATGAACATTTGGAGAGAAGTTTTATGAATAAATGTAACAGGCCGTAACCCACCCAATTAAGTATCAAGTTTTTTAATTTAACTTTTATCTTATCATGGTTATTGGCAATTTTGAAAGACCTTCCAGCCAAAAGGTTTTAAGCAAGACAATAAGAAATCTTGTACAAGGCAATGTGGTAAAGTGCATAGTTTAACTAATAGCAAATACAGTAAAATGGGCACTTGTGCGTAGGCAAAACGGAGTGAACCTTTTTTCATACAAGAAAAACGTAACTAAAGTATCGGTCCCCATCAGTAACACAGTAAGTTCAATTTTTTTGTCCCATCAGTAACAATAATAAGTATCTGTAAATTTTTTTTATTACTCTTTTACAAACTAAAACCTAAGACACCTTTGTGTAAAAAGAAAATACATCTATGAATATATATGTGAACATTTTGGAATATATTATACTTGTGAGTTAATAACTTAATTAGTTATGGCTGAATAAATTGGGAAGGTAGGTATGGGGTTGTGAATATTCTTATCTAGGGGTAGCTAAAAATGGAAAACCAGGGCAACTAAGCTACTATGAATAACGGTATCCATCGCTGATTCTGAAGAAGGGCGTCTAAGGCATTATACCACCAACAACCCAACCCAGTCTTCTTCTTCTTCTTCATTATATGTGCCCCGCTCTTTTCTATATTAATGGTTTGAATAATTTCAACGAACACCCGCCCAAGCCCGATGAGCCTTTGCCACGCGACACAAAAGTTAGTTACCAGCGTGACAGTTAGCGAGTGAAGTGAACAGCCGCCTGTGGCAACCATCTTTAACATCGGTAAATTTTTGGTTTGTATATACCACGCATCATCATAGAAACATAACGGTTAATAATATTTGGATTAAATTTATTTCGGTCTAAGTTTACTTTTATTTATAAAATTTTTAAGAAAAACAAATTATTTAAAAATGCTTGCAGACGTTTTTCAAACAAAACAGGAAAAATTAGACACCAGCAGAATGTTAGGTACGTTATTAGCATTCTTCGTATCTACCTTCTTTAGTTGTGGCATTATAAACACCATCTATTTAACCAACTTATTTAGTAAATAAGATTAGAAGATACATTAATTGGTAATATGCTTTTTACACTTGCATACATCTATGAGGAACGCGTGGAAGATGTTAAAAATGAAGAAATGTTGTTTACATTAGCAACATCTTTCATCTCTTTTATGATAAATAAATAATTGGGTTAATTATTGCTTTTAAAGACCAAGAACAATTATTATTGCATTACACGGAAGTTATGTTGGAGGACGAAGAAATTGAAAAGTAAGAGCAATAATATTCGAATGGAATATACAACAGGAAACAGTTCTACTTTTTGACATTTATATTTTCATTTTTGTTTGTTTTCATGTCACTTTTCTAGTGCTCACACTAAAATTATCGAAAGATGTTGAGTGGAACAAAATTAAATAGGAAAATCTTGTAAAGATGTTGATTTTTAGCCCTGTGTATTCCTTAAGGGGAAGATGTTACATCTTGGCAATTTGATGAAAGATAAAAGATGTGAGCAAGTGTAAAAAATCTATAAATCTTTAACTAGGGTGTCAGGTGATCAAGTTTTCAGTCAAGTTTTAAAATTTCTCTCATTTTTTAACCAATACACTCACACTTTAAAAACTTGCCGAAGTTTGTTTTCAAGTTTTCGTTTAATTGAGTCTATCAAATTACCTTCAAGATAAAACTGATTAAGTTTTCCCTCCAAATTTTCATTAAAAATTCTGCTTTCAGTGTTTTCTTGACATCTTGCTTAAAAACTTGCTTTGAAATCGCGTGTAGCCTACGTCACAGCTTTCAATTTTTGTGAATTTTGACAAGCAAAAACTTGGCCATGTGACTGCACTGTAAATCGTAAAACTAGCCATTTTATAATCGGAAAAGTTGGCAATTACGAATGCATTTGATTTATGAATTGTTGTAACCCCTTTAAGCTGGATTCACCCATTGTTCCGGAACAAAATTTTTGTTCCGATACATTTTTTGATATGTAGTTTGACGCGTTTCTTCTTAAGAGAGAGAGAGAGAGAGAGAGAGAGAAAGAGTTAAACTGGCTTCGGAACAATTTCAGCTTGAATTGGTTTAATTTTAGTTCCGAAACAATAAAACTGTGCTGCCAACTACTTTATTTTTTTCATAGAAAATTTAACTGAGCTGCCACATCATATTATATGTACATATTATATACATGTATGTATATGTGCAAATAAATTTAAAAGGTAAAATTGCTTGCAAATTTAAAAAGTAAAACTTCCAAGCAACCTGACTGACTTCTTTTTTCTCTTTAAAAATTTTAACAAATTTACTACAAATTTCTTAAAAAGTGTAAAAAAGGAACTGGTGTCAACTGAAAAAAGTGAAAAACAAAGAAAAAGCATCACAGCCTAATTATTGTGATTAAAATCTTTCAAGCAAAAAAATATATATTACATCCTTTTTCGTTCTTTGTTTGCATTGACATTCAAAAATTATTTTTAAAATTTGTTCTTAGGATTACCTGCTTTAATTTGCCAGGTATATTTATAATAAAACACAAAATAAAAGAAAATAAATTTAAAAAATTGTGTCATGGATCTCAACGAATCCCTTGCCTTGAAGCTTTTTATTTTCTTATATTCTCTTATATTTTAGTTTCTTTTTGTATATATACTTTGCCAGTATAAAAAGCTTTTTTACATCAATAGCTATTAGAAGAACCACTTTACTTTTATTCATTTTTTATTTAATTATGAAAGTTTTTTAATTTAGAATTTATTTATAACAAAACCAAAACTATGTCTGTGACACAAAAAGCACACAAAACGGCATTCTGTGATTTCAATCTTCTGTCACAGTGCTGCCTGCTTGTAAAGTAACACATCTTGCTTACACATATGCTTCATATGGTAGCTTTGTTTTTCCAGAAAAATTGTTCGAAGTGGGTGAATCGTTTCAGGACAAACTCTCAAAAAACTAAAATTGTTGTGGGTGAATCCAGCTTTAGTGATTAACACAAAAGCTTCAAAATTATCTTTTTCACCACAGATGTTCAACTTTACCAGTGTTACCGCTAGGAATTTTTGAATAGTCGCACAAAAGATCGTATAAAAATAAAGTCGAAAAAATTTGTTTGAAAAAAAAAGACGCAAATCGTTTTTAAGCATTATTATTAATTAAAATCATAACAAAAAAAAAAAAACAAACAAACAAACAAACAATTGAAGGAAAACAAAAAGCTCATTACAGAATCCATTTTTATCATATATCATAAGATATACAGTTGCATTATACATTATGCATCTATTCATATTTTTAGGTATACTAACAGCGTTACTTACGTTTAATAAATTTGGTTGTCGTATGCTAATTATAATTTATAATTAGTGAGAAACTTTGCAAAAAAAGGGTAGAAAGTCCCAAAAACTAAAAAGGTTGCAAAAGTTGGTGACAAGAAATAGTCTTACAAAAAGTCGCAGGCCGCTAAAAAAAGGGTCAAATTGCGACTTTAGTCGAACGGTAACCCTTAAATTTACACAATTAGATTAGTTTTAGTTTAAAATAAACGCTTGTAAGGAAAAAATATTCTATATGGCCACCATCGGCAAATATGTTATATTAAAACAAAAACAATTTAATAACTATAACAATAATAATAAACGTACTTCATTAGGTCGATCTAAAAAAAACTTAAATTAGCAGACGAAGTATTGCTCGTCTAACTAACACCCATACATAATAATAAAAAAAGAGAAAAGAGTGAAAACAAACACTAGATTATTTCATATTAAAAGTGTAAAGGCTACATTGCTATAAACGATGAAAGCGGCTCGTAGTAGTGATGGGTTAAAGAGCGTATTCTAGAATCTAGACGTCATTATGAATATAGACTCTAGAATTAAAAAAAGCTAGAAATAGTGCCATATTCGGCTTTGCCGAATCTTATATACGCTTCACCATATATGTATAGCCACAGGTATGAATGCTCTTAATGGGTAGAGCGTTTAAAAAAAATTAGTATTTCCTTAAAGATCTTTTTAAAAGCTTTTAAATGATAACTATATTGATATTTTAAAAAATTTGAAAAGCTGAGGAGGAGCCCGTATCTCAGGAAATACAGGTGAGCGCCAACTTTTTTACTTGATGGTTGTTTCTTATTTTTTAATTCTCTATTTTTTTCTTATTGTCGATTAGTTTTGTATTTGTACTTTTTAGCTTTTGATTTCAAGTTCATTTTTAGCATTTCCTCTTTATTAATTTTCATTTATACAAAGTTTGTTATTATACATGTTACAAATACAATTATTGTATCTTTATTATACCCTTCACCACATAAAGTGGAAAAAGGGTAAAACCAACTGTGTCATTCCGTTTGTAATTTCTACAACATCCATCTTCGAACCCATAAAGTATATACAGTTGCGAACATTAAAATAGCAGTACCACTACATTTTCAAATATTTCTCAAGTTGTACATAAAAGCAAAGTTTTTATTTTTAATTCTCATTAAAATAGAAAATATATATTATAATAGAAAATAAAACATATTAAAATTCGATTCCGGTTGATAAAAACAAAACTTAACAATAAAAAACGTTATTCATACTTAACATAAAAATAGCAGTGGCTACACCTATGTCGTATTATTTCCAAAATACTCGGAGAAAAACAAATTTGAAATTTAGAATTAATATCTATTGCCTAGTACTTAGTCGCAAATCCCTTATTTTTAATAACTGCAACACAGCGACGGGGCATTGAGTTTACTAAATCTTGACATCGGCTTATTGGGATCTCCTTCCACGCTTTTTTAACAACTTCCCAAAGTTGCTCGCTACTGGATGGTTTTAAGTCATGTACAGCCTTTTTAATGTCTCCCCAAAGATGCTCAATTGGGTTGAGGTCGGGGGACTGCGCTGGCCACTGCATAACCTCAATGTTGTTGAGACGAAACCAATCCTTTGCTTTCCGACTAGTATGTTTTGGGTCGTTGTCCTGCTGGAAGACCCATTTTAATGGCATTTCTTCATCACTATACGGTAACATTACATTTTGCAGAATGTCTACATACGCGTGTTGATCCATAATGCCAGTTATTTTATGTATGGGGCCCACGCCATAAAATGAAAAACAACCCCATATCATAATTTTTGATCCACCGTGTTTAACAGTTTTCACAGTGTACTGTGGTTGACATGCCGAAGATGGTGGACGGCGAAAATATTGTCTACACCCAGAATTTCCATACAGAACAATTTTAGACTCATCTGTCCACAAAATGTTTCGCCACTTGCTTGCAGGCCACTCGACGTGATTTCTGGCGAACTCCAAACGGTTATCTCTATGTGTTTTCTTAAGCAGTGGCTTTTTTCTTGGACTTCGCGCAAACAAATTTGCATCTAGAAGTCGTCTTCTGACCGTCATATTGCTAACTTCTAAATTTAGTTCGCTTTTTATTTGCCTGGCTGATTTAAAGGGATTACATTTGGCAGTCCTTACGATATTTCGATCGTCCTGGGGTGAAGTTTTTCTTTTGCCGCCTCTATTTTCTACTTTATCTTTATATTTTATTGCGTTCGATATCATCTTTGCAGAGCACGAGAGAAGCCTTTGAATATCTGAATAAGATTTTTCCTCTTTCCTTAATTGTAAAATTAATTTTCTTTGCTCAATAGTGCTATGTTTAGCGCGACCCACTAAAGCCGAAAATTATTGCAGAGAAATATATTTTACATTAAATGCACAGTAATTTATTATTTTTTAACTTACTTTCACTTTATTACTCAAAAATTAATATTTTTAAATTAAAATTAAGAGAAAACTACCGCATTTGTTTAGCACTGCTATTTCAATGTTAACAAAAAAGACGCTTTACAAATATTATTTACCGTTATTTTTAGAATTACCAATCATATTTAAAATATAATTAGTTACAAACAATAAACAGACATGCCAGATTACTACTATGAATAAAATTGTATTTAAAAATATTTTTAAGAACGCTCTACACCGTTTGAAAAAAATATACTAGTGGTACTGCTATTTCAATGTTCGCAACTGTATATTCTGACTTCTTGTGCATTGCGTAGTCGATTGAGCGATGTCCGTCTGACCGTCAGTGTTAGTGTTGAAATCAAGTTTGCCAAGGCAATAGATCAGCTAGAACAAAATACAAATATGCCAATCGATCAGACATACTGTCGAAGAGGTTCTGCAACGCAGCGGGCAAAACACCACGCCTACCTCTAATTTTTCTATATAATTTCGCGAGTTTTTGTGGTGAAGGGTATAAAAATGTTTAAAAAAATAACACCATGTAAAGAAAAAAATCTCTGGTTGGCTATACTGTTTGATTTACCATTTCATTGCACTAACCATGCAAGTAACACCACTTTATTTTGAGCCTTTGTTATCCTTAATGAAATTAAATGGATTATGCAAAAAGAATCTAATTTATACTTTTTAATATTATAAAATATTTGTTATTATTTTAATTTTTATGAAATTAGGGGTTGAACTGTTAACATAAATGAATTTTAAATTTATTTTTGGCTTAAGTTCATTATTAAATTTTCTATTTGCATTTATTTTACCTTTATTTCTGTACTATTTTTAATATTTTTGTTAAATTCCATTTTATTTATTTTGTAAACATAGTTGCAAGTATTTTTGTTATCATAGTCTGTAAGGTTTTTTGTCCAATAATAATTAAATACATAAATAAATAAACAAAGAACACTTGTGTAACGAACTACCTAATTTATGAAGAGTATAATTTGGATTATAAAGAAACACTTATTTGAAATGCAGAAAATTGTTGTTAAAATTCTGTGTTTAAAAATAAACGAACAGTTTTTTGCAGAGATAACTATAAAGGGAGGATTAATTTTTTATTTGCGAATATCTAACTCACGAAAACAATTCCTGAATAACGATACTGTTTGCAAATAAGATGTAATATGTTGCCACTTTTAACTCTTAGGCGTCTCTACTAGCCATCAAGTTAAACAAGACATGCACATAACTCCGGAAGAACAACGGTATTAATTTGCTCATGCTCTTGTATGTGGCGAAAACGTGTCGATGTTCATGTTCTGTTTGAGCATAATTTTCTGTTTGTCGTCAGGTCTGTTTCAATGTTTTTAATAAGAGAGTGTTTGGATTGTTGATCAATAGATGGTGTTAGTTCGAAATAGAAAAATCATATTAAAAGTCAAATTTTATGGCGACCATCATTGCTCAGACAAATGTTCGGCCAACGATTGTCGCACATGAACGAAACATGAACATTGGATGTCTACATTAGCCGAATTCATGTGCGACATGATGTTCACACCGAATTGGTGTCTCGTGGAGACGTAGGGTATGTCATATAATTAAAAAAAAAATAAAATTGGGAAAAAAACAATTATTGTTTGAAATGTTTGTTTGTTTTTGCATATAAAAAATTGAGTGAAAAGGAAATTGATGGATATAATTATAAATGCTTTCTGTTACCAGGTAAATTTAAAATTGCTATTCGGTATAATTATTAATTAATTTTATTTTATAATGAAACAAGCACTAGGTCAGTTTTAAAATAAAAATATTGTTTATTTTTTATTTTAATATTTCGCCACACCGTTGGGTGGCATCTTCAGGAAACAGGAAATAAAATTATAAAAAGTTATATGTTTTCAAAAACAAAAAATTAAATTAAATTAAGAAAAAATAAAAAATAATTAACAATATTTTTATTTTTATTTTAAAACTGACCTAGTGCTTGTTTCCTTATAAAATAACATTAATTATAATAAAAGGTAAAAAAAACATTAACATTTAATATAATTATTAATTTTTATTTGCAAATAGCGTGCGTATAAACGTGATATGTGTTTCATAAAAACAATTATTGTTTTCCAATTATAATAGGTATTTAATAATTTAATTTTAAATTTTTATTGAAATAAGTATACGTAATTATAATTAAGCAAAAAAAAAAAAAATCATTAGCCTTGAATAATAGTTAAGTTGTGTGTCATTTTCAAACTAGCAGGTGCCCACGACTTCGTCTGCGTATCATGTCTAATTTGCTTTAAATTTACATTTCGAAAAAGGTGTTTTTAAATGTTTATCTCTAACAGTGGTAAAAACTTTCCATCTGAAAAATAAAATGTGCAGACGTGTTTTAATACCACTATACCACTAATATTGGGTGCTTTCACATTTGTATGTCTGATTTCTCTATGAAATGGGTTATTTTTACGAAAAAAAAGGTATTCTCTATTTGAACCATGGTTGTCTCTCAAAATTTTATTCAAGTCCAACCAACGTCAAATATTATATACCCTTCACCAGTTATCTTAATCTACTTAAGTGAAGGAACTCCAATAAAAAAAAAAAAAAAAAAAAAACAAATATAGAGGTAACAGAGAATTAAAAAAAATAATAATAAAAATAATACATAAAAATGTCATCGGCTCTAAATGGGTTATGCATTTGTAAAAAATTTTAGTTTTTCCTTCAAGATCTCATCAATATGTTTAAAATTATATCTATATTGATATTTTAAAAATTTTGAAAATTTATAAAATATGGGCGAGCGCCAATTTTTCCACTTAATATTTAATTCTTAGTTTTTAATTCTCTATCGCCTAAAATATTTGTTTTTTTTTTTGGATCGGAGTTACATTATTGTTCCAAATGTTATAGAAAACATAGAGGTAGGCGTGGTGTTTTGCCCGCTGCGTCGGAGGACATGAACCGATCTTGCTGATTTCCAATAGCACCTCTTTTGACACCATGTCTGATCGATTGGGATATTTAATTTTTTTTCTAGCTGATCTATTGCCTCTTCAAACTTGTTTTTAAAACTAACGGACGGACAGACGGACATCGCTTAATAGACTTCACTATTCATAAGATGTCAGAATATATATATATTTTATATGGGGTCGGAGATGGAATGACAAAATTAGTTATACCTTTTTCCGCTTTATGTGGTGAAGGGTATTATTAAGATACAAGAATTGTATTTGTAACATTTGTAACTTTGTATAAATGAAAATTAATAAAGAGGAAATGCTTAAAATGAACTTGAAATCAAAAGCTAACAAATACAAATACAAAATTAATTGACAATTATTAAAATTATCTTGAAAATAGTATGACTTAAATAATTTTTTATAATAAACCTTAACCTGCTCTTTAACTGAAAATGAATTACTTAATTATTAATATAATAAAAAAATTATAACATTAAAGATAATAAATCATTAATTACTTTATACATTTAATATGTAAAATAATTTGAAACGAAACGAACTATCGCGTTAGTGCGAATGTTCGAACTCAATGATTCGTTTTTGTTTCTGAAAATGTGAAACGGCAAAAACGAACTGTTCATACTTCATTAAAATTAAAACAATAATAAGAACTTGTTTTAAATTATTTAACAATGCTTTAAAAAATTTTTATTATTCTTGTATAAATAACAGTTACGTAATAAAATAAAGAAGTTCTGACAAAAAAGTTGTTATCTATTAAAACCAGCCTTTCTAAAGCAAGTATTGTACCTCTTTTATTTTCAAAAAAATTTTTTAATGAAAACAATTTCGCTATCTTTATAAATTTAATCTAAATAAATTTATAATTATCTAATAATTAATTCATATCTGCCTCTTTATTTTGTGAGATATTTAATTGAAAAAAAGTTGAATATATATTTCATCTGATGAGTGCAAAAAAAAAATAATAATATTCAGCAATCAAACTTTGCTTCATTCTGTTCCTTCTGTAAATTTGGTAGATGACTTCAGGATCAAAATAAGTATATAAATTTAGAAGTTAGGAATAAATAATAATATATGGGGTGGCAGAGCATAAAAATACAAGAATAAAAGAATTAAAAAATTAAAAAAAAATAAAAATAAAAATAAAAAAATAATAAAAAAATACATAAAAATATCATCAGCTCTTAATGGGTTAAGCATTTTTTAAAAATTTTAGTATTTCCTGAATGATCCCTTTAAAAGCTTTTAGATGATACCCATATTGATATCTTTTTTTTTCTATAAAAAGTTCAGAGGCCGATAACTCCGAAAATATGCGCGAATTTTTTACTTGATGTTTTTTCTAATTTTTAAATTCTCTTTCGCCCCATATATTTATTTTTTAACTGTAGTTAATTTACTTAACAAAATTTGTTCCTAGTGCTATGAAAAAATTACAGGCAGGCGTGGTGTTTTGCTGCTGATTTTTTAATAGCAAAATTTTCGAAAATATAACTGATCGATTGGCGCATTAAAATGTTCGCTAGTCATCTAGTGCCTTGGCAAAGTTAATTTCAGCCCAAACACGGACAGACAGACAGAAAATACCTATATTCTATGGGGTCGGAAATGCATATTGTAGAAATTACAAATGGCATGACAAACAAAATGAAATAGAAACACTAGGTCTAGACGGAAAATGGCTAAATTAACAACCTTGATGTTCTATAGGATCTTTGTATTCTTGTTTGGCATTATAATACCAATTATATCTGTTTGTAATTGACACCTGTAGAACAAGTATTTGTAATACGTTTCAGCTACATCAACTCTATAATCAAAAAAGAAAAAATGCTTCAGACCCAGATGTAGTGAGCTTTTAATCGACTTTATGTAAAATAATTTTTTAATATGTGCGCCCAAAATCGTTACAAAACATTTTGTTTAAATGTCTTTTTATCAAATAAGTTAACGCGCGTGTTTCATTACGCTACTGAATAAAACTAGAAATTTGAAAAAAGAAATCGTCATTATTATTGCGTATGTATATGGAAATAGGATTGCCCTGAATTTAAGTTTACTTCTCACACATAACTCTTATGGGAACCTGAAGAACTTCCCTGCTTCTGTTTAGAAAATGTTATTTTTCTTGAAAGTTTGTTTTAATAAAATTTTTGCAGGTTTAAAAAAAGAACTAAAGATTTCGAGTTATTAAATACATTTTTTGCCCACTTATAAATATAACACTTTAAAACCAGAATAAAACAGTTCCATATAATCGATAGAAGAAGTTATGGTGGAAGCCTAGTTCGATAAAGGCTTTAAGGAAAATAAGTTATTCTGTAACTGTAATAAATAATAAAAAGCTTTTTTAAGAAAAGTCATAATCATCAACATTAGTATTTTGATAAGATTCTGTATAATAAAAATTATCTACCTATAATCGTAAAATAATTTTTCAATCAAATATGACATTCAACAATTTTAAATAAGTTAAAAATACTTTTGACTTTCAATTTTTTATTTCCTTAATAATTATACAAGTATGTATGCGTATGTAAATATGTGTTCGTAAAAATAAAAAACTAGAAAAAATAACTTTAAAAAAGAATTGTGTGTGTTATCAAACACAAGTTTTTAGTAAATTGCAAATGTAAATTATCTGTATATAAATACCTTTTTTTAAAAAGATTGCAGGAAACATCAATTTTGTTATTAACAGGGTAAAGTCTAATGCCCATATACAAAAGGAAATCAACTTAAAATTAGACTTGTGCCATATAGTTCAATTTAGTGATCGCTCTATTTAGTTCAAAGTTTAAAAATGAACTAGTTTAAAATTTAATTCAAAGACTCTCTTTAGTTCAAAATCTCTTTTAGTTCAAATGTTCTGTTGACGTACTTTCAACTTTTAGTTCCAACGCTTTCTTTAATTCAAAACCTCTTTTAGTTCAAATGTTCTTTTCAAAATATGATGGCAACAATGCCGTAGCATTGCCAAAAAAGAAAGTTTAATAAAATGCGTGGCAGCACTAATTTCATGTCGGAAATAGTCAACAAGAAAAGAAAGACATGGATTCTAGATTATCTTGTCTGGTAGTTCAAATACAAAGTATAGTTCAAAAAAGAACTAGGTGTACTTTAAAATTTGAACTAGTCCACTTAGTACAATTGATGGAATCGTTTAAATGAACTAGTTCGTTTATGAACTACACAAGTCTACTTAAAATGTATTTAAAACAATTATTTTAAAAATATTTACTTTAAATACTCCTCGAGTTAGCTTTATTTTATTTTCTTTTCAAATATGGAAGTAAATATGTTGATAATTTAAAGTTGAAAACCTCTAGTTGTACTATTTATTGTACACTAAACTCTAATACCAGACGATTTTCGATTATTAGAGGAATGCGCCGCGATTTGACATTTCCGTCCTACTATTCTTGCATGTGTTTTTAATTGTTTTTTAAATATTTTTAATTACTCACGACTGCTATATAATACAGCGAATATAACATTGAAATACCGTTCTTAAGATTAACTGCCAGTCCCTCGATGTCGCAATCGTTCGTTCGTTCACACAATTACATTCAAAACAAAAACAAATTCTTAAAAATTGTTTTTGTTTTGGATGTAATTATGGGAACGAACGATTGATTGCGATATCGTGGGACTGGCAGTTAATGGCAGTTGCAAGGATATTTCTCGCAGTTGCTTTTTAAGTTTATTTCCTATTTAAAAAAAAATCTTTTTGTAGATATGAACGTATTTCAGTTTCATGTGGAAATGACCCTATAATTTTTAAAATGTCTCTGTGTCCTACAAAGAATTTAGACAATAGATGCAAAGAATACTAATGAGGGATTTGGCGTTCCTCAAAATACGGCACTACATTCTGCCAGCGTATAATTTTTTTTTGGTTTCTTTGGAAAACGTCCGCATACATTTGAAAAATAATTTTTCTTTGTACTAATTTAAGTAAAAAATGAACTAAAGCCGAAAAAGTAAATTTTATTTGATTTATTAAAATCCACGGTTCAACCCCTGGCTGGGGAAAAAATTAAAAAATAATTTAAAAGAATTTTTTTTATTGTTGTTATATTTTTATAATCGTATGTACAACAGGTATAAAAAATAAATATTTAAAATGTGATTTTTACAGAGATTGGAAAAAAAGATGAAGAAAAAAGTACAAAAAATAATACGAATTTTTGTTGTTAAAATTTCTGTTAATAAATATTTTGTAAGAATATCTAACAGAGCCTAATAGTTTTGAACTTAACAAATATAATTAAATATTTATTGAACTCTTTAGTTAAAATTATTTTTATATCCTTCACCACAGGTGAAAAAAGGGTATATCTTCGTCATTCCGTTTTTAATTTCTACAATATACATTTTCGATGCCATAAGTCTATGTATATATTCTTGGTTCTTATGCGCAGCGAAGTCGGTTGGGAAATGTCCGTTGAAATCAACATTGCCAAGGCACTAGATGAACAACGCGCCTACCGGTCAGGCAGAGTTCCAAAAACTTTGTTATTGAAAATCAGTAAGATCGGTCCATATCGTTTGTAACAAATCTAGATTAATGAAATAACTAAAAAAAACAAATGCATGGGGCAATAGAGCATTAAAAAAAAGAAGAAAATATCAAGTGATAAAATTGACGTTCGCCCATATTTTTCGAGTTTTGGGCCTCTGAACTTTTCATAGAAAAGTACAATTGTGTACCATATTTTTTAAAATGGCATTTAAAAGCTTTTGAAGAGATCTTTCAGGAAATACTTTCTTCAAAATGCTTAACCCATTAAGAGCTGATGACATTTTTATGAAAAATTATATATAGTAAGTATTTTTATACACTTCGCCACAAAAAGTGGAAAAAGGGTATATATGTATAAGTTTGTCATTCCGTGTGTAACTTCTACAATATCCATTTCCATAAATTATACATATATATTCTGAATCCTTATGTATAGCAAAGTCGATTGAGCGATGTCCGTCTATCCGTCTATCCGTCTGTCCGTCCATGTTAGTGTTGAAATCAAGACATAGTGTCGAAAGTGGTGCTATTGGAAATCAGCATTATTGGTCCATGTCCATCGAGGCAGCAAGCAAATCACAACGCCTACCTCTAATTTTTTCATGTCATTTGAAACAATAAAGTAACTCCTATGAAAAAAATAAATGTATGGGGCGATAGATAATTAAAAAATGAGAAAAAAAATCAAGTGAAAAAATTGGCGCTCGCCAATATTTTCCAAATTACGGGGCTCTGAAATTTTAAAATTTTTAAAATATCAATATGGGTATCATTTTAAAGCTTTTGAAGAGGTCTTTAAGGAAATACTAAATTTTTTTTAAAAATGTTTAACCCATTAAGAGTATATAAGATTCGGCATAGCCGAATATAGCACTCTTACTTGTTTTTCTTAATTTTTAACTAAATATATTTTAAATTTTTTAAATTTTTTTATTGGACTTACTTTACTAAACTAGATTTTCTTTTATGCTGAAGGGTAAATAAAATTCGTCATAGCGGAATATAGCATTCTTACTTGTTACATTTACATAAGTTCTGTTGACACTTTTTATGTTATTTTATCTATTCTTTCCTTTTTTACTACAACTATTGTTTCACATTTTTATTATATTGCAAATTAAATTTTATTTTTTAAGCTCAAGTAAATATGTTATTTTTGTTGTAAACAAAACTTTTTTTGGCTGAATGTAAAATCGACAGATATTTTAAATAAGACAACTATTTATATTTTACCTTTGTGATTGAATTTCATTTATACTAAATTTTTAATTTTTTTTTACATAAATTCTAAACTGATTTTATGAAAATTAGAAGTTGAACTGTTGATATAAATGAATTTAAAATTATTTTTGACTTGAGTTCATTTTTTTTAATTTCTAAAAACCTTTTTTACTTAACGCAAAAAACGCATTGCTAGTAAGTAAACACAGTTTAATTTATTCATTCTTAAATTTAAAACTGAATTTAAACTAATAATTTTTTTCATCACATTTATTCTACTAAAATAACGATTTCAATAACTTCAGTTAAAAACACTTTTTGCACAGGTGTCTAATCAAGACTAGGGACTAGATAATAAATGGCAGAAATCGTTTTTCAGTTTATTCTGTGTTAAGAAAGGGAAACAAATTTATACTAACGGATTTTTTTCAGTTGATCAAAATGAACAATAAATAAACGCACAGTTTAAGTTTAATATTTCACGAAAAAAATTTACAACTGAAATTTTAATTTAAATTCTATTTTTCAAAAAATCAAATTTGATTTTTACCGATACAAAATTTATGAAGGAAAATCTAAATTTTTTAATATATCAAATTTTTTAGAAAACTTTTACCAAAAAATCTAAATTTCAAAATTAAAAACTTAAAATTTGGTCAAAACATGAAAAAAATTTTAATTTATTAAATATCGAAAACCAAAAAAAAAAAAAAAACGAACGATAATGAAAAACTTCACTTTAAACCCAAGTTTTAAAACAAATAAAAAATTACCCAAAAATGATCCATTTAAATTATTAACTTAATGTCTCTATTAATACATGGCTATTTGAGGCTTAGGACTGATTTTTGACCACGTCAAAAAAAAAATTTTTATTTCCTTTTTTTATTAATAATTAATTTTTACTTTATTCTTACATATTTTTTAATATTCGTGATTACAAATGGTTTCACACAAAAGTTTATAACTCACTTAAAAATTTACTTTAATTACTTTAATTTAATTATTACTTTACTTTAATTATTATTATTTAATATTAATTTTCTGCATTTTTTATTATAACTAGCAGTGCTCATGACTTCGTCTGCGTTTCATTTCTAATTTTCTTGAAATTCAAATTTTGAAAAATGTGTTATTAAATATTTATTCCAGAGAAAAAACAAATGTTTTAGTACAATTATACCCGTACAATTATGCTTTCACATTTGTATCTCTACTTTCACTACGAAATTACATATTTTTACGAAAATTTGTATTTAAAAAGGTTCTAAGGGATCGTCTCAAAAAATTTTATTAATTAATTTTTATTAATAAAATTTTCAAAATGTATTTCATATTTCAAATATCTCTTGTCATTTTCTTACATTTTTAAAAATGAACAGTAAGCTGTACTGTTTAAGGCCAGGATTGACTATCTGTCGTACGATCTGTCAAAAATTGCATGTATACTGAAAAGTATGATAGTGTGGATTAAAAGGGTATGTGTTGTGTCTGTTTTTTGCATCTTTTTTGTATAATAGTGTGGCACGTACGACGCCATTTTGAAACGATTTTTAAAGTAGAACAGTAGTACGATTGTGTATGGTAAAGAATCCTGGCCTTTAGACTAGTGTCAAATGAATTAGTTCAAATTTTAGTTCAAAAGCTCTCTTTAGTTTAAAATCGCACTTAGTTTAGATAAATGTTTTGTTGGCGCATAGTTTGTACTTTCCAACTTTTATTTCAAACCTTTTTTTGGTTCAAATGTTCTTTTCAAAATATGATGGCAAAACTATTTTTCAAAATAGTCAACAAGACAGACAGACAGACATGGATTCTAGTTCATCTTGTCTGGTATTTCAAATACAAATTATAGTTCAAAAATAAACTAGAATGAACTAGTTCAATCGATGGAATCGTTTAAATGAACTAGTTCGTATATGAAATACACAAGTCTTATGCTGTTGCTTGAAGCGTAAGGCAATATTTAACGGTACAGAAAATTGAGCACCGCCGAACATAGCGCTTTAGCAAAGGGTAAAAAACAAAAATCGGTTGTTTTCTAGGAGAGTTCAAGCTGTTACATATGTGTTGTTATCAATAAAAATTAGCCGTATAGTTAGGACTTAGTACTTATGTATTTGCAACGTGGAAATAAATTTACCAAGTAATTCAATAAAATAAATAACTTTTTGTGTGTATAAGTACTTTTATGAGGCAATTTTTTTTCTTTTTATAAAAATAAAATTTTTGAGCTAATGCAACTAATTGAATATTTTATAATCGTTCAATTATTAAATAAGGAGACGTTTTATTTAATACATATTATTAGTGTTAGTGCAATGTAATAAAATACCTCAGATTTTATATTGAGCATGCAAGTTGGCAATGATCGTAAAATTTGAATGTATAATCAGATATACATACAAAAGCTCAAATTACTCTTTCTGCCATCAGTGTAGCCAGTAAAGGAATTTTTTTCTAAATTGGGGATTTCAACATGAGTTCAGGGAGTTTTCATTCATAGCTTTTTATTATAATTTTTTATATTTTAAATGTTTTTTGTACCTGTGGTACTGTTAGTCGAATAAACATATTAAAACCATCATCATGATATACATTTTTATGTGTAGACACTAAATAGCGTTTTAAATGTTTTTGTACAACAAATTAAAAGCAACACATTAGTATACTATCAATTAATCATCTTTGTGAATGAATGATTTGTGTTTGCCATTTTCTAAATTTATGCAACTTGAAAACGTCAAAAATTTTCACCATTTCTGTCGAATTTCACCGTTTGTATATAATTTTAATTTGCTACTAAATTAAATAATTATAAAGCAATTTATTTGTGTGTTATTTGAAAACATATGTACGTAATTATTTATATGGAGTTGTATTGCGCAGCTAAAATTAAAAACAATGTAACTTACAAAAAATTCCGAATTTATTTAATATTGGATCGGAAGTTTTAAATGAAAATGCAAACAAGAAATGACCATTTTTTGTTAGTAACATGGTTTTTCATTTAAGCTAACGACATGTTTTTAAATTTTTAATGTACCATTTTTAATGTGTAAGAAATAAAAAAATGTATACCCTTTTTCTATAAAGTATAGACTCTTATATTTATTAACAGTTTAAGATATTACAGTTGCTGAAATTTGCATATGTATGCATATATGTAAACAATACTTTTTTAAGATACGTATTTAAATTGTTTCTGTTTGGGGATAAAATTGTGGGATATTCGTTTAGAAAAGGGGATTTTTGTGGATTGAAGCAAGAATTTTTCTGGCAGCACTGCCTGCCATAGCATTAAATGAAGACACAATAATTCATCAAGCAGGTGCACTAGCTGTTTTTTTTTACAGGTAGCTTGTTATCTTAAATCAAAAAAGTGCTGTCGAATTGCATTTATCTAATAGGTATTGCTCTATGTACTAAATATAATATAAATAAAATAATAAAATACACAAAAAACTCAGCCGCGTTTCCTATATTGTTTTATTAGCAGAAATATTCACCCACCGCTATCGTGGTTGGTGTTTTTGTGGCGAAAGTTAGTCGTTTTTAAAAAGTTTTGTAATAGATTTAAGAAAGCTCGTAACAGTTATCATTAATCTATTACAAAATTATCGTAGTCGAAATACGCATACGCCAAATACGATAGGGGTTATTATTTTCAATTTTTTCGTGTAGTTGCATGTTTGCTGCCTTTTAGTGATCTTTTTTTATACATTTTGCCACTCTAGTATATCTTCTTTAAAAAAGGGATTATTTAATGGTCATACAGTACAGTTTTTTAGTCTTACATTTCATTTTAGTAGAACAAGTTTTAAAATTTCAATTACATTTAGAAGAATAAGTTTTAAAATTTCTGTTTTACTTTCTCGTTGCTAGTTTTTGCTACTAAAGTTACTGATCAGACCTATTGCCTTTTACATTGAGGTGTGTAAGCAAATAACAAAACAATTTGACATTAACGACGCAAACTTAAAAAAAGCTTTCTTAAATTGATCGCCAAAATGTTATTTATAAAAAAGTTTCTCCACTAGTAAACCTAATGCAGCTTTTTCCAAATTTAGTTGAGACAGTGAGATACAAAATTTAGATGCCGAATTTATGGAACTTCGCCACACGAATTTAATAAATATTTTAAGAATTTAGCAAATGTTACAGTGGAAGAGTTGAGGCACACAATGTCAAATATTTCTAGAGCCAATAATGAGTTAAT
Source organism: Cistogaster globosa (assembly GCA_937654795.1). NCBI lineage: Eukaryota > Metazoa > Arthropoda > Insecta > Diptera > Tachinidae > Cistogaster > Cistogaster globosa. The sequence continues at coordinate 71,180,739 of OW569406.1, forward strand.
GTTTCAAACTTTGTAACAGTTTGCAATAATTTAATATGTCCTCTTATTCATCTGCAAGCGTTCAAAATATATTTTTAAAAGTGGAAAAAATATACAATTTTGAAGATTTTTTTCGATAATTGAAGATTTTTCGATTTTCTGGCACCACTGAATAGCAGACAACTGCGTTTTTTAAGAGAACAATTAACAATTAATCTTAAAAAGTTTTTTTTTATATAATTACTTATATTTATAATAATAATAACGATAACGTATTTATTGAAAAAAAATAATTCTTAAAAAGATTTTTTTATATTAGTTTATAATTTACTTTTTAACGTGCTAATAACCCAAATGTTTACCATCAACAATCAATTTTAGTGAGTTTTTAATAACATTTGCGTTATGAGCACGCTAAAAACTGAACTAATATGAAATTCTCTTTTGAAATATTATTGTATAATTAATAAAGAGAACATTTTTCTTTATTTGTATTATAATAAAATGATATAAGTATATACAACTGAAGAATGTGATTGTCTATTTTACCTTACTTTGTAAAAAATGTCTACTTTACTACAAAACATTAGTTCTAGTTTATTTTTTAAAGTTTGTTTTTTTAGTTAGTTTTTAATTTTTATAAAAAAAAAACGAACTTTAAACTTGTTGAGGTTTAACCTTGACCGTCGAACTAAATAGAAACAAAAGAGAATGAAACAACAACAGCTGAGCTTGAATACTACAGGGATGGTAACTGAATTTTTTTTAATGAGCGTTTTGATTTATGTATTGAAATATCATTTAAAATTACTAAATTTAACGAATATTTCTCATTTTTTTAAGATAAAATTATCTATACCCCTAATTTGATAAAAAAAATTAAATATTTATTTATTTTTACATGTTTGTCTTTATTAACAAATCTTTGGGTTTACAATCACTCGAGAACTGTTTCATTTAAATAATAGAGTTAAGGGTAATCGAATGATTTCTGTCTATTAACCTGAATCTTGTAGTTTGAAAAAGTGTGTTTTGTACATTTAATTTTCTGGTTTAATAGTTTGGTCAATTCGCTTATTAATTAAAATGCTTCTTTTATTTGCCGTTGTGTGGGTTTGTGGATTTGGATATGTTTTAAATAATTTTCGCACGTTTTACGAATTTCCTTTTACCAATGGCACGTTTTGTTAGAATTTTGGATATACTAGAGGACTGCAGTGGCCTTTCATAGATTTCTTATAAAATATCAATTTTAACTGGCGCCTTTTAATTTTGCATTCAGTCAACGACGACTATATTCTCACGGCCTGAACCTTTAGCCACAGCTGGCGTCAACTGATCTTTCATATAAAAATTTAACACCCACATAAGGGCAGTCTACATTGTCACAGAAGAAGAGAATTTTTTATCATTCAATATGAAGTCCTAACAGGTGAATGCATTAATTAAACAATGTCAAATTGCATTGTGTTTAGCATCTGATGAAGAATGCTTCTTTAAGCTATGAATCAGCTGTTGTATCGCCTTAACATAACATGCAATAAAACTGCATAATGTTGCGAGGAAATAAGTTGTTGTTTGCTTAAAATTTCTCTGCAAACCATTGTAACTCTGTAGATCAGGAATGCGTTTTCCGCCAACTTTTTAAAGCAACATGGAAATACAAACAAAAATTAATTGAGCGCAGAAAGACCTAAAGCTGTAATTTAACTTACATTCATAATGAATACTGAAGAACCGTCCTCTCTTTTCACCACCATATTAACCAACCGGCTTTTGGTCTTTTTATTATTTTAGTTTCAATATTCACTTAATAAATCCTAGTTCTTATTAAATTTGATTTTTGTTATGTTTTGTAAAATTAAAAATATAAAAAGTAAATATAAAGATTTGTTTTTTTGAATAAATGTGTGCGTCATAAAAAGAAGCATTACAATGCATTTAATTTACTAGATAAATGTTGGCATTTTTGCATAAACTTAGTCCCAATTCGCACGATGCAAGTATTTAAGCTGAGCTGATTAGGTTGTAGGCAACGGGGTGAGGTAAAATTAAATGAGTACAGACTTGCTTGCACTTACAATTCGTTTTGCTTCCATATTCGTAATGTCAAAAAACACAGATGTGTGTGTGTGTACGTTCATGCAAAAATCTGAACAATTTAAGCAATAAGACTTGTACTGTGCGAACGCCAGTGAAAGTTCAAAGAAGAAAATGAAAATAAGCAGTCTTATTTTCTTGCATCGTGCGAATTGGGACTTACAGATGTTAGAGAACGTTATAAAACAGTAATGAAATTTTAGCTTATTTCGGGTTTATCTAGCTTTTTTATCACTGTTTTGCATTCCATTTTATAGGGTTTTATTAAAAATGATAAGTTAACATTACTGTTTACAACAAAAAGTTGCGCTATTATTACGGTAGGTCATTTCAACGTAAAATCCATACGTTATTTTGCGTCGCGTCTTACGCGCTAATTTAAGTATGGTTGTTAGGATTTTAAGTTTCAAAGGTAGTAGTTCTACCAGCCCTGCAACATACGTAATTAAAACTGACAGATCGCAGGAAGATAGAGATATGTTAATGTTTTTAAAACTGAAATACAAAAAATAAAACGAGTATGTACATACATATGAAAATTTAACTGTAATGGCCTAAATTTTGTTAAAAAATTAACACAGCTATTTGGCGCATAAAAAACTTACCTTTATAATAATAAATTTAACTTATTTATGAAAAAGTCAATAAGTGTATTTATTTATGTATACATATATGTACATATGTATGTATTTCCGTAGATGTAAATTTTAAAGCTGTATACGTTCATCGGTTTTAAGCTGCAATTTTCTAATTATAATTTAACATTATAAATCATGTCTTTCAATCAAATTCGTAGCCCGTATTAGAATCTTGAAAATGAAATTTCCAAAAGGACTACATACAGCCAAAACAATGCACTTTAAAAACGATCGGAGCCGAATACAACAGAAATAAATACTTATCACTTTTACTTTAAGTTGAGTTTAAATCGCGTGTTTTCCGAAAAACATGAAACTAATTCGTTTTTCTCCCGCGCCAGAAAAAAACTATCTACAAACAATCCACTTTAAACAACGTTCCAGCATGGAACCCAAAAAATGACTGAATTTCCTACTTTTTGGTCATAGTAAATTGAAAGCAAAGTAAACGAGCAGATGACTATGAACAGAAACAACAACAGCAGCAAATACAACATTTAGCAAGTGAGTAAAACGAAAATAAATGAATGACAGCAAAGTAAGAATACAAGATAATAATAACAACAACAAATTCACATGTTCAGATTGTAGTTTGTGTGTCAAACACTAAACCGCACACAATCGCACACACAAACGAGTTTTAATTCCAGTACACTTAAAAAAACGTTTTTATTTATACAATAAAAAAGCAGAAACATATAGGAGAACTCTTACGTCTTCATTGCAATTAAAAATGTTGCAATTAGCAAATATTGTATTATCGATAGGCTCACCTTTAATTCAAAAAACAATACGTTATTAATGACACTACTTTCAGTTAATATTATGACGTTGCCACATTATTTGTCGTTTTAATATTTGTGACAAACTAGCTTCCTAGTATATCAGTGTTACCCGTTATTATAAGCACAAACATAACGATAATCTATGATTATAATTATCATGCGCTTAAACGTAGCATTCGACTGAGCTTTAATATCAAGAACGTTTTACATCAAAATAGAACATAAATACTTAAAAAAAATTATAAATTTGTGTAAAAAAATTGATTAAGGAGAATATAAAATGTTGGAAAAGTCATTTGGCAGAGTTGCTATTTTTAATACAAAAAACATCCTTAAGGGCGGTTTACATGGTCATAGAAGTCTTACGACATGTCAAATTTTTGTGCAGAATATTACCAGTGGGATCGTCTAAACCAAATATGTAATGAATCTGCACAAATTGAGAGAAATTCCGGATGAAAATTTGACAGTCGTATGGCTCTCCATTATTTCTGAAAATTTTCAAAAGACAATTACAAATCATTAGATCAGGGATGCATTTTTCTGCAAACCGCACAAAAACCTGTATATACCAATTGTGTAAACGCGAAAAAATCTGTCGTAAGATTTTTACTCTCATTTTTTAAAATACGAATGGATTTTCATAATATTTTCTCTTGGATTTTACGTACGTAAAGTCGTACCGTCTAAACCCCCCTTTAAACATGTTTAATGTGAAAAATGTACCAATTTCATATTTTAACAAAGCGCAGTGTGGTATAATCTTAGGCCTCTTTAATTTTGCTTTGTATTTTATTTTAGTTTTTGGCATAGTGCATACACAACAAAGATTCATTTGTAACCAATTTCACAATGAAAAGGGTTATCAATTCGTGTGTCTTTATTTTTTGTGTGTTACTTAAACTCCGTTATTTGTGGACCTATTGAGAATTATATACAAATATATCCTTATTTTTAAGTCGTCATAGACAGACATTTATAATTGACACAGATTTCTTATTACTTAATCTCCTACAACAGCAATTATTGACAATAATATTCAAAGTGAAAATGTATTCCCGACGTGGTATATAGCCATAAGATTTAAACATAAACAGGGAGAATCTTGAAACTTTCATACATAGATTGTGTTTTACTATATCTGCTTCAACTATAAACATTAGCTGCGTAAACGCTTTGTTTTTTGCAAAATTCATATGCAGTACAAAGCGAAGCAATTTTAACATTTACATGTTAAGACAAGTAAAAGTGATATATTGGTTATGCGGAATATTATACACCCTTTACCAGATATATAAACCTAGTTTTGTAAAGTAACTCCAAAAAAAAAAAAACAAATATTAAGGTGACAGAGAAAAAAAGGAAAAAATTAAGTACGATAATTTTACATAAAAATATCACCTGCTCTTAATGGAAAGAAAGAGATCTGTTCAAAAGCTCTTAAATGATACCCTTATTGATATGAGAATATATGATATCAGAATAAATGAGCGAGCGATGATTTCTTCACTTGATGTTTTTTTATTTTTTAACTAGATTTGCCCGCTGCCTTGAAAGTTATGAATCGATATTGTAAAATCTTTCTACTCAATTGGCGTATTAAAATTTCCTCTAGCTTATCTAGTGCCTCGGCAAACTTGATTTGAACTTTAACACGGACGGAAACATGGACATCGCTTAATCAACTTCGCTATGCATAAGGACTTAGAATACTCAGAATACATATGTATAATGTAATTATTGTATAAATTACAAATAAAATGACAAACTTTTTTATACCCTTTTTGCACTTTTTGTGATGAAGGGTATAAAAAGTCAATCTGTAGACCGCATGAGTAAATGCCTTTAGCTGGACTCTTTTGACTGATTATAAAAGCAAGTTGTTTTTCAACAAGAATTTTGTTTTCTAAAGCAAAAAATTTAGAAGAAAAAAGTTCGGCAATTATTAATGAAAAATGATGTCTGTCAATTGTCCACTACGACTTCTCTGACACATGTCGTTCCTTTCTTTCTTTCGGCAACTTCGAGAAAAAGCATAAAAGGCTTTTTAATAATCACCCTAGGGTTTTTTTAGGGCTTCTAATGCGGAAATTTTGCTTTTTTGATACCCTGAAAAGTTAAAATGGGCTTCGCCTGAAAAAATTATTTACTAGAAAAATCAGCGGGTTGTTTTTGAAACAATTTTTATAGTGGATTTTAATTTTTTTTATATTTTGGTGTTGCCACAAATGAAAAACAAAGTTCTTGCTGAAAAAACCCATTACATAAAATGCTAAACTATTTTTCAAAATAAGAAACAAAGCAATAAACTACGTACATATAAAGTAGATCGATTCTATAGTTCCAACTATATTAAGAAATTATTTAAACATCTGTTTACGCTGGATACCAAGAATGGCCTCTTTTAATACACACATACCACCGTTCGTATGTTAAAACTGTTTTCTGTATTTGTACATTAATTACTTGTCTAGCAAGGACTAATACATCCATGCGGAACTAACTTAGCGCAACAACTTCTTATTTCTTGTAAAATTTCTTACAGATGACGTAATTTTCTTTTTCGATAAAAGGCTATAGCCCCCTCTAAAATAAGCTAGTTACACCAATGGTCGATTATATGTGTGAAAAAAATACAAAATATTTTTAATTAGGGAAGCAACCGATACCCATATATCGGCGATACTTCTGGTTTTCCGATATATCGATATTGGCGATATTTTACTGTCGACACGCCGACACGTCTTATATTTTTCTTTAGAGTTTTTTGAACAAAATTTTCAATTTTCAACTCTTTTTTTGCATGACAACTATGAGACATAACATATTAAAAGCAGAACATTAAAATGAGTTCTGTCGCATCTTAGAGACTATTTTCCACTGCACGTCTGGTTCAAATGGATTTCAGAAATCGTCTGTCTCCAAGACCACTTGAGAACACTTTGTTTTTTAAACAAAAATCTTATTAATATCAATTTTAAATATTAATCTTTTGCAATGTTGTTCTTATAATTTTAAATTAATTTTAATATGATCCCAAATAAATTCGTTGTCTATTAAATCTTATTAGTATCAAATTTAAATCTTGAGCCAATCTAAAGAGAATGCCATCGTTTATTCTGTAGTTTGAATATTTAAATTTTAGAAACTAAAATGTATTGAAAATGTTGATGGTTTGAGTTCAATAATAAACACTCTTATTTTGTATAATAGAAAAATTACTCTACTTGAGTTTTGTTAATTTTTATTTGAGCTCAATTTCAATATGCGTATCGGTATCGGCGATATTAATTTTTGAGTATCGGTATTTTTCGAACTAATCAAACTGCTTTATTAAGTTTTATGCGTGTTGGTGGTTTTTCATTTTGCTTATCATCAACTTCTTCCCATCAAACTTCATTTCAGAGTTATCTTCAAAAAGAAAAAAACATATAACTTTTTTGGTACCATTGAGGGCGAATCAATTACCTCGCGGCAGTCCGGCGAATTCACTATTTTTTGCTGCTAATAATTACTGTCAAACCATATGTAAATAATCTGTTTATATTACTTTCAAACTCCTTATATAAAAACCTGTTTATATTTTTTTTATATGGAGTTTGGCGCTAAGAATTAGCAGCAAAAATGGTGAATTTGCCTTCGCTGCCACCTGGTAATTGATTCGTCTTGGTACCATTGTATTTTGATATTCGATTTTGATTGTTGTAAACTAATTGTTTGAAATTTGGACAATAATATAATAAATTATACAACGTAAAATTTAAATATTTAATTTAAATTAAAAAAAAAAATGTAAGAAAACTAATATTGTTAAAAATTTCAAATAAAATAATGAACTGTAATTAGTTTAAATAAAATTTTAGACTAATTTTGCTTTTATATCAAATAAGATCATAAACTGTTTTAAACTGTATGATTTGTGTTATTTTTTAAAGGTCAGTTATCGTTGCTATTAATTTAGGCTAACAATATAAAAAATAAAATGATAAAAACTAAATTCGTGATGACATACGTTATTGCGTTATCATTTTAATTAAATTGTATATAATTCTATAGTTTATTATAAAAAAAAAATTGTTAAGTCACTATGAGTATTCTAAAACTTTTAAAAACAATTAACAGCCAAACCTAAACTAGCGCATAAAGCGCAATCTATTTGTCAAAGATTCTCATGTGGATACAAAATGTATCAAGCAAACCATAATAGCGCGGCGTTAAAGCTTAGCAATTAGAAAATCCAATTTTGACAGTGCATTAGGGAGTGAAGTTGGCAGCTTTTTAGTTTGTTTTGTTTTTTATTGTTATTTTATTTTCAGGGCAATTTAGCGGTTTTATTTCTTTTTTATTTCTATACGGAGGGTTTTAAAAAATAAAATGAGTTAACAATACTGTTTAAGACACAAAGCTGCCCCTCTTATTTAGGTATGATATTTCAGCAAAAAAGCTTGTGTCAGTTTGCTTAGCGCTTTACGCGTTAATTTAGGTTTATCTGTATGAAATAATTGATTGTTGCATAGAAGCAAAACATTTTTTTCGTTAATAATTTTTTACATTTAACGTGCCATAACAACAATAATCTTAATTCGATTTTATAATAAACTTTTTTATTAATTTTGTTAACACCATGTTGAATTGTGGTGGTTCAAAAACTAAAATAAAAATGAATTTTAAAAAAGGTGTGTGCACTACACAAACTAGTTTTAGTTTTTGCATAACAGGTAGTAAAAATTTAGGTATTGATCGTTAAACTTATATCAACCAACACGTGTAAGCTTTTTAATTAAAACAATTAAAAAAATCTGGAAAGGATTTTCGCTATTTACCTGTTCAACTAAAACAATATCAAATCATATTGTTAATTCATTTCAAACACATATGTATTGCCAATAAAAAATTAGAAGATATTGAGCTTTTGAAGAGATCTTTTAGAAAATACTAAAAAAAAAATTTTAAATGATTCGATCGTTAAGAGTTAAATTTACTTCTTTTTGTATAATACACTATTAAATAAAGTTCATATTTTGTAGACTTGTGCCATATAATTCAATGTAGTGAGCGCTCTTTTTAGGCCAAAGTATGAAAATGAACTAGTTCTAAATTTAGTTCTTTAGTTCAAAGCTCTTTTAGTTCAAATGTTCTTTTTAAACTATGATGGCAAAAATGCTGTAGCATTGCCAAAAACGAAAGTTTAATAAAATGCGTGGCAGCCCTAATTTCATCTCGGAAATAGTCAAAATGAAAAAAAAGACAGGGATTCTAGTTTATCTTGTCTGGTAGTTTAAATACAAAGTATAGTTCAAAAATGAACTAGGTTTACTGAAAAGTATGAACTAGTTTACTTAGTTCAATCAATGGATTCGTTTAAATAAACTAGTTCGTTTATGAACTACACAAGTCTAATATTTTGTATATGTATATAATTTATTGCAATAACAATGTGATGAAAAATATTAAATTTAAATAAAGCAACAACTAAAACGCCCTTACTAATGGTTTCCTTCGTTTTATATTTAATTTTAAATCAAAAAATGTCATCGGCTTCTAATGGCTTAGCTTTTTTTAAAAAGTTTTGTGTTTCCTAAATGATCTCTCAAAAAAAAAAAAAAAAAATGGTGCACAATCGTACTTTTCTATAAAAATTTCTGAGGCCCATCCTTCGGAAAAATACGCCCCATATGTATTATTTTGTTTTTATTAACGTAACTTCAATAAACTAGATTTAAGCTTAATATTCTATCAAATAACTTTTTTTATAGCTAAATAAAAAATTTTATATAACTTGTATGAAATTAATAAGCTTTTTTAATAATAACAGTATATATCGATTAATATTTTATCGACATTGTTACATACCCATTTTGAGCTTAGACTGAATATTGGCCAACTAGCTCTCGCCTTAACTCTTCCCAGTCGAGGTTCCTTCCTCCACTCTAGTCCCTGGACAGCATCAATAAAATGTGTCTCGCAAGAACAGCAATTACGGAAACTAACGAACAAACAAACGTAACACCAACACAGTAGGAGAAAGATGTAAAAGATGAAAGATCTGTTATCTACTTCAACATAAGATAACCCTTCAAACCCGCATGCAATTTCACCACTTACCTTTTACTACACCCCTTAAAAAAAATTAACAACTCATATTTCCTTTCACTCAAACTTAAATTTAAATTGAAACTTAACTCTAAACATAAAGTAGCTCTGATTATGTAAACCTTTAATAGTTTTAATATTCAAGAAAATTACTTTAAAAAAAAGGAGAACAAAAAATCAGTTTAGTTTTATATCCGTATTTTTTAGGCCATTAGCTACAAAAGAAACAAAAGCAAAGTAAAGGTTTCTAAGATAACTTAAATTTTAGTAAGACACCCATACAAAACAAAACTATGTAATCGAGAATTCATAATAAGTTGGATATCAAATAAAATCTTTTCAACTATAAAAAAAATATTAACAAGCTATCGATAACCTCACTTCCTCTACAATATCAAAAATAAATCAAGTTTAAAGGACACTTTAAAGCTTTACGGGCCTTGGTTAGTGAGTGCACCTGGAACCAAAAACTACCTCTCGATTTCATTTCGTTTTGCTTTTGGCGGTTGATTTGAATCGATTAGTGAAAACAGTTATACTCTTATAAGAAAACCTAACAACACAAAATTTAATAAATCTAAGAAAAACTTTAATAATTAAGATTATCTCCTCATTTTTCTTTGTATAAAAATTTCCTTCCGTTTTATCTTTGTTAAACAATCGAGAAAATTCAAAAATGGCTGTTGTTGGCAAAGTGATTTACAGCGCCTAACTTGTCTCAGACACAAAATGGCTTCGCTTTAAGCTGGATTTATTTATATGTAGCATTTTTTTATATGTAGTTTGACGTGTTTCTCTCTCTCTCTCTCTCAAAAAGAAACACGTCAAAATTGTTGTTCCTAAACAATGGGTGAATCCAGCTTTACGTATACATATAATATTGTTACCTGGTGGTTGCTTTTACAAACTTTTATCGGTTAAAGGAGTATTTTTGGCAGGAAACCTCTGGCTTTCAAAATGGCCCTCTCAGGTCCTGCTCCAGGCAACGGCCAGTTTCAACTATTTTTGAACAATATATTTTATTACTAGTTGTAACACAAACTCTGTATAAACATCAAAGTACAAAACTTGCGTCTCCCAATTTTTTTAACGTTTCTAGCAGGGTTTTCGTTAAAAGCTTCCTTGAATCTTTCTTGGTATTTACCCCAGGTAAACCTAACCAATACGATAATATAAAAGGCTATTGCACCACTACACAATTATTTTAATACTTTCTACTCACTTTTTTTATTTGTTAATATAACTTTACTTTTAAAAAAGATTATTAGCACAACCAAGCCACTTTTATTTAATCAATTATCTGTTACTTTAAATTGGACTTTCTTTGTCCGCGACGTTACCAGAAATGTCTATTCTAATTTTAAATAATCTGCTATTAACTACATTGATCTTCCAGCCATCTTCCTAAAAACATTTCCCTCATTATATTTATCAAATTCATTTGTCCTGTTCTATCTTTGTAAACTTGTTTGCCCCACAGTAAAAATTAACATTTAAAATAAGGGTTTCCTTACCTCCCACTGCTATCCTTTGCAAAAGAAACATTCACAAAAGTTTTGGTTCGATTTGAATTTTTGAACGCTTCACAACACTACGATTAGATATGACTAAAAATTGTCGATCGCCGGCACCTAGTTGACGCAGGAACTTCAAATATACAAAAAATTTAAAATTTGTCTGTTTCAGGCCCTCCAGACCAGCAAAAATCAAGCCTGGACTACCTGGAAATATAGCCACCCATTTGGCAAATATACTTTCTGCTGGCACACTAACGCAAGGAATTAAGGGGGTTGTTTTTGCAGAAACAAACTAAAATAAAAAATGGTCATAAATATAAATACTCTTCCATTTATTCTGTACGTGCTAATGCGCATGGTTGTATTTCTTTTAACAGCTGGAAGCAGTTGCTGTGCTAGTTATGAATTGTAAATAAGAGCTACAGCTATTTATTAATTTTTTTCTGCTTAGTTAGTTACGACTTTGGTTATGATTTCTTAACGTGCGCTAACACATTTTGAGGAAAAAATCAACCTGTAGTTTCGGCTGTATCACTAAAAAGGTAAATTTTATGTTTTTAGGCTTAAAAAGTTCATTTGTTGCAAATGTCGAAACGATTCCCATTAAATCTTTTTTTTTAAGCATATAAACAATCTGTCCGAAACGAATGATTCTATCCAAAACACAAACTTTAATTAATTTTTAACTTCTTAAAAAAACTTGTAAATAACACTTTTGAAATATTTGCGTGCATGAAACATAGAATGTTTTTCAGTTTAAAGAATATACCCAAAGAAAAATTCTGTGCTGTTTCTTGAAGACAGAAGAAGAATTTTATTCCATCAAAATCTCTCTCTTTTACGCAAACTTGTAGTACGGGAACAGTTTTTAGTAACATTGGAAACCCGCGGGATCCCATAGTTAAGTACGGATACAAACCTTGTTTTTTATGAATTAAAAGTAAACAAGCCAGTGATGAAACATTTAATGCAATGTACTTTTTTTGGTACAATTTGTTTATATGTATATTTTTTACTTCAGTACATTTTCTGCAAAATGGTACTATTACATATCATTCCCAAATAGAAAATAATTTTCTTTGCTAGTAAAGCGTTAATTTAATTTCTTGCAAAAAAGAATCTGTTCTACTCTTTCATTGCTAGTTTTTGCTAATAAAGTTACTGAATAGACCTTACATAATCCAATATTTAGGTGATTAGAAAAACAGAAAAAATGTTCAGACTGTTTTAACATATAAATAAATGATGCAGAATTTTTGCTAATATTTTCCAATTCAATTTTTTAGAACCTTTCTAAATCTTATGTGGTGGAGTTAAAAAAAGTTGCAGAATACTTATTTAAAAAAATTCCAATAATAATAACTTGACTTCAGATGCGCTTAACAACCAATTACAATTATGGAACTTAAGGTACCCACACACTTGCAATATAATTGTGCAATAATTGATATTGTACAATAAAATAACCAATGTGCATATTATCTTAGCACTTTGCGCAATACATTGAAGAAAATCAAATGTCTTATGATTCAAATTTTGCAAGAAAGAATATTTTGTAATGTGTTAACAATATTTTACAATGATTATTGTCACTAAGCACTATTTAAATAATTTAATGCCAAATTACTTAATATTTTTATTTAAACTAATTTTGTAACATGAAAAAATATAGCTTTGTGTGAATAGATTTGTTTACTTTTCATACATGTATATGAAAATTCCAAAAAAAAAGTTTCACCATTTTTGCTTTAAAATATTGATAAAATTATTGATTAGTGTGGATAATAACGACAATAATTAAAGCAATAAAGTACTCAATATCATTGTGCAGTATGGGTCCGTTTAGACCTCTTAAGAAGATGCTTCTAATTATTATTGTACGAATTTTAGAGTCAAGTAATATCATGTGGGTTTTTATTTTTTAGTTTTATTATATTATGCGACGAAAATAATAATAATTTTTTTTTTTTTGAATAATTGAAATTACAAGTTATTGTACCCTTCACCTTAATTTTTACAATGCCCGTTTCTGACCCCATAAAGAACATATTGTTACGTTTATTTAAATTTAGAAACGTCTATTTAATTGAGTTCTTTTATTGCAAAATAAATAAACACTATTTATTTGCTACTTTAATTTGACGATTATTTACTTATTCGCGATTAATATACAAAAATACGCGATGGCAACTTTACCACTGTTTACAAGATCTTCACTGGTTGACGTTTTCACTAAAGGCCCAACTATAATGTGCATATACAAGCTTATGCCAACTTATACAACTGTGCAAATACATATAAATCAAATGTGGTAAGCTATAATGTACTTGAGAGAAATTTTCGTCAAGTTTCGTCAAATGTCATTTGCTTAAGCAATGTACGAAGCTGATCGTACATTCCGTACAGAAACAGCTGATTGCGCTTGGTGTATACATACATAAATCAATAAAGAAAAAATTGCAGTGGAGAGCGACATTGAAAAAGTTTTTTTTTTAATTTAATAGAAAATGTAAAAAAAAAGAAGGGTTTATATGAGAGAAAATGATGCGTTTTTATTATAACAATTCGCTATAATTTTTTTTAATTGCTTTCAAATTAAATCAGTGACACCATAAAAAACATGCCATTTTTTATCGAATTTAATTGAAAACTAGTAAAAGAAAGTACATTTATTTAAATCAATGTTATTAAATATATATAATATATTTTTTCGATGCCTTTTTCTTTACAAGTTTTATTTATTTAAATATATATATATATATATATATATATATATATATATATATATATATATATATTTTTGGGAAAGTACGATTTAAACATGAATGTGCAACTGTGGCAAATTAATTTTTAAATTTATGTAAGTACATTGTAGCCACATAAAAATCTTTAAAGAATTACCTAAGCATTTGACAGGCTTTTCGTTGGGTTTTTGACATAAGCTCAAGCTAGTTTATGCACATTATAGTTGGGCCTAAAGAATGGCCGTTGCTTTTATATATCCAATGTTATGGTTTTTAAAAATGCTTGAACTTCCTCCATTTGTTAATAGAATATAGGCCTAACTATAATGTGCATAAGCTAGCTTGAGCTTATGTCAAAAACCCAACGAAAAGCCTGTCAAATGCTTAGGTAATTCTTTAAAGAGTTTTATGTGGCTACAATGTACTTACATAAATTTAAAAACTAATTTCCACAGTTGCACATTTATGTTTAAATCGCACTTTTCCAAAAAATATATTTTTTTAAATAAGTAAAATTTGCAAAGAAAAAGGCATCGAAAGAATACATAATTTATATTTAACAACATTGATGTAAATAAGTGTACATTTTTTACTAGTTTTCAATAAAATTTGATAAAAAATGCCATGTGTTTTTTTTCTCTATGTATTTTTACCAAAAGTACCAAAAGATGCAACGGTGTGCATTATTTAATTCGAAAGCAATTAAAAAATAAATTTTATAGCGAATTGTTATAATAAAACTAGTCCTTTTTCTCATATAAACCCTATTTTCTACATTTTGTATTAAATTAAAAAAAAATTTTTTACTGTCGCTCTCCATTGCAATTTTTTCTTTATCAATTTATGTTTGTATACAGCAAGCGCAATCAGCTGTTTCTGTACGGAATGTGCGATCAGTTTCGTACATTGCTTAAGCAAATGACATTTGACGAAACTTGACGAAAAGTTCTCTCAAGTACATTATAGTTTACCACATTTGATTTACATGTATTTGCACAGTTGTATAAGTTGGCATAAGCTAGTATATGCACATTATAGTTGGGCCTTATTTCTTTACTACACATTTATCATTTGAGACACATGATGATTGTTATTTGATAATAGAACCTTCCATTATTATTTTGAATTTATTATACATGATGTATTTTTATTAGTCGTTATGCAATGTAGGTGTTTGTGTAGTCGTATATTGCGTTTATTTTTATTACTTCATGTTAGTTGTTTTTGTTTTGTGATTAAAAAGTTTTTGTTTTGCTTTGTCGGTGACAATTATTTATATTTCTTTTTACGACCGAAATAAAGCATCTTCGCAACAATATATTTTGAGTTCTTATGCATAACGAATCCGATTGAGCAATGTTTGTTTGTCCATCTATCCGTCCGTGTTCGTTTTGAAATCAACTTTGCGAAGGCACTAGATGAGCCAGAGAAAATTTAAATGTGCCAATTGGTCAGATATAGTTTCGAAAATTTTTGTATTTAAAATCAGCAGGATCGGTCCATGTTCTTTGAGGCAATGGGTAAAACACCACGGCTGCCTCTATTTTTTTTTACTTTCGTTTGTATTCCTGCAGAAATTTGTTGTTCTTGACAAGACTTCAAAGTGGTAAGCTTTCTCCTGATACAGCAACTTTTTCATTTTCGAAGTTGAGACGAAAACCCTAAGTAAAACTATAAATTTTAAAAAAAGCTTTGTGGTAGGAAAGAATTTCCTAAGCCGATTTTTATTTAAACTATTTAATAGAAAAAATACTATACATGTGGTTAAACATACAAATATGGTGAAGGATATATAAAATTCGGCATTACCGGATGTAGCACTCTTGTTTGTTTTAAATAAATTTGATTTTAACGTAAGTCTTCCTGTATATCATCATGGTCCTCATCTGTATCTTCGATGTTACTAGCAGCGGAACTTTGAAAAGGCTTCCAAATACTATTAAGTTCTAAATTACATTCCTTAGCAATTCTTTGTACTAAAGACTTTTCCAGCACACCAGATAAGCTCCAGTTTGGTTCTCGCATTGTCAATTCTTTTAATGCTTTTGCCGCTTCGTTGTACTGTTTTGTATATGTAAGGGCTCGTACCATTAATGCTATAATGTCTGATTGCCTAATAGGGGGCATTTCTGGTTTGACTGTAAAGATTTTTATATAAATTAACTAAATATTATATTGTTCAATAGTTTCTATTTTACTTAGCATGTTCCGGCAACCCGATATAACCGTTTGATTTTCTCCATTAACTAGAGCATTTTGTAAATCCAAGATATTTTTTACCTCTACCATAGTGCGCTGTAAGTTATTAACAGCCTGTTGCGTATGACCTCCTAATTTCTCTAGACACTTTTGAGCTTCTTGCATGGCCCTTAAAGCTTTTTCATAGTTGTGAAACTCGTCTATTTGTATTTGAGCGCAGATAGCATAAAAATTAGCCAGGGAATCGTAGGCTTGGCCTTTTGAGTAGAACGTAACAATGTGTTTTAAAATATTAGCATCATCTTGCCAGTTGAGCGATTGCAGGTAGTTGGCAGCCATTATGTAAACCTCATGATGTCTCGACATATTAGCAAAGTATATAATCTTTTCTGTATTTCCTGACTTGAGTAAACTTTTCATGCCTCTTACTTTGTCTCCAGCTTGGGTAAATTTCTTGGTAGCTGTATGGTAATCGCCTTGCTGTTGTAATAATTCTCCTAATTGTGTTAAAATAAAGACTCTTGTTTCTTCGTCTACTTGTCCTTTGGTTGGTGTTAACATTTCAGCTAAGTCTTCTGTTATTGGAACACCCTTGCTCATACATATTTCTATGGATTTCTTTAATTGTTTCGTCTTGGCTAACAAAAGAGCCGCTTTTTGGTGTTGCTCTACTCCTATAAAGAACTCAGCACATCTGTGAATTAATTCTGGATCAGATTCCGTGGTCAACTCTGAGGCTATTATTTCCACTATGTCTGGTTGTTCTGATTCAAAAGCCATATCTAAGGCTTTGTGCAGCATGCCAGCTCGATGATATAGTTCAACAGCTCTCTTATAGGAACCACATTCTTCGAAATATGCTGCAGCTATAGCCTTCTCACGACTTCTTGAAGAGCTGGCCACTGTCCAGAGTTCATCTTGAAAGTCATTTTCTTTGCATATGCGTATAGCGTTGCTAAAAGTTTGTGCTCTTGTATAAAACATTATGGCATCTTGAAATTTGCCAACATTCTCATAATGACGAGCTAAGTGGTAGCAGGCTGCCCGATCTCCAGATTGGCGGGCAATTGCATCAGCTTTGGATATTTTACCCAAATAACAAAGAATTTTAACCTTTCAAATTTCAGATGAGATTTTAGACTATGTGCTAGTTTTTATTATCAACCAATTGTTAAATTACCTGGGAATACCAATCATCTGCTTTTTGATAAATAGTCAAAGCAGCATCCATATCTCCAGAACTCTCCACATATTGACCCCACCACTTGAGCATTTTAGGGTTATTAGTGTTTTGCATATAACGCTAAAATAATAAAATAAATATCAAAGACCACCAAAGGATTATTTTAAATCAAAACTTTAAAAACTTAAAACTTGCAATTTTAAAAAATCTTTAGTTCTCAAAATTCTCTTTAAGTATTTAAATTTATCTTTTCCTGTTAAATTGCAATTATGCGAGTTAGTGGCTTTCTAGAGACCAGCGATATAGTATATAATATGGAAATTAATATTCCTGGCTACTTATTTCTTAAATATAAACATTTAAACTAGACTTAAAAATGTACAGTCAAGGACTTAAGTTTTTATACATACCAAAAGTTTCATATATGATCTTATTGTTCAAGAACGTAAAGTAAGAAAATCTTATCGCGAAATTAGCAAAAAATTATAATACCTTTTGCCACTGTCCAACACATAATCAAAAAGTAGGAAAATACTGGTTCCGTAGAGAATAAGCCAAGATCTGGACGACCGAAGAAGCACTCTAGGCGAGATGTCAGTTTTAGTTTAAGAGAAGTGGCAACAAATCCGATATTCTCCTAAACTAGCAGAAAAGATCAAAAATATTACGGATAAGAAAGTTCATCTAAAAACTGTATATTCGTTGTCAAAACCATGCAAACTCACATAAAAAAACATCATTTTATGTTTTAGCAGTTGTTTTTAAATGTTAAACTCCATATAAAAAAGACTATTCAAACGCCATTGAAACGCCTTGCATTGAAAAACTAAACGGCAATTTTATTTCGTAGCTTGCCTCTTATTTTTCCATATCATTCGAAACAATAAAGTAACTCCAATAAAAAAAAAAAAAACATAAAATAAGAAATAAGAAATTAAAAAAACCAAGTGGTAAATTGTCGCTCGCCCATATTTTCCGAGTTATAAAAAAGCTCGATTGTCAATATGGGTATAATTTAAAAGCTTTAGAAAAGAACTTTCTGGAAATAATTTTTCTAAAAATGCTTTACTCATCAAGAGCTGATGACATTTTTATGTAAAATTATATATCGTAATTACTTTTTTTCTTATTTTTAAAGAGTGTTAAAATTCGTATTACTTGTACGGTTAATAATCAATTAAAAGACTGGCTGAATGAGGAGAGTGGAGTGTGACAGTATTACTAATGTTAAAGGCCGGGGCACATAGAATCCTTTATACGTTGCTTTTTGACGTATTAAACTGAAGTCAAAGTAACGATGGATAAGGTTGGCACAATGAATACTTTGCTGACGGATGTTAAATCAAAGGTTGCTCCCTATTTTTATTAACTTTTATTTTTTTTTATTCACTTGCTAATTTAATCTTATTTGTATTTTGTTTTTTGCCACCAAAATTATTTTATTAAAATCACAGAATACAATTGAAACATAGCAAGAGTTAAAAGAAAACAAAGAAGAAGAAGCAATTGATAGCTGTCAAAGTATTCAACGTATGTCAAAAGTTAAAAGTTGACCAACTTTCGTACTTTGCGTTAACGGGCAGGTATTGATTGTGACAACGCTCATTAGAAAACACGTATTTTTACTGACTTCTCAGTTGATTATCTCAAAGTTTATCGTATGACGGATTCTATGTTCTCCGGCCTGAACTGATAAGTGCAAAATTTAGTGCTAGACCACAAAATAAGGTGATAAATTTAGCTCCAAAAGTGCAAGGCTACTTAAGGCACGATTATTATTTCTGTTTTTTGTCAATTCATTTGCAATGCTATTTATAAAAGTCTCATATTTTAATATTGTCTTGAGTTGTTAGTTTAACTATTACTACGTTTAGACGTAACCTATTTGTAAAAAAATTATTTCTAATTATTCAACTGACTATTTATACGGCAAGAATATTTTCGACATTTTAGTGGTACCGGCTAGCAATTTTATATTTAACTGGTAAAATGTCGACAGAAAATATTTGAGCATTTTATAATTTTACCCGCCATAATACCTTTCGCTGAATCTTATATATTTACAAATTAGTTATTAACAATTATTTTGTTTATAAATCATAGTTTTTAATTCTCAAAATATAACTTTTTAAAATTTGCATAAGGCCTAATGGGCAAAACCACTTAAACAGAAAAAAATGTGGCAGCATTTAATACCTTATTGGCATATAGTGGCGTTAATCAGGAATTGTTTTTGTGAGTAAGCTATTCGCAAATAAAAAATTAATTCACCGTTTATGCGGCAAAATTTTCTATTCACAATAGTTTTATTTGCGAATAAGACGTGTGTATAAATGTAGTAAATTTTAAGCAATGAAAATCTATGAGCATCGTTATAATCAACTGATCATGCTTGATACTCAAAGCTTTTTATATGCTTTTCGCAACAATTAGTTACCTTTAACCCATATACAATTACTACAATTCATATTGAACGGAGTTACCGTTAAAGAGGTTTTGGTACTAAATTGGAATGGATATTTTAGTACACTAAGTATAATTTTTGTCTTCTAGTTATGAATATTTGTTAAAAAGCATTATTTAACATGTTCTGTTATTAAATCTGTCCCAAAGATCAAGGTAAATTCAGGTCAAATTTTTATTGCATACATTTTTTTTCAAAAAGTTGCAAAAGGCAACACTGTTTTCTACCGAAACTTCATGTATAGAAAAGTTCCCGCAATTTTAAAATTTGGCCTTTAAGAATGTGGCAATAATTATTTATTTTACGCAATGACCCGCATTATGGACAACAATGGTGCTCAAACGACCGACATTGTTGTGGTGAGATAGAACATACTTAGAGAGTTCATTTTCAGAAGATGGTAGGTACAAGGATTTGTGAAGAAGGATGTACATAGCCTTACAGAAAAGGAATTACATCCGACTGGTGTATAATGTTATCTAAGGTGAAATAAAATTTTTTTTCTTAAAAATAAGAATGCAAACTTGAGCCTTATAAAAATTGCTCATTAAATCTAGAAACCGACGTTTTAAATAATAATTAATTTTGTTTAAAAAATGAAAGACAAACAAACCTTCATGGCTGATGGATTTTCTAAAAGCATTTGAGTAATATTTTGGACGGGATTTTGTGTTTTTTCAAATAACTGTATGGCTCCAGATATGTCACCACTTTCCTTTAATTCAGTAGCCTTTCGAAAATAAGTATTTTTCAAATTTATACGATCATATGATTCCGCTAACTTGATAGCCTCATCTACTTTGCCCATTGATATCAAATGTTTATTTAATAAGTCATATCTTTCCGATTTCCGAAGTAGCTCTTGGGCCTTTTCATTCATACCTAATTCTGTTGCTAGGACAGCAGTTTTGGCCTCTTGTTCAAGATCATCATCCTCTACAGCCTGTCTTATTGCTCTTACTGAATTTGCTTTTTCCAAATGGCCTAGGCATACCTTGGCAACATCTAAACGTTGGGTTTCAATACACATTTTAGCCAAATTTGACCAAACAGCCTTGGACTGTATGGAACGAATGCTGCGATAGGCCAAGTCCATATTTCCTTCAGCTACATGCATGCTAAAGTTTAAAACCATTTGACGCGTAGTGGGGTCACAATCCTTGAGATCTATAAAATCTCTTAACGATTTCTCGTGAATTAAATTTATATCAATTGTTATCTAAGATAAAAGAAAATAACAAAAAATTAATTTGTTAAATGAATATCTATCTTACCACACTTGGTAAGCACATGTTAAGCAATTGTTCTCCAGGATCTAAATGTTTGACTTCTAATACGTTTAGTTTGTGTTTCTCTGAATAAAACATCACCCAAACACTAGTTTTGATAGAACGGCTGGCATTTTCTTGCAACTTCCCTTTTTCCGAACTTGATTTCTGTTGCATTGTTTTAATTTCCATAGCCAAAAGTCGTGGTTGATCATTATCCCAAAATAAGGACACCGGTATACAAGAATTTGTTTGTTTGTTTTTTTGATCGACCAAATCTTGCTGCATTAAGACATTCTTCTCAAAATCCCAACAGTAAAGAACCGGCTGGGGAACAAAACTGCGATTGGCTATAACTAAAGCTAAGTGTGAGCCACTGGCATTGCATTTAACCTGTATAACTTCACCAAAATCCTCAAAGAGATCATAAGCTGATTTAGGAGGGTATAGAATCTTGGGGTCATGTCTCGATACATCAAAAGTTTTGATGTAACCGTTCATTGTGAATATAGAAAAGTAGCACGAAGTAAGATCCATTCCTATAATTTTGCCTTCTGTACTGCTTGAATGAATCTTATGTAACACGACACCTCCAATGGAAAAAACACTAACGTCTATGGCTGTTAAACAAAATACATTCTGTTGATAAAGACACAGAGCCAAACATTCGGCATTAAATGTTTGCAGTAGTTTTACATTGATATTTGTAAGTTTATCATTTTTAAAAAATGCACTTGAAGATTCAATGCTGTTGCTAAAATCTGTTACATGATCGACCTTGTCAATATTATAAGTAGAAATACTTCGACCGTTACTTAAAGCTAAATTTGAATTATTTAAAGCCAAAACTGTCACATTGAACTCTGCTTGTACAATACAGGTTTTGTGATCATCTTGCTCTAACAAAATATTTCGTGCACTTTGTTGAATGGCCCATATTTTGCGGGTGTGATATGAAAGTAAAGGTTGTTCCTTTAAAACATAAACATTGGATACACAGTTAACAAAAATACAAGGTTTTGCTAGCTCATTAAAACCCCATAAGCATTGTTTTATGGCACCTCTTACAGTAGAAATATTTGTCAGTTTCCACATTTCTTCAGGTGTGGTCGCATTAAGACCAGAGGATCGTTTCCAAGTGTAAAGATTTCCCAAATTGGTACCAGCACATAAAGCTTGATTGTCGTTTATATATACGATACTGGTGAAATACTCGTTAGAATTGTGAGCATTTTTCATTGGTCTTAGAATTGTACCGCCGTTAACACTTAAATGATTTGTTAAAGAACTATTGTCGGTATTATCATGACTAAAAAATTTCTGTGGCGTAGTTTGATGTTCGGTTGAATCTTTGCTGCTGGGTAAATCCATTTTTAGCAAATAATTGTCACTTTTTTCAATGTCCCAAATGCGTACGGAAAGGTCCCCTAAAAAGTAAATGGTTTAAAAATTATTTTGGCTGTAATTTCGTAACATAAGCACTATTCGAATAGAGAAAAATTATCAGGCATGTCACAGAACTCAATTCCAATCGAAAGTGGTTTCAATTTCGCAAATTTGTTCTTCAGAAAACAAAAAAAACGAAAATTTTTTTTCGGAATGAAAACACTATTAAATTAAAAAACGGAATTGATTTTCTTTCAAAATTTTATATTTTGTGGTTTTTAAATTTACTTTAGTTTTGTATTCTCACTTAGATTAGCCTGCTGGTTACTAGGGTGTGACCAATGTTGCCATTTTAATTTTAAAAGGAAGAGATTCAGCATTTTTTGAAAATACAAATTCGATCGGAATTGATAACACGGAATTAAGACCATTCCGGTCAGAATGTATAACATGCCTGTATATATTGTATTTGTTTTGATTTTAAATTAATAACTAAATCACAGCTAATATTGGTATTAGAAAAGTTATTTAAATGTCTCTTTAGCAGTTGTAAAATAATAAGCTAAAAATTCAAAATTTATGTCCCGTCATAAATATGAAATATGTACATATGTATGTAAGAATATAAACTAATAAATATTGTAAAGAAAACTTCCAAGTTAACAAACCATTATTCCGATTTCTATTTAGTTTTGTTAATTCTTTGATGAAGTATGGCATGAACATGTTAAGACTGGCTATATATATGATAAAAAACCCGTTATCCTGCTACTGGAATTTGACGTAAATATAATGACACGTGGCAATCTGTCGTTCGTGACAATGAAATCAATACTGTGAACAACTGACATAAAGGATTTACCACTGACCCACTGACAATAGAAGTCAGTCAATAAAAAAGAGTCATTGCCGCCATTGAAACAGTTTGAAAAACAAATTCAAGTATATTAAAGATTGTTAACCACAAAAAAAAATTGAAAGTAAATTAGCAGCGGTAGGCGTAGCATAAATATAATAAAACTGTAATAAGACTCTGTCTGCACCTGTGTATGTGGTGAAGAAAGTTATTGATTTGCAGTAAAAAATACTAATTTTGGAATCCTTGTCTTTCTGTACAAGCTTAGTTATAACGGTTTTAGTCATAAAATACTGTTACAAACAACAGAATGTGACTAATGACAGACTTTCTGTGTCGGTATTTTCTCGAGTTCACATTTGACTTTGGTGGCGCTATTTTTAAGACATGTGTTTTTTTTTTTCTAATTTATATTAATTATAATTTTTCTCTTTTGCTTAAGGCTATGAGTGAAAATCCTACATAATCGTACGATTCACTTACAGGACAATCTTAACAAATTTTTTCCGAAATAGAAAAATCACAGTGCCGAACTGTCAAAAAAAACTATTATTTTATGAAATTTAAAAAAATAATGGATCTAAGGATCTAATTTCGCGATTTTAACGTCTTTTTCAACTTCATATATTTCCGGGTGGAAATAAATTCTAAATACAAACATAATGGTTTGAAATCTACGAGATCATAGCTTTACATGCTATAGGGTCTAATTTCAACACTATTTTTAATTTCATAGATTTGGGGCAATTTTATGTCTTGACAAGTCATAGATTTATTCAACCATTAACCAATTTCATGTGCGCACATTGAAATAGCTTGTATAGGCAGTCGTTGTCGATGTCATGTTCTTGTGCAAAAAGCCAGAGTTCAGAAAAGTACAGAAAATGTATGAAAAACTCGTACATAAATATTAACCAACATAGCTCAAAGAAACGCACAACAATCGTGTGCTCGATACACCAACAAGAACTTCAAATACACAAGTTCGTGTAACAACCAAATTTTAAAATAGAAACACACATAATTGATATGTAAAAAATAAATGTATGTACAAAAGATTGAATTGAGGCGATTTTTCCATTGTATATGAATTAATAACATTTTTAAAAACGCTGTTTCCAAAATAATAATAAATAATTACTAAAATTTATTTTCTTCAAATTGGAAAACTATGAGCAAACAAGATATGAACATGCGCAAAAAAAAAAGAAAACAAAAACACAATTGCTCGTCAAGACGTCTTAAGGCATTATGTTTCATTACAGTATTTTGCTTTGAAGCAATATCTACAAGAAAAGCATTTAAATTTAACATAAATATATTTTGTACAAAAAAAATACAAATTAGTTAAAGAAACAGTGGCGGAGTTTTGCTGAATTATGAGTGTATTTTATTTACGTTTGAGTTCTAAATTTTGTCGCAAAAAGAATTAAGTAATTTATCAATAATTTCTTTAACTTACCAGTAATTATGGCTAACCCTGAAGCTGTCCAAGTAATGGCTCCTTTTTTACCTGTAGTGGGGCAGCTTAACTTAACACGATCTAGTTCAGTTAAGATTCCAGTAGACTCTACTAAATATAGTATAACTGACAAATCATCCATTAAACAAACAACTGCATCTCTATAAAGATAAAATTTAAAATATTTGCTTAACGTAACTTGCATTTAAAGAACTTACTTTTTTGGATGCCATAACATTTGGATAATAGGAATGGAATTACTATTCATTATCTCCGTACATATACCACCTTGGTTTATGTAATACAAATGACCAGCTTGTGTGGATACATAAAAACAATAATTATCTTTTATGTCCGCATGAGTAGCTGTACGTACAGCGGTGCGAGGCCTCCAATTCGTTAATGTATCTAAAGCATTTTCATCACCTGCTACGGCAGCTTTAGCTAAATTTACCATTTCTTCTCGTAACTCACTGCATATGGTGTGACGAAATGTTATTAATGTTAAAACATCACGTAAATCATGAGAGAACATAGTTAAAAACTGATACTGTCCGTCACAACGCCAACCTGTTAAGAGGCCCATAGTATCTGTTGTCACCATTCGGCCACCCTGCTCACTAAACTCTACCATTGTTATAGCTGCTTTATGAGGACCACTAACGCTGGCGAATTCACGGTGACCGCCAAACCAAACATATATGTCACCATTTTCCCAACCGGTAACCAAAAGTACTCTCTCTGGATGCCAAGCCATGGCCGTACATTGTGATGTAGCATGGACTGGATATGTTACATCACGCTGTGGTTCCCCCTTAAAAATTCTATTAATGTAATTTACTTTTTATTTAACGAGAATTAAAAAAAAACTTACAGTATCCGCAAAAACAGTTACTGAACCTCCACCCTCCTGACTGTACGAGGCAACAGCAAAAATAGGTTCATGAGAATGCCATGCTCCTATAGTACCAACAGCATCCGAATCTAAAAATTCGACTTTTGTATCAAACAATAAACTCATTTCTATTACTTTTATTCACTTCAAATTTTACTTAATTATGGATTTGTTTTTATCATTAAAAAGTAACCGTTGATATGGTAACTATATTGCCACCCTTATGGAATATTGTTATTGGTTGGTTTATTGAGTTTGAAAAACGATTGTTTTGGTTAATCACCCCTATCGTGAATAAGAATTGAAATTTTCGTTTACGTTAAATTTTTATTCCAGCCGAACAGAAAATTGGTATCGGGAATTTCACGCGAACAATTTTTTTTACAACTTGAACAGCTGTTCAAAGTGTGTGTGTTATCATTACATTTTGAGTGGACAAATGTTAATAAAAGAAAACTGTATTTTGATACAAAAAAAAATGAAATGTTTAGAATCAGCTCAATAGTTTTGCTGCTATAGGTAGTTTTTTATTTTTTATTTAATTTTTATAAAATAAGGAGTTGAACTGTAGATATAAATGAATTAAAAATTTATTTCTGGCTTAACCTAATTTTATTTAATTTGTAAAAACCTTTTTTCAAGGAAAAATTATTTATCAAATGTATGCGGACGTTCCTTAAAGAAAACAAGAAAAATTAGACATCAGCAGAATGTAAAGCTGCATTTTCTGACCGCTACATCGTTTTTCAGCATTCTTCGTATCTGTCTACCTTAGGTGTCTATTTTTTCTTGTTTTTTTTTTTTTTGTTTTTTGAATCCCGTCCGCATACATTTGTAAAA
The DNA here is from genome assembly GCA_937654795.1 of Cistogaster globosa. Taxonomy (NCBI): domain Eukaryota; kingdom Metazoa; phylum Arthropoda; class Insecta; order Diptera; family Tachinidae; genus Cistogaster; species Cistogaster globosa. The sequence goes on from OW569406.1 coordinate 71,207,148, forward strand.
TAATTTTTCTTTTCAAAGAATGGTTTTTAACTTAACTTTAAACTTTAAAAAATCGTGCTGATTATCCCGACCGAATTAATAAATTCACCGGTATTGTCTATTGATTTTTATTTTATTTTACTCTTTTCCTTTTCAATTAAAATATATCGAAATTATCTTTCCAATGATACCCTCATTGTCTCATACCGCCATATACGTACGCAATATTACACATACAAACTTTGGAGGTCAATAATTCCGAATCTAAGGGTTAGCCCTATTTGTTTACTTCTAATTTTTTGCTTAAAGTTGCATTTTACACCCTCTAGACAACTTTTTTCTTGTTAAGATAAATGTCACTTTAAAACTTATTCACTTGCTTATATGTGAATTCCTCTATCAAAATCAAAGTAAATAAAACAATAAAAAAAATCCACATTTAACACAAAAAGAAAACATTCAGGATAAGGGTAATTTTATTTTTGAGTGGATTTTTTCCGGAAAAATTATTTACGACTGCAAATATATGAAATAAATTCATGTGGAAAATAATTCGCGATAGGGTAAATATTTATTTCTATTGTGATTATATGTTCAAAATAAAAAAAAGTATTTATATATATAACAATGCATTTGAACACATACACGCGTTTATAGTAGCAATTTTAACATTAGTGAAAAAAGAATAAAGTTCTATATTCGGCCGTGTCAGATCTTATATACCCAGACTCGGTATGTATAAAAAAAAATTTTTTATTATTCGTTCGGCTTTAATTTCTTAATAAACATAGTTACATACATATGTATATATCCATACATAAAAATATTAAATAGTTTTAAATAATACTTTTTAACTTTCACATTCATTAACGGGCACATTCATTAAATAGTAAATGTTGATAGAATTATTTATAAAAAATAACAATAAACAATTATTAAAATTAAAAATTTTATTGCTTATAAAATAAAAGGTTGTTTTGGGTTAAAAAAAGGAATTTAAAGGGGAAAATATTGAATGAAAAAACCGTCGTCCCAAATTTTTTTCAGGTTACGGACCTGTGATTTCTCAAGTACTTTGTAACAATTTGGGTAAACTTGGGTATCATATGAGAACTTATCAAAATTCCTAATCACAAACAAATTGTTAGTTAATCCGTTATGAGCTAAAAGTTTCTCAGGAAAGTCGCCATTAAAACTAGTTTTAGCAAGTACCCCGGAACACATACATATATACCTTTGTACATGTAACTAAATGTTTTTATTACAAAAAGGAGCAAATTTTGTTTAACAACGTAAAAATATTCGCATATACCCCCAATTTTTTTTTAACTTTCGTTTGTATTCCTGCAGGTGGTTGTGGTAAAAATTAAAATTTTCGAAAAAAAAAACCTTCTTCTGAAAAGAAAATTTTATGTCAATTTTTATTTAAACTATTCAATGCGAAATCTGCAGGATGGTATATGTGACTATACTTATATGGTGTAGGTTATATAAGATTCGACATAAGCGAATATAGCACTCTTACTTGTTTTTATTTATGCTATGTAATATAGAAGGCGTTGACAATTACTAAACAATTTTTAATAATAGAAAACTTTTCTTATACCATCATTTAAATTTTAAGTGCACCTTGAAAAAATTCTTTCAAAATGTGATTTTTTTTTAACAAAATAGCATAAGAATGTTTGTGACATTAGCTGGCACACTCAGTAGGCTAAAGCCTCATATTGTTTTACTAAGAAAACACAAAAACATGAAACATGGAATAGCTGATTTATTGAACAGCTAAATGAGGATGATTCTTAGAGTTAAAACAGCAACAACTTTATTTATCTATAACTTATGTTTTTCAAAAATATTTAAAGTGTACCCAAGTGGAATGTGTTTCTTTTGTGGCTGTACGAGTTTGCTCCCAATGATTGATTATTATAGAAGAAAGTCGAAGAGAAAATAAATAAAAGTGAGTACAAATTCCTTTTTACAAGTTGTTTTTTTTTGTCATTCGTAGGTTAGAAATAAATAATAAGGCCAGGATTGACTATCGTACGTCGTACGATCTGTAAAAATTTGCATGTGTGCTTAAAAAGTATGATAGTGTGGCTTAAAAGTGTATGTGTGTATCAGACTTTTTAACAAATCTGTACGATTTTATAATCTATGAAATAATTCATAAAATTTTTTTCTCTATACGGTCAAAGTTAGTCTTTTTAAGATGAGGAAAAAAACAAGATCATATTTAAACCAAGTCTTTTTTAAAGTAGAATTCTGTCAGACGATTGTGTATAATTGTGAATCCTGGCCTTAAGCATGCGCTCAAGCAGGAAATAAGTCCAGATATATGTGTACATATATGCCATTTTTTATGCCATCCTTTTCAATTCCGTTTAAAGTTTTAGCGAGTTTTATCATGCGCTTTAACGTTGAACGCACTAAAGCAAGTGTAAAAACATCTCAAATTCAAGCCAGACAATTTATTAAGCCAGGAATATATTGGTTTCTTCTCAGGATTAACAAAATAATAGAAAGAATATAGTTTAGTAATAAATAAAATATTAAAGACGAAATTATTTTATATATTTACAAATAAATAAAATGTAATTTAATGACCTCGCACAATAACTTAACAAAATTTCAAACAGTCATTGTTATTAAATAAACCCATATCTACCTATGACGTGTGCAGGTAACATTAGAAGCTAAAAAAATCTTAAACACTTAAAAAACAAATCTCAATGCTATTTTACTCTCGTTCTCGCTCTCTCTCTCAAAAGCAAGAGCAAGCGATAATAAATGAATATTACCACTATTACCACTCTAATAAATAAATAACAATAAAACAAATATTTAAAACTACTCCTACACTTCTCGTATAAAAAGAGAAAAACACCACTTAGTTTTAATTTCAACTCAGCAAAACTTGTAGTGAACACATACTTTATTCCAAATGTTTCCAATTTGCTTTCAGTCACATTTAGTATTTCATAAAGGCATTTAGTTATAATACATTCATGATATTTTTTATTTTTGTTTCTACTAAGATTTAAAAAATAATTTCTGTTTTGACATTCAAAAACATGAGTGATATATTAAAAATTGGTGGTGCTGTATTGCTTCCAAATTTGGGTGGCATTTGCGGTGGTTTTATTACAAGGAAAAATATTAAGCCCTGGTTCGAATCATTAAAACATCCTTCATTCCGGCCACCGAACTGGGTTTTTGCACCAACCTGGACTGCTTTGTATTCGGGCATGGGTTATGCCTCCTATTTGGTATGGAGGGATGGTGGAGGTTTCAATGGTGATACAAAATTGGCCTTAATGGCTTATGGCACCCAGCTGGCTTTGAATTGGGCATGGACTCCAATATTCTTTGGCCAACACAATCTCAAAGGGGTATGATGTAATTGCTATACTATTTATTTATTATTTTGCTAAGATTTTTTATTTTTTAGGGTTTAATCGACATCATTGCTTTGACGGCAACTGCGTCAGCTTGCGGTATTTTATTTTACAAGATAAACAAAGCTGCAGGTTATTTGTTTATTCCGTATATTGCTTGGTTGGGTTTTGCCTCCCTCTTAAACTATTCTGTCTACAAATTGAATACGAACGGTGTAGGAGAGACACGAGCTGTTGAATCATCAAAACAATCCTAGATAGATTCATTTGTTTTTATTGTGTCATGTTTTACTATGTTTTCATATTTACAGAGATGTGTACATGTACATACACATGTATATACATATATACTTATTGCTTTTGTTTTTGTGCATTAAGTGCCTGGTGAAATTTATAATCTTTTTTTGTTGGTCGAGTAAAACTTTGAACTTATACAACATAAACTAAAAAATAAAAAAATTAAAAAAATATTATTACAAATATGTATATGTTTTTAAAATATTTTATGCGTATTAATATTTTAAAAAATCTGTTTAGTAAATTTTTTTTGTTTTCGTCATTAAAATATTAATTGCTGTAATGTTGTATCATATGAATGTTTTATTATTTCATCACAAAACATGCTTTTTAAGTTTGGATTAGTGCAATTCGTCAACTGCTTTTTTGTATATGAGAACGTTTTTAATTTAATTTTGTCATTTTAATTAAGTCTTAGTCGTCGAATTTTCCCAAAGATATTTGGCTGACAAATTTGTAGTACTGTACGAAATTTGTTGAAAGCATTTATAGTATTACTAGCAAATTTTGAATATATTCCGCATCGAATTATGTATAAAAATATTTTACAAACATTTTTTCACAGCACAAAATATTTCCTTTTACAAAAAGGCTTATGATATCTTATTTAAGGTTCAATTAGACGTGTCATAATCATAACCATATAAAACACCTGTTCAAGCCAATCTTATTTTGTATTTGATTATTGGTGACATTTCATAGCCATGACCATAACCATAGATATCAAATAAATTTTAATTTTTAACCATAACCAGTTTACTATTGAATTTAATTATTAACTGTTTGTTTTTATTTTTTATCTCCACTGGTTTGTTTTGGTGAGTTTAATTTATATTTTTCGTTGCACTTCTTTTTTAACAAACGGCAACACAAGTAAGAATTGCTTATGGCTATGGCACCACTATTCACTGGCATTAAATGTAATTACGGTTATGGCCATGGTAACGGCCATGGCGTTATTGTATGACATGTCTAATTGAAATTTTAAAATATTCCATTTAAAACAAACACCAAAATTTATAAGAGCGTTTGTTTGTTTAAACAGGTAAATTTTACTCATTTTATTTAAAAAAAGCCACTAAAGAAATAAAAACGAGATAAAACCGTTAGATTGTATTCAAAAGTAAGAAAACGAACGAACAAGCAATCTAACGAACTGTCAAAATCGGATTTTCTAATTGCTAAGCACTGACGCCGCGCTATTTAAGACAGATTCACCCTTTTGTCCGAACAAAATTTTTTGTTGAAACAATTTTTTTTTGTACTGCCATATGAATACATAAGTAAACTGGTTATATTATTTTATAACGAGTTTTCTTGGTGTGAAATTTTATATTTTTTATTATTTTGGCATTTTGGTTATTAAAACATGAATAATAAAAGAAAATCGCTTCTATTAATGGCTGTTGAAATACAAAAAGCTCTTTACTTGCAAAATATATTAAAGAAAAGAAGAGCAACGGGCTATTATCAGGCATTGCTTCCTAAGATACGCTTAAATGATGTGGAATCCTTTAATAATTTTCATCGCATGCACCCCACTACGTTTGATGATATTTTTCGTATTTTAGGACCTACTTGGCAAGGTACACCTATCCGTAAACAAAAGCGGAAAGGTTGCCTTTTCCAAAATAAGCTAGTCAACTGTTCATTGCAATCAATTTTATAAAAAAAAATTTATTGAAAAATTATTCTTTACGAGTATTATGAACACAAACAAAACAAATGCCACAGTTTTATTTTATTAATGTGAGAATTCAATTTAAAAAAAAATTAAAAAAATTTTTTTTAGTGGCAACTCAGTTCAATTTTGTCCGGACAAAAATTAAAATTGAACTGAATCAAGCTGAGAATTGTCTGAACAAAATCGAATTTCTCACTCTCTGAGAAAATGTCAAACTACATATAAAAAAATGTTCGAACAAAAAATTTGTCCGGATAAAATGGGTGAATTCACCTTTAGGTTTGCATCAAATATTTTCGATTTACATGAATATTTTTGACAGCTTGCGCTTTGCGAACTTAATTACGTTTTGTTGAAACTGTTGTGTTAGCTAGAGCACTGTTGTATCCAATAAAAATTTATTTTTGTTGCTTGTGAGTTGAACTAAATCGATATTACACGGTGAAACACATCAGGCTACTAATATTTAATTCATTAATTAAAAAAAAAAATTTGTTATGGTTCTGTTGTTATAGAACTTTTGAATACAGTTTCAGAGATTTGATTAATATGATTTTAAATTTTTTTTAGCTCTCTTGTTCTATTTGTATACTTTAATGTTCAAATTTGAATTCACTGAGCAATAGAAAAATATACGTTAATATACGTTAATGTATGTTAATATATTAAAATAGAAAAATAAATAACACATGGTATTAATTTATGTGCATATTATTTTAAAATATTTTAAATATTGGCATAAAAAATATCTCATAAAAAGTATTTTTTATCTTTTATATTTCACCTCTGCTATACTTCATTCAATAAGAGGCTTACAAAATATTTCTTTATTTTTAAGGAGCACTGAACAAAATTTAAAGGTGACATAGGTGCGATAAAATTTTATTAAATAAAAATCATTTAGTATTTTTTAGTGAGTCGTAAATTACAAAAGATTAATTATAAGAAAAGAAGCGAAATATATTAAAAGCATTTCCATTATTTTTATAACATCATGAAAAAATTAATATAAATAATAAATTTATATTACTATGCTTATAAATTAACATAAGTGTTGGCTTCGAGAAGCAAAGTTAAATGAAGCGCAACTTTTAAGAGCGACAAATAGAACAATCTTTATTTAATTTAGAACCACAACTTCATTTATTTTAGAACACAATTTAAATTTTATTATTTTTAATTTTTATTCCGTATTTGTACGCTTTAAAACAATTTGTGTTTCACTCGCCCGTTTCCCTTATTAAAAAAGCCCTGAATAATGGAAGAAATTCCTTTATAAAGCAAATGAAAATAATTTTAAAAACCGCTATTAAGCAATTGGGCAACGAGAAAGAGGAGCAAAGCAAGCATACATACATGTAAATATGTACAAATATATATATTTCATACTTGTGTGTATGTTTGCTTTGAGTGAAAATAAGAAATTATTAAGTAAACATGAAGTAAATAGAAACAGTAAAGATTTTTTAAAAGTAATAGGGTGGCGGCGGTAACAATAAGTAATATCCATTTTTTTTTGCAGAAATTAAAAGGATGGTTGTTTTAAGTATAAAACAACGAAGCGAAGTCATCAAACTAAAATACTAAAAATGTTCAGATGTTATTATTAAGTTTAGTTGTGGCTGATTAAAAACTTTTACAACTCAGCCCTGGGCCATAATAAAGTTTCTGCAAGATTTTTCATAATATTTTGATCATACATAGTCCCTTCTTCCCCTTGTAGCTTATTTTTATATTTGAATATACCGTTTTTTATTGTTATTTGTTTTAGAACAGTTATTTATTTACCTCCTTAATTATAACCTTCACCCCAAGAAATGGTAAAAGGAAATATATAAGTTTTTCATTCCGTGTTTAATTTCTACAATATCCATTTCCGACCCTATAAAGTATACATATTCTGAATTCTTATGCATAGCGAAGTCGATTGAGCATTGTCCGTCTGTCTGCCCATGTTATTGTTTAAATCAAGTTTGCTAAGGCACTGAATCAGCTAAAAAATATGTCAATCGATCAGACATAGTGTCCAAAGAGGTGCCATTGGAAATTAGCAAAATCGGTCCATTTTCTTTGACGCAGCAGGCAAAACACCACTACCTCTAATTTTTCTATATCATTTGGAGTAATGAAGTAGCTTTAATCATCAAACAAATATATAGGGCAATATAAAATTAAAAAATAAGAAAGAAATCAATTGAAAAATTGGCGCTCGCCCATATTTTCCGACATACTTTACTAAGCTAGATTTACATAGATGGTGAAGGGTATATAAGTTTCGGCATAGCCGAATATAGCACTCTCGCTTGTTTGAATTATAATTGTTCTTTCTAACAGATAATAAATTTTAATGAAACGGATTAATTACTAATTATAACTGGTAAAAAATAATTGTTATATGAAAAAGAAATTTATGAAAGCAGAACCTTAAAAAAGAACTATGTACAAAACAGATATATCTTAACTTTTTGAAGATGGATTTATTTTTGAAAATTTTAGTAATTAATTAGTTATAAGCGAGATAAGTGTAAACACTGATGTCAGCTAGCAGATCTTGTTACGAAAATAAAAATATGTTCCTAAAGTATCTTTTTTTCTGAAAATGTTAAATATTTATAATATTTTTAACAACTATGATATTTTTAATATTTATGATTAATTACCAAATTTTTGTAATAAAAATGTTCTTATTTAGAATATAAATATAAGGAGTGGCGTTTATTATTATTAATGCCTTGAAGCCATTTAAGAATTCATCAATGAAAATGACTTTGTTTTTTAAATAATTAGCAAGGAAACCTCAAAGCATTACCATTAGTAAAAATAATGATAATGCTAAAAATTATTAGCAATTTTTGATCATTCAATGATAATGAAATTGGTAATTAATTAATTACTGCCTTCCTTATGTTATTAAATATGCATATAAATGGTTACATGTATAGCAACTTGCGCTTTAATAAAATGTATTTGTAAACCGCTTAAAAAATTGCATTTAAATGAAAGAAATTGATAACTGAAACGTTAATTTTAAAGATCAGTAAAGCGAGAACAAAATAATGTCATTTATCGTTCGGCTACGAAAAATGTATTTATTAATGGTTTAAACAATATTTGCGCAGCTGAAAGAAGAATAGTGCCGACAAAATAGCTTCGATTTGCATATCTAAAAACCGGGAAACACACTTTCCGTGGAATTGGTTATTTTTATTAAAACTAAAATTAGCGTCGATTTTGCTGACTAGAAGAAGGAAGATGTAAGTTTGTATGTACCTACATATGTACATTATAAAAAAAACAAATTTTAATTTTAAAAAATAAATTATAAATAAACAATATAAGTTTTTAAAAATGGCCGCAAGAAGCGTTGCTTTAAGTATTTCTAATGAAAACTTGATCCTCTCACTAGTGACGATTATACTTTATATACTTCTTATAAACTTCTTACGACTTTTGAAATACAGTTTTCTTTTAAGTGTATTTTTTGTGTACTACAGATAAGTACGTAAAAGTAAATTTTAAAGATACATAACTGTCGGTTTTGAACTGACATGTTTTTAACTCAGTACCAGATTTCCCAAAACAATGCTATGTAGTAAACTTACATTTCACGTTTTTCTTTTGGAACTAATTCTTTTTACTCGTGCAAATTGTTTACAGTAGTTTTCGCTTATAGTTCACAACTACAGTTGCACAACTTTTGTGGACTATAAGCGAATTAGGACTATAACCGAATTTTTTCTAAGCCACTTTATGGACTATAACTGAATCCAGATATAATACACATTTTGGACTATATACAAAGTATGCAATTTCTTCAATAAATCCACTTTTTTTAAACAAAATAAAAGTTTATTTAAAAAATTTTTGAAATTTGTAAAAGTTGCCAGAATTCTAAATAAAAAAGGTTGCCAGTTTGATAAAAAAAAGTATTTAAAAAACAGGGTGGACTATATGAAAGTTTTTTTCTATACAATATTAGCTATGTGTGCAAAGAAAATTTGGCCTTTAATCGAAAATGGACTATAGGCGAAATGGACTTAGAACAAATAATTTGTATAAAATTCGAAAAAACCTGCAAGTGAATAGGACTGTTTTGGCTTACATCCGTTTTTGACCTTTAAGCGGAATGGACTATAAACGAAAAGTACTGTAACTCAAATGCATTCTAGCTTTTCTTTTTTTCATTTTTCCATATCAACAAATTAATTTTTATTACATTTGCTTTTTATTTTCAAACAAAAATACCAGCAGCTGATCAGGGATGGATAATCTATTAGACTTTATTTTTATATGTAACATTGTGGACAAACGTTTTCTGGTTTTGATGTGTCACCCAGTTAAAGCCGGTTCAACTCAAAGTATACTTTATTTTTTAATATAGTTTCAAAAACGTTTTAAAATTAAAGTTGTATTTTAAGAAAAACCGGCATTAGTGTGTGACAATAATTATGGGCCATTGTCCATTTTATTAATGCGTTAGTTTTGTATTCCACATGAAAAATTTGTCTACGAGTATTGTATAAAAAGCACTCAATTTGATTTTTATTTTTATACACATTTTCTAGAAAATGGCACTTAGATAAATAAGAAGAAATATAGTTCTTTAACCATAAGATTTTATTCATATTTTTCAAATTTTTCCTAGTTCTTTATTAAAAAAAACTAAAGAAAAAAATTATGGTAATTTTTTTAATTGACCATAAAGGGTTCGTTAGATTACCTTTGCAGTAGAATGCAGTAACTAAATTACTTATTATTTTAAAATACTTTTTAAAAAACATGAAAGTAAAAAAATCCTTATTGCGGTTGTTGTTGTCGCGTCGATAGTCGAACGTTTTTTCAAAATGGTATTGTGCACGTCGTTATCGATAAAAAATACAAGTCTGAAAGCAAATCTATTACATAAATCGGTATTATGTATGTCGCAGTCGAATGTAAATTTTTTCGAATATTGGTGTAAAAATTTATGTGCAGGACAAATAGTTTTTTTTTGTAAACTTTTAAAATGAACGCTAACAAAATGTAAGTTCACTTTTGGTTTTTGCATTATGCCTATGGAGGAACATCCACACGCTAGAGGCTTTAGTTTCAATGCCAATAAAATTGACGCTATAGAAAAGTGGAAAAAAATAGCCACAAAATTAAAGAAGATTCCACCGGCTGGATAGATGTATGGGCTGATTTCAGTTAGATACTATCATAAATCCTAACGGACCAAGTTCCAGAATTAAGGCAAAAAACACATTAGGCGGTTCAGAACATTTTACACCTGATATTGATGAAGTTGAAACAGAATACTTAGAATATAAACCATTGACGTCAGAGAAAATAAAAAAAAATTTAGAAAAAGATAAAGTAATACCAAGATGTATATCAAGAAAGTCCATACTTCCTGATGATGAAAATACTAATGCTAGTAAAGTTGAAGCCATCTACGTCACGGCTAATCGAAAAAAGAACGCAATGTAAAAAAAGTTTAGAAAAAATAACAACAATTAAACATTCAAACAGAACTAACTGTATATTAAAGTTGTGAAGTTGTTAAAAGAAATTAAAAAATTTAATAGAAAAAAACTATAAACTAAAGACAGAAAAGTTAAATACATATATACAAAAGAAAACTTCAAAAAAGAAAAGCATAGAGAACATCTTCTTAAGCTTAGATCCGATAAAATTGAATTAAAAAAAAAAACGTAAAATAGAATTAGAAGAACTGAAAGGTAGTTTCTACTAGAAATTAATAAGCATTTTATTTTATACTTTTATATTATTTTTTTTTTCATATTTCATACAAAATTTTGCAAATTGAATTAAGAGATAGTCGTTTTGTTTTTTACGACTATTTTTAACAGTTAATTTATCACGTAAAAAGCTACTGCAAAATGAATTAATAAAAGCCAGCTCCCTTCTGATAACTTCCTTCAGCAAGGATTCGCATTGTTGCTGCTAACTTTAAAATATTTGGTACTGAAGTTGATCGTCTGAGTGCTGCTTTACTTAACCTAAAGAAATTAACAAATCTGCAAAAGGGAATATTGTAATTCAGTTTGAAAAAAATATTTTTGTAAACTTACTGAGAGTCAAGGCCGGGCACATAGAATCCGTCATACGTTAAAATTTGCAAATTCAACTGACAAGTCAGTTAAAATACATGTTTTCTTAAGAGCGTTGTCACAATCAATACGTGTCCGTCAACGAAAAGTACGAAAGTTGGTCAACTTTTAACTTTTGACGTACGTTGAATACTTTGAAAACTTTTAACTGCTTCTTCTTTGTTTTTTTTTCACTCCTGCTGTGTATCAATTGTGTTTTGTGATTTTAATAAAACAATTTTGGTGGCAAACAATAAAATACAAATTTAATTAAATGAACAAGTGAATAAAATACAAATAAATACAAATAGAAATAGAGAGCAAACTTTGATTTAACATCAGTCAGCAAAGTACTCATTGTGCCAACCTCATCCGTCAATATTTAAACTTTAGCTGAATACTTTAAAGTTTGACGTATGACGGATTCTATGTGCCCGGCCTTCAGGCATAAAAAACTGTTGGAATTATCTTTCAATTGTCTTCTTAAATTATTAGTTTCCGCTACACTTTACATTTCTGCTTCCTCTTCACCAAATAAATTTTTGCTCTTTTTTTAAATCGGTCGTCTTTTTAACTTTTTTTGTTGTTTACTTTTAGTTAGACATTTTATTTTTGAATGACACTAACAACAATGACTGCGACTCTTCTCGAATTTCTTTTTCGACAACTGTAACAAGGCCGATTGTTACGAATAATGTAATATTGTCAAATATGTTTTCCAAAATGGGCAGTAGCTATCAAATAGTTAATAAAATTTAACAGCCCGTTTCTCTATATGCAAACGAACATTCCTTTCGTATATTTATATTGAAAACAAAAGCAATTTTTTATATTTTGTTTTTGTTTTCAACACAAGTATGCGAAAGAAGTATTCATTCGGATGTAGAGAAATCGGCAGTAAATTTAATATTTTTGATATATATTTTATTTCTGTCAAGTTACAATTTTAAAAATATATTTTATGCCAGTATAATTCTTTTAATCCTGAGTGATTTTTTTTTTCACTTAAAATTTTTTCTGTCCCTTGATCTATTAAGTTCATTTTGCTGGAAAACTGTTTTCATGATCTAAATTTATATTTCTATTTTAAATTTATACCAATTTACAATTTGAGAATACTGGCAAAAATATTTCTCAAAAAATCTTACTTAACTAAACGCCACACAGTGGCTTGAAAACGACTTATTTTGGACAAAATGCTGTATCTCATGAACCACTACAGATATTTTAAATTTCTTAGTAAAATCAAGAAGTCTAACGTTTTGTTTTGATAAAACGATTGATTTTAGTAAATTGTTAAAAATACCGTTTTTTTCAGGATTTTCCTCAAGAAGGCGGTATTTCCTATTTTCGTAGGTAAATTAAGACCAAGTATTTGGTAGCTTTTTGTGTTTGGCATAAAATGTGTTTGTACACTTTTTTATTTTTACATATAAAATGAAAGAAAAAATCATGAGGAGGCGAGGTTTAGGAAGCTTCTATAGCTTAAATCTATACTTTATATACATATGTATCAGAGGAAAGCTTATGACTTATAGATGAATAATGATTTTTTTATATATAATGATTTTATCGCGCTCCATTTGCAAATGACATTTACGTACCTCAAAAACTAAAAACAAATCACTTTAAGGTGGTTCACAAAGCATATTAAATTAACAGGTAAAAACAGTTCTAAAACAACTACACCAATATATTTTATTTTTGTGAAATATGTTTTTAAATGTCAAAATCAACAAACGCTGCACATAGGAGCAAATAACCGAATTACCACGGTAAAAATGGAATTTTGAATTTTATTACATGTAACCACTATTGCACTTAATATGTTCTATGTACTAGTACACAGTAAACTTATAAGTATTTTTTTTTTGTAACGCATCACATAAGTCTGTACGTGAAAAATATACAAAGCATTACTTCAGTATTTTTATTTCTTTAGTACCTATTACCAGTACACTTAACAAAATATATCTATGTTTTTACGTAGGTATTCTTTTAATGAATGCCGTTATTTTATAGGTAGTTTCTTTCATGTATTTTTCTTCCAAAAATTTAAAACAAAACTGTTTATGTTGATTAGTAAAATTTTGAATTTCGTTATTACCAGAATATTTCTTATCTTAAAATATGTTTACAAAATATTTATCATAAGGACTAAAATAATATTTCTTGTCTTAAAATAATGTTTGAGATCAAAACTAGTCATAATCTTTTGTTCTTGTAAATATATGTATATTTTTATCATAATATTTTTCTTATGCAGGGGTTCTCATCAAATTCCTGCTCACGGACCCCTAGTATACTAATTTTATTTCGCGGACCCCTCTGAAGCCCAAATTCATAATAAAACTTTTATTATTTTTGAAAACACTGTTTTTTCGGTTCTTCATGCGGACCCCTTGGATGGTTGCTACGGACCCCCAGGGGTCCACGGACCGCCATTTGAGAACCGTTGTTCTAATGTATGATGATGAGTCTAAGTAACTTAACTAGCGCGTGTAATAGATAATAATACTTTGCACACACGTACAGACTAATGTAATGCGTAAAAAATGAAAACTTATAGGTTGATTGCGCGCTACCATATAGAACATATTAAATGCGATATTGGTTGCATTTAACAAAATTCCATTTTTATCGTCATAATTCGATTATTTGCCCCACTGTGCGCCTTACAAAAAAATGAAAATTATTATTATTCTTAATCATTTCACAGAACTTAATTGGGATGAATAAAAATACGTATAGAAGCCGTAATGTATGTGATTTCGCGTAAAGGACGCGTAAAGGGATAAAATAAAGTTTCATATTATATTTTTACACACTTTTTTGTTCTATGGAAGTTTTAAATTCCAAAAAAAATCCTAGGGAAATGAAAAGTGTAAACAAAATTTGACACCTGAAAACGTAAACAAAAAATATCACCTGATCTACTAACACTACAAAACGTTTCGAGATATTATTACAAAATTGTATAGTTATAGATAAAAGATATTTTATTTAATGGTGACTTCAAATTTAAATTTTTTTAACATATAAATTCCCTGAACGGAGAATATGTCACAAAAACTGTTGTTTTTTACAAAAGGGGCTACCTCAAGTAAATTTAATTTACATACGCAAATATTAAATGCCACCTTTTTGGGGAAAATCTTGAAAAAAATACTTTTTATATTTTCCCACTTTAAAGGCCTATAACTTTTTAACGAAAAGCGCTATCAAAACAAAAATTAAAACTTGTTTATTCTAAATACTAATTGTAAGCCAATTTTCTACCAAACTTATAGCTATTTTCATGGTCTAATTAAATTAAAGTTAAATAAAAAAAATAGTTTATATTAAGGACAAACTTTGTATGACATTAAAAAAAATTATATGCTTGAGGTACACAACTTTGGAGGCCTACCCAGTCAGCTCTACTCAGAAACACCTTTGTTTTTCCTCCGTGAAATTTCATTAAGATATCTTCAGTGATTTATGAGATACCGAATTTGGTCCAAAATAAATCGTTCTCAAACCATAGTGCGCCAGTAGTTTCGCTAAGAACGTAAAGCAAAGTGGATTTGTTCCTAATTTGAGACAGACGCAAAATATTTTTAATTTTAGAATGAATCTGATTCCGATTCTCCCTTTTCATCACTTACTTATTCCTGGAAAGATTAAAAAGCAAATCACATCAACATTTCTATTCACAACAAAAAATTCTGTGCGTCTGTTCACAATTTTTTGAAATAAAATTTTTTATTAACTTTCTGCCAGCCTTTTATATCGAAAGAAAATAGCGATCGTAAAATTCACATTTAAAACTAGAACAAAAAAACATAATTTGTAAATGTTAATTGTACTAAATAAATTTTCTTTTGATATAGTGGCCCAGGCAGTTTGATGCCTAAAAATTATTAAAAACAAAATTTAAAATTGCAAAGATCATTTATCCATACACTCAGCCTCTGCTTACCTTACTGATTCATAAACTAAACAATGCAAATAATAAAATTGTCTCAACCATTGGCCATTATTTATTTTTGAATGGATGCTTTCCTAATTTTATAAATTTCTATTTCGGAAAAAATATATGTATATGTATTATTTATTTCAAAATATGTGGTTTGTGGTCGGATGGTTGAGGATTTTTTAAAAAGTTTTTTTTTTATTTTTATTATTTTTTTTTATCAAAAATGGGTTCAAGATTAGTAGAGAGGTTTAATCAACAGAAGTATGAAAAATTTTTAAACAACGACTAAACTGATAATAATTGTTAGTAAGAAATGCTTAACAGGAAAGGATCGCTTTATAAAGTTTTATAATGAAATGCAATGCAAATACGTGCTTAAGGATTGTTTTGAGGCAAAATTGCCTGTTGAATATTCGGCTGGTTTGGTTCCGTAATTTGTTTAGCAGGTGGCTGTGGTGAAGTGACGTTAATTTGAGAATTTGGTTGCGGCTGTTGAGTAGCAGCCGGTTGTGGTGTAGAAGCTTTGGTCTGTAGTTGTTGATTTGGTGGAATAGTAGCGCTGGGTTGAGCACCGATTTGATGCTGTTGAATAGTTTGTTGTGGATTACTGACTTTCTGTGTATCTTGAAAAACTACTTGTGGTTGTAGAGCAGTGTTTTTCGGTTGTGGAGTTGTAGCCTTTGGCTGTGAAGCAGTTGATTCTGCAGTTGGTGATTGTGAATTAGTTGCTTTTTGTTGTTGAGTACCAGGTTGGGTATCAGAAGTGGTAGCTAGGGAAGCAGCAGGTTGTGAAATTCCTTTTGGCGGTGAAGATTCTGTTTTAGTTTTCTGAGCGTTCAACTGTGGAGTAGTGGACTTAGATTGAGTTGAGCTAAGTGATTGGTTTGCTGGTTGTTGTTGAGAAGATTCTATTGCAATTATTTTGGATTGTTGAGTTGTTTGATGTGAAGTGTTTGCTTTTGGCTGTTGCGGCTGCTCTTGAGTAGCCGAGGCTTTAGATGGAGGTGCTTGCTTTGCCGGCGATGGTTGTTTGGTTGGAGTTGGTTGTTTAGTCGCAGCTAATTGTTTTGACGGTGAAGGTTGCTTAGAAGGTCGTTGTTGAGGTGTGCCTAAACTGTTCGGCGACTGTGGTTGCTTGTTATTTTCAGTCCTTGGTGGGCTTGCTTGTTTCTTTTCAGGTGATGCAGGTGTTTTTGCGGGTGATGGCTGTTTCGGTTTTGCAGCAGCTGCTTTCTTATTGTCCCCAGGTACATTAAAATTTGTTGGCTTTTGCTGATTAGTTTTAGTTTGTACTGGTTTTTGAGCTGGGGCTGGTTTCTTTTGAGCTTCGTTGGAAACCTTGGCATCTATAGCTGGCCCAGTACTTGCTATATTAGCTTCAATAGGAGTTGCAGAAGGGATTGCCGTTGCTGGGGGTGATTTCTTACTAGGTGTTGTAGGAGTTTTTGGTTGAGGACTTGCTGCTTTTGTTGGCGTTCCTGATTTTGTAGGAGTAGTTACTTTATCTGGTGTCTTTGCTGCTGGTAATGGCTTTGTTTGTAGAGTTGGTTTTTGAGTTGTAGGCTTTGCCGGCTTTGTTTGTGGCGCTAGCTGGGCTGTGGGTTTTTCTTTAGATTCTTCTTTTTTATTATTCGCGGAAGCTTGACTAGAAATTGTAGATGTTTTTTTAGTTTCACCTGATTTTGGTGGTGGTTGCTTATTTATTTGTTGAACTTTAATAGACTTTTGTTCTTTAGGCTTGTCCAAAGGCTTCACATCTTTTTGCTCCTGAATATTATCGATAGGGGAAAGTGGTTGAGGGTTAGATGGTAACTGTTCTGTTGTTCCACCTTGCTTAGACTTTTCTTCAGTTTCGTTTTTCCCTTTTTCCTCGCCTAATAATGTAGTGTCCTTTTTCAGTGTAGTTGTGCTGATTGGTTGAGTTTCTTCTGGTTTTTTTACACCTGCTGTGGCTTCTACAGACTTGGGCTTCTTAGAAACTTCGTCGAGAATGTTGACTTGCTTAAGTTCATCTTTGCTTTCTATTTTACTTTTGACAATATTATTTATATCTCTGGTTGCTTGTGTTTCTGTCTTCTGAGGTTTGTCATCCTCTTTAAGAGCGTTCTTTTGAATTTCACCCTTGTCTGTGGCTAGATTTTGTATTTCACTTTGTTGTATATTTTTATTTTCTGCCAGTTTGATTTCCGCAGTTTGGACTTTAGGTGCAGCTTGTTGTTGTAATTTAATATTGTTCTGTAAATCGAAATCTTTATTTTTTTCAGTGGGTTTTTCCGTTGTTTGCAAATCTTTCACCTCTTTATTTTGTATTGTTTCCTCTTTCTTTGCGCTATTCTTTTCTCCAAGTTCTTTTTTAACTTGCTCTCCGATAACCTCCTTAGGCTTTTTAGATTCGTTTTTCTTTTTGTCCTCTTTAACTTTGTGATCTTTAGTGTTTTCTTCGTTTTTCTTTTCAACAGGTTTATCAGCTGGTTTCGAAGTTTTTTCAGTAGTCTCTTGCTGTGGTTTGCCTTCTACTATTTTTTTGGCTTCCTCTTTATTAGGCTTTTGATGCTTTTCTAATTTTTCGTCTTTAGTTGGTTGACATTTTTCTACGGATTTTTCTTGAACTTTTGTTTCTTCTTTTCTTATTTCCGTTTCCTTAATAAGTTCTATTTGAGTTTTAATTTCAATTTGTTTATTCTCCGCTATATTGCTTTTCTCGACAATTGGTTGTGGTTTTTCTTGTTTGTGTGACTTTTCTTGTTTCGATTGCTTTTGTTGCTTATTTTCGTTCTTGCCCACATCTGATTTAATTTTAGCTGCCCCATTGGCTGACTGTTGCTTATTCTGTTTCGATTTCTTATCCATCTTCTCAGCACCATCTTTTGAACTATCAATTTTCTTTTTATCGTTCTCTTCTTTTAAAATGACATTCATATTATTTTTAGCCAACTCTTCAGATTTTTTGCCATCTGCCTTTGATTTGGCCATTTTAGTTTCCTCTAATTTAGCCACCTCTTCGAAATCATTGACCAATAAGGGAACATCATCTTCTTCGGCTACGTTATCCAAAGAAGTAGGGATGGCGTTACTTTGTTTCTGATTACCCGACATGTTATTGGCAAATACACGCAGTTGCATTACAGTGTCTTGCCCTAATTGTGGTAAGATTTCTGGCAGCATTTCCACAATTTTCTTTGTTTCACCATGACCGGTAACAGCAAATGTATTGGCAGATAAAGAAGCTTGTGCTTTGGGGTTGTTAAAATGTATTACGGTCAAATCATCTTTAATAATATTAACCTCCTCGATGCCTGGAATTGTGCTAACAGACAATTTCTTTAAAGAACTTTGCAACTTTTTGTCATCTGTGGCAGCAGATTGATGCATCACCTTCTTTTTTCGACGCGGTGTACCCTTTCCCCCTATACGAACCTGTGCCTGTAAACGTCTCAACTTATCGGCATTCATCTGCAAAAGCAATATAATGAATTTTTAACTTCTTATTAAGACAGTTCGCTGCCTACAGTTAAAATATATTAAGTTTATTATATGTTAAAAGTTTTTCTAGTATTCTTATTGAAATGTGGCCGTTATGTAAAGAAAAATTCTATATATTTTTACTCACCTCTTGCTCTGTGTCTGTCGTCTATTCGACTGAATGTTAATTTTATCGAAAAATACCAAAAACTCCTCTACAACGAAATGCGGCACAAAAATTTGTTTTTCGACAAAACACAATGTGTTCGCATCTAAAAAATTTTATTTGGTCTAGAATATATGTATGTGTGTGTGTGTATACCTAAGTGTGTATGCTTAAAAAAATATCTGCAAAGTTCTTTTTACTTTTACATCTCAGTATTGCACTAAAAATGGTTTTCTTAAATTTAAATTCACAGAACTTTACACACAAATCTTAAATACAAAAATAAAACGAAAATTTAAATGCCTCACACATGCAGTTCACATTCAGTTTAAATTTTTCTTTTGTTTTTAGAATATAAATAAACTGTAGAAGTATGTAGACAAGATAGCAAGCAGTAGGAATACAATTTTATTTCGTTTCTTTTTAGATGTTTTTTGAATTTTTTTTTATATGTAAAAAAAGACTAACAAAAATATATAAATAATAATTAAAAGTGTCACCACTTTGGTCTTTGTTAGTGAGTGCTAGAAATGTACACCACTGAGTTTGATCGCCAAATATCTACTAAACGCTTGGTACAGTAGAAAATAGTTTTAATGCTTTTTCAAAATTCATAAAAGAGGATGTGTGGCGCACATCTAGCGCAAAGTGGAAAATAAATTGGGCCTATTTGTCAATCGTACCCCTTTACTGTACTGTATTATTATTGTTGTTTTAGCCATCTAATTAAAAAATTAAAAACTTATGTCGTGAGTGAGTGTAATTTCTAACGAACAAAGTTTCTCGTATGGAGTTTTTTAATAAAACGTGCTCTTCCTCACGCCTGATATGATGTGCTTTTAATTAAATCACGTTATAAGGCAATTCAGAATTAGTTACGTTGTGGGCCCAAAAAGCTGGGTCTGGTTCTTTCACAACTGCGCTAACGAATCTAATATTTTTTTATACCATTCGCAACAAAAATTGGAACTAATAATTTTAACTAATTTTGTCATTCCCTTTGTAATTTCTACAATATCCATATCTGATTTCTTCTGCATAGCGAAGTCGATTGAGCGATGTCCGCCTGTCCGTCCTTGTTAGTGTTGAAATCAAGTTTGCCGAGGCACCGGCTCAGCTACAAAAAATTTTAAATAAGACAATCGATCAGATATATATACACATATGCATGTATATACCTCTAATATTTCTATATTATTTAGAACAATAAAGTTACTCCAAAGGAAATTTATGGGGAGGTAGAGAATTAAGAAATAAGAAAACATATCAAGTGAAAAAGTTGGCGCTCGCACATATTTTTCGAGTTACGGGCCTTTGAAATTTTCAAAATTTTTAAAATATGGGTACCATTTTAAAGCTTTTGAAGAGATCTTTCAGTGTAGGAACACAACACACGACGGTAACGATATTTTCATATAAATTTGACATAAGTTATCGTTCAACGACAATGCCGCTGAGATAAAATTTATTTTATTTTCTTGTCGGTTTTCATTATTCTCTCACATTTAGTCTCTCACTCTCCTAACAATATTGCCAGAAATATAGGTATTTTATAAGCATTTGAATTCACAATAATAGCAAAGGCACATTATTTATATAAAAATAGAACAAAATTTCAGGAATAAAAATATTTAAAAAAAAACTGATACATATAAAAATATGAAAATAAAATTGATTGAAAAAATAACTGAAAAGGTGAAAAATATGAGCCCATGTCTCATCTTAAGTCAGTCATCATTTATTCTTCGTCCCGCTCTTCAATTTGTGTGAAGGTTTTGAAAAGACCTATTGAATCTTTTACAAAGTTAACCAGTCCAATAGACTCTAATGCCATGGATATGTTAAATGTACTTAATATTCTTTACGTTTCATCGAGTTTTTAATAGAATTTATCCAATTCATTTAAATGTAATAAAATATTTTAACACAATATTTTTGAAAACAAACACAAAGCTGAAATGAAAATAAATATTATGAATGCCGTCAGAGAATCGTCGTTATTTTGTTTACTTACTCTCAGCAACGATAAATCGTTCCGTTACCGTCGTCTGTTGTGTTTCTACACTAAGGAAATACTAATTTTTTTTTTTTTTAATGCTTAACCCAATAAGAGCCGATGGCATTATTATGTATTTTTTGTTAATTTTTTAATTCTCTGTCACCTCTATATTTGTTTTTTGATTGGAGTTACTTCACCAAACCAGATTTAGATAAATGGTGAAGGGTATATAAGATTTGGCATAGCCGAATATAGCACTCTTATTTGTTTTTGTTTTAATTAAAATTAAATCTTTGTTACTAAGAAAAGAAAGAAAAGAAAGTAAAGAAAGAATTTTCTAATAGTGAGGTATGCCCAAACAAGAAATTAAACTTTACTTGACGACACCACCGCATCGGGATATTAGAAAACTGAATAAAGTTTAGTTTTTTTATAATTAGCTCGAATATGTATATTTGTGTTTTATATCAATAATTGAAATTCTACTTGAACGGAAATTTTTAGTTTACTGCGAGATACCTTCTCGATTTGATGATTAAAATCACTTAAACTTCTGTTTTTAATAGGCCATATATTTTTATGCTTTTGTCGTTAGATAAATTTTACTACCATCGAAAGATATTTTCTTAAGCTTACAAAAATAACAGTAGTTTAGAGACCCTTAAAAAAAACAAATTGTACCGTTCATATCTAGAACCATCGTGTTTTCAAATATTTGTCGAAGAAAAATTACCAAAACCGATGTTTATCGTTCGCTAAGATATTCCCTTTGCACTATTATGCGGGAAAATTGCGCCAAATGTAAAAACATATAGCTGAAAGATATTAACAACTATGAGAAGAAGTACAAGCATTGGAAGCGATGAGTACGTTATTTGAAAAAAAAGTACGTAAAGAAAGTCAAAAGCAATTTGATAAAGAGCGTGCGACAGGGACACTCAGGTACCACAAAATTATTCATGAAATTTTTGTTCGTTGGCAAGAGGTGAAGAGAAGCAAGCGGAATAAGCAAAGTAGCATTGCTTAAATTTTTACACTTGTTTTCTGTACGTTTGTTGCTTATGCTGTGTTGTTTTTGTATTATTTGAAATAGCAAAAATAACGAATAACAAATTAAAAGCAAAATATAAAAATATCGATGCATAAAAATTTCATCGTAAAGGGGCGCGATAAAAGTCACTGCAACTTTAAAAGAGAATTGAAAAAACTGAACTAAGCGGCCATGTTAGTTAAGACGGCCTAGATGGTTAAAATCTTTTTTTTCACAATACAAAGAGCTGTTTTAAAATCGCTGGACTTAAATAGAGTACAGAGGGTGGAGTTACGTTCTATGGTGCTATAGCGTGTTACGGCACAATCGATTTAGAATTCAAAATCCTATAATGACTGCGAAAACTTACAACGCTTTGTCATAATCAGCTCTCCCAAAAATAAATGACATTTTTGCATCGATATAACAGGCAACGTAGTAAAATATGGTCCCTATGCCAATTTCACTGTAAGCAATCAGTGATTCAAGCAGTTAAGGAATCCGATTTTTTGGATTATTTGAAGCCACTTAATGCTTCAATAAATCCGGACATGTGAAGTGAATTTTAAGCTGACAATAAAAACATTTTTAAGATGTGGCTTTCAAAAGCAGAAATGTAAATGATTCTTATAATCTGATAGCAAGTTTTTTTTTGTCGCAAGCCTTAAAAATATAAAGCCTTCCAATATATATACGTCTATGAAGAATAAATTGTCGCAACTTAACTAAATTGAGCCTGAATATTTTGAGCTTAGTTTATCATTTATTCTAATATAATAAATGAATGTTTTTTTCATAATAAATGAACTAATTTTGTTTTTCCTTTAAAATAGGATGCATTACTTCGAGAATTTCTGATATTTACAAAACAAAACAGTCTTTAGGTAATTTTAACTTAACAATGCATAAAAAGAACTTTGAAAATTATTTAGTTAACTATTGGTTAAGTGTCTTTTCAAAAGTTCTATTATTCTTTTTTGCCTTTCAAAAAATTTTAATTTTGTGTTTGTTACGAAAATCCCCAAGATCATAATAATCCATACAATCAAACCTTTTGAAAAATAAAAACTGCAAGTATGTTTTGAATAAAAATTCAAAAAGTTATTCTTATATATTGTTGTTTTCATTACTATTTTTTATACCTACTTGTTATACGAGTAATAGCGGACTCTGTGTAAATTTCAAATTCGGTGAACAAAACTTATTTTTATACCCTTCACCACAAAAAGTAGTTTGTCATTCCGTGTGGAATTTCTACAATATCCATTTCCGACCCATAAAGTATATACATATATTCTGAATCTTATGCATGGCGAAGTTGAAGTAGAGGTAAACTTGATTTCACAAAAAAAAAAATAAAAAATAAATACGCCAATCGATCAGACATAGTGTCGAAAAAGGTGCTATTAGAAATCAGCGTTATCGGTTAATGTCATTTGGAATAATTTAGTAACTCCAATCGAAAAAATATTTAAATGTATGGGGCGATAGAGAAATAATAAATAAGAAAAAACATCAAGTGAAAAAATTGCCGCTCGCCTATTTTTTCGAGTTACGGGGCTCTGAAATTTTCAAATGTTTTAAAATATCAATATGGGTATCATTTCAAAGCCTTTGAAAGATCTTTAAGGAAATATAAAATTTTCTTAAAAATGCTTTACCTATTATGAGCCGATGTAATTTTTATGTAAAGTTATATATAATCAGTACCAACATTTTTTTTTTATTTTTATACCCTTCACCACAAAAAGTGGTTTATCATTCCGTGTGGAATTTCTACAATATCCATTTCCGACCCCATAAAGTATATATATTCTGAATCCTTATGCATAGCGAATTCAATTTAGCGATGTGCGTCTGTCCCTCCGTGTTAGTGTTGAAATCAAGTTTGTCGAGGCAAGAAAAATAAATACGTCAATCGATTAGACATAGTGTCAAAAGAGGTGCTATTGGAAATCAGCATTATCGGTCCATGTCCTTCGAGGCAGCAGGCAAATTGCCACGTCTACCTCTAATTTTTTCATGTCATTTGGAACAATCAAGTAACTCCAATCAAAGAAATAAATTTTTTCCGAGTTACGGGGCTCTCAAATTTTCAAGTTTTTGAAAATATCAATATGGGTATAATTTTAAAGCTTTTGAAGAGCTCTTTAAGGAAATACTAAAATTTTCTAAAAATTCTTAACCCATTAGGAGCCGTTGTCACTTTTATGTAAAATTATATATATGCTGTACCAATCTTTTTATTTTCTAATTCTTTGTCACCACAAAATTTGCTTTTTTGACTGGAGTTACTTTACTAAACTATATTTACATAAATAGTGAAGGCTATATAAGATTCGGCATAGCCGAATATAGCACTCTTACTTGTTATATTGTTATACTTGTCGTTTTAGCAAACAAAGTACTTCATATTTTGTGTAAACTTAAAGTGTCTGCTTACACGGCTTCGACGTAAAAATCACGCTTTCTATGACAAAATCTTTTTATTTATTATATTTGTAACAGTGCTACACAATTTGTCAACTGCCTTCTTATGACGGTTTAAAAGATAATCATGTCAGAGTTTTAATGAAAAATTCTATAATTTTTATATGTATGACTTTTATTCCTGAGAATATTCCTTAATTCTTTTCGAATTGTAACATGAGATTATGTGACATCATTCGACACATATGCTGCTTAACGCACATAAAAACTTTTACATAATAAAACAGGTTCTGTGCAAAATCGTTTGGCCATATACATTAAATTATATCAACTATTGCAACACCCCTTAATTAATTGTCCAAAGTAGTGGACAATCTGCCAATTTTCAACTGTTTATATATAGCGGTTCAAACGATAGGACCATATAGCTAAAACTACATCAATTATGGGAACATTCTGAAATTTCCAAATTCAAATTTAATACTTGCTATTGAAGCGGACTCCGCATTACAGGACCTTTGTAAATTTTAACCGTCTGTCTGTCCACATACATCCAATTACATCAACACTATAGGTGCATTCTTTAATTTCGAAATCCAAATTTATACTTGCTGAAACAGCGAACTTAGCAATATAGATTCTTTGATTGTCTATCTAAAGCTGTTCAACAGTTTAGCCTTATACATCAAATTACCTCAACATTTGTAACACTCTTTAAATTATAATTTAAAATATTTATCTTCTTATTATACCAGACAAAGTATTAGACATTCCGCCTAATTTTCTAGTGTTTCTATATAACGGCCCAAAAGGTCAAATAACATCAATTGTTGACTTGTTATTATATCAGCCTTAACAATATAAGTTCTTTGTTAATTCCAGCATTTTATCTACAAAGGTTCAAAAGTTCGGCCACATACATCAAATTACATAAAATATTGGGACACCATTTAAGTTCCAAAACAAAACTTTATATTTGTTGGTGTAGCGGAGTTAGCAATACAGGTTCATTGTAAATTTACAGCGGCTGTCTACAACCGTTTAAATGTGCCGCCATATACATGAAATTAAATGAACTATTGTGGCACCCTTTAATTTATAATTTTAAATATTAACAATTGTAATTATAGCGGTCGTAGCAATGGACATTCTGTTCAATTACGTCACGTTTAATTTAAAAATTTATTGCATTATTTTTTACCATTGGGAGCTATAGCGATACAGTTTTTTGTAATTTTAAAGTGGTGACCTTTACTGTTCTTAATACACGTAAAAAACATGTACGTTGTATTTGAACACCCTATAATTTTTATAATTAAGAACTATTTTTTAAACAGGACCAGAAATAGCTGAGATATGGAGTCACAAATATAAAAAAGCACCGTTTAGTCGAATTGATAACCTCTATATTTTTTTGAAGTCGTTTAGAAATAGTTTCCTTTATGTAAAAATTGTAATTATTTTTTACTGAACTAAAAGAGATAAGCACATTTTTGTAGATATTTTTAGGGTTTAGTTAAAATTAAAAAATCCTAACATTTGAGTTAAAAATAAAATTTCTATATCTTCAAAAAAATTATATTCCCAAGGTACCTAATTATTTTGGCCTATTTAAAATCCCCCCTTTACCCTAGGAGGCCAGCTCCATTTAGAACCATCTCTGTTTTGCCTATGTAAAGTTTCATTTAGATATCCTTACTGGTTCCTTAGATACCGAATTTTTTCCAGTATAAATGATTTTCAAACTACTGTGGCGTAGTAAAAAACATTAAATAAAAACATGTTTTTTATTTGGAAAAAATGTGTTTTTTGATTGGAATTCAATTTCTTTTTAAGTATTTAAAATAAAGTCTTGCGTTTTTTGTTAAAATTTAAACTTTCTGATTTTTTACTATTTCACTAGGAGACTTTTGCAGGGCAGTGGGGACAACCATCTTATTTTGTTTATATTTTCGATTTTGCTTATTGTAAAAAAAATACTTCGTATGCTTTGCAATGAAATTTAATTCTATTGTACGAGCACATTTTTTGTTTAACTGTTATATGAACTTGTGCAATTTTTCATGTAACTAGCATGAAATTTTTGTTTGTTTGGTGAAGCAACAGGGGTAAGCAATATGGTTGTTTATTTTTATTATAAAACAACGCTGCAACTTAAATAGAGCATTGAAAAAAAAAATGCCTCAAAAAGTTGCATAGTGTAAATCTGGACAGTCACATTACCATTTGTTGTTATTTAAGTTTATTTGACTGTTAAATTTTTTTAGGGGATATTAAGATATTAAATTAACACTTGAGAATACATATCTAGCAGTAAAGAATTTCACATATACCATTTATCATAGTAATGTTAGATATAACCTTCCGCTTCAAGGGCTGGTCAATCAGCTTGATGGTTCAAAGGAACAAAAATTGTTTTTTAATTGAAAATGCGTGTTGATAAAACATGAGATTGAAACATGAGCTAAATTGAAAATATTTGGAGACAGAGAAATTTATACAGGAGTTCAATAGCAAAATGTTTACTGTAGAAGGTTGAACAGGTGACAAATTTAGACCAAACCTTTTAAATGAACCCGGGTAATATACAAAATAGTTGGATAGAAAACAATGACTATAAATTTCGTTGCCAGCAAAGATGTTTGAAACACAGTCCCAATAGCAGTGATGGCCGCTTAAATCAATTAATATAAAAAAGTTATTTACATATACTTATGTATATATTCTTAATACTCTGTGTTTTTATTTTTGGAAGTACCATATGTTTTGTATTACTTAATATCGCTATCATTACACCTCATCCCTTTGCTAGTTTGTGTTCTCGGTAAATTTTGTAGCCTTCAATTTGAAGTTTATGATGCGGTTTAAAAAAATTTGGTTTAATGAAAGAGTTTCAGCATTTTTGTCATAGAGAACTAGTTTGAGCTGCTCAACACGTCGTCGACTCAGTTACAGTTCTTAGCACCATGACCATACATTAAATTTTGGGTAGGGACCTTATTTCCTCGAAATGGTCTTTTTCAAAAAGCAAAAATACCTAATTTTCATAATTTCCCGCTGTTAAACATGTTGCCTGTCAAACTCGATCAACAACAAGATTATCAATAATATTAGACTGTTTAATTTCAATTTCAATTAATGAAAAATGCAATTTGAAATTATAAGAAATTTACGAAGCAATCACTAAGATTAGTAGTACTGCACAATATATATTTCCAGTTGATAGGGTTTGGGATTTTCCGCGTATTTCCAAAAAAAAAGAAAACAACTCGTAAAGAAAACAAGTTTATTTATAAAAATAATATTAAAAAATTCATAGTTTTATTAAAACATAAACAAGCAATACAAATAATTGTTAAATAATAGTTTGAACAGTTTATAAAACTTTAAAACAATTCAGGTGACATTTGTATATTTGTCCTACATAACAAGAGATAACAAAGACAAAAATACTTAAAAAGTATTTTAATAATTATTTTTTGAAATATGTGATTTTAGAACTGCATTTAACAATTCACTAGACATACGGTTGCTTGTTTTCGTTGCAAAATTTTCAACAATAGAAAACACCCTTTCACTTTCCATTGACGTAGGTTTTTTCGTCAACAATGCATCATAAGGATTATCCATGTTCGTATTTCAAATGTAAGTGGTTTCGAATACCTCAAGATTCTTTTTAAACAAATAAGTAACCTTGAGTTCTATTTTATATCTTAAGGCCAGGATTGACTAACATACTCAGTCGTACGATCTGTCAAAAATTGCATGTGTGCTCAAAAAGTATGATAGTGTGGATTAAAAGTGTATGTGTGTGAAAGACTTTTTAACAGATCTGTACGATTTTATAATCTTTTGAAATAATTCATAAAATGATTTTTTCTATGCGATCAGAGTTGAAATTTTTTGAAGATCAGGAGAAAGCAACAACAAAATATTAAAAGCATCTGTTTTTTGCATCTTTTTTGTATAATAGTTTGGCACGTACGACGCCATTTTGAAACGATTTTTAAAGTAGGGCAGGATTCTGTCAGATTTTTGTGTGATTAAATCGTACGATTGTGTATGATAGTGAAGCGTTGTCTTTATTAGCAAAGCCCACGACTTCGCTCGCGTATCATTTCTCATTATCTTAAAACTTAGAAAAATGTGTTTTTAGATATTTGTTGTAGAGTTCTGTAAACAGAGTTAAAAATTTTCCATCTACAAAAAATTAAATGTGCTAACAACTGTTTAAATACCATTATACTGATAAATTTAGGTGACTTCGCATTGGTATATCTAGTTTCTCTACAAAATGACATGTTTTTATGAAAAGTAGAATCCTATATTTGAACCAAGATTGTAAGGGATCTCCTCACAAAATTTTATTCAAATCCATCCACCAGTTTTTACGTGATGGGAACACAGACAGACAAAAATTCTAAAAAATATGTGTTTTGTGTTCCATATCGATTACTGTATACTACACCAACAAATTTTCAAGAAATTTTTCATAGCAGAATTCACACGAAACTAGATATTTGAAAATTTTTAAATGTCATAACCAAAACATTTGAAAAAAATCAGTGTATTTTTTTAAAGTGCTAATGGTTTTTAAATTCCCGTTTCCCGGGAATTTAGCCAAAATTTTCCCGGGATATTATGGATAGCTTTACCCACATTTCTAAAACCCTGGTTGATATTCTCAAACCCTAGTTGATATTCAAAATTTTCAAAACATATCAGTATAAACACAACTGGGACAAACGACGAATTTCGCACAGCACAACGGATTCGTCATTTAACTATCTTTGCGTATACTCGTCAAATGAAACTCAACTAGGACGACAAAATTATTTATAAATTTATTTGAAAGTATGTATATTTTTTTAAATGTGCCACTTGCTATTTAAAAAGAAAAACAAATTATAATATCTTTTTTTAATTTGTCATAGCTAATAGAAAAATATAAAATTATTTCAGTAGGAAATAGTTCTTACTAGCATAGGTAAATAATCCTTGTGGTCAATCAACATTTATAATAAATAACAACTCTCTAGGGAAATAAGTCCAGATTTACACTATGCAATTTTTTGAGGCAACTTTTTCCAATTCCCTATTTAAGTTGCAGCGATATGCGTTATTAAAAAACAAACATAAGCAACAGTAACATCCCCTCGAAATTTAAGCAATACCATATTGCTTACCGCTCTTGCTTCATGATAGTTTTATGAAAAATTGCATAGTGTAAATACCGTATTAATGTTTCTATGATACAATATAAAAGTTTTAGGATTTCTCTTATTTTATTTCATGTAAATAGTGGTTAGAATTAATAACTAGCTTGTAGATAAATACGAAAAATGCTGATTAAAGTTGTAGTGAATCAGAAAGTGCAATTAATTCTGATAGTATCTAAATTTTACTGTTATATTTAAAACTTATCACAATTAATAAAAAACTTAAACTTAAATTCAAAACAAGTTATTGAACCTAATAAAAATTAAAAAGAAATTCAATTTAAACATATTATTAGCAAGTAATAGTGCTATATTCGGCTATGCCGAATCTTATACACTCTTCACCAAGTATGTAAATCTAGTTTAGTGAAATAGCTCCAATTAGAAAAACAAATATTGACAGAGAAAAAAATAAATACTATATGTAATTTAACATAAAAATATTATCGGCTCTTAAGATCTCTTTAAAAGCTTTTAAATGATACCCAGTTTGAAACCTAAAAAAATAAAGTCTACATTAGTACATAGGCCATAACTCGGAAAATATAGGCGAGCGTCAACTTTTTCACTTGATGTTATTTTTCTTATTCTATTTCTCTATCGCCCCATATATTTGTGTTCTTGATTGGGTTTATTTCATTTTTCCAAACGATATGGCAAATTAGAGGCAGGCGTGGTGTTTTGCCCACTGCCTCGATGTATATGGACCGATCTTGCTGATTTTTAATAGCAAAAATTTCGAAACTATATCTGATCGATTTGCGTATTTAAATTTTCTGTAGCTTGTCTGGTGCCTTGGCAAAGTTGATTTCGAATCGACTTCGCTTTGCATAGAACTCAGAATATATATACTTAATTGGGTCGGAAATGATTATTGTAGAAATTACAAACGGAATGACAATCTTCGAATATATACCTTTTTTCACCTTTGGTGGTATAAGAAAACTGTAACAGGATCAGGTGACTACATCAGATAATGTTTAAAAAAAATCAAGTTAAAAAAAACAAAATACACGTAAATAGTAATGCATTCACCTGGTATTATTGCGCCATGTGTAATAGTTTTTGAGAACTTTGTTGTTAATGTAGATACTACCGTCTGCGGAGTTAAGGCCAGGATTGACTATCATACTCAGTCGTACGATCTGCCAAAAATTGTATGTGTGCTCAAAAAGTATAATAGTGTGAATTAAAAGTGTGACAGACTTTTTGACAGATCTGTACGATTTTATAATCTTTTGAAAAAATTCATAAAATGTTTTTTTCTATGCGATCAGAGTTGAATTTTTTGAAGATGCGGAGAAAGCATCAACAAAATATTAAAATCATCTGTTTTTGCATCTTTTTTGTACAATAGCAGCTCCGTTCCCGTACTTTTTGTGTAAAGTTCGGTAAAATGAGAGAACACATAAATTATTCTCAATTAAAGAGAAAAATGCCCGAAAGTACGGGAACACAAAAAACCAAATTTCTATCCCAAAACAAGATGTTGAGCAAAATATACATGCAGTTGTTTTTATTAAACATAAGAACACAAATATTTTGTATGTTTTTGAATTTATTTTAATATTTATAGGAATAAAACTTACAAATAACAGTTTTGCGAAACATTTGCGTGTATGAAACATAGAATTTTTTGTATTTGCTACTGTTTACCTTTCAATCAGCTGATTGTTTTTTAGTTTACACAAACTTACCCAAAGAAAAAGTCTGGGCTGTTTCGTGCAGAAAGAAGAAGAATTTTATTCTCTCAAAAGCTCTCTCTTCTTGTAGTACGGAAACAGTTTTCGGTAACATTGGGATCCCGCGGGATCCCAAAATTGAGTACGGGAACGCACCTAGTGTGGCACATACGACGCCATTTTGAAACGATTTTTAAATAGGACAGAATACTGTTAGATTTTTGTGTGATTAAATCGTACGATTGTGTATGAGAGTAAATCCTAGCCTTTATTGATATGGAATACAAAACACTTATTTTTGAAACTGTGTCTGTCTATCTGTGTTCGCGTTATGTAAAAACTGCTAGATGGATTTAATTAAAATATTGTAAGGAGGTCACTTAGAACCTATGTTCAAATATGGAATATTTTTTCTTTTTAATATGTCATTTCATAAAGAAAACATACAAATGGTCAAGCACTTAATTTAACCGGTATAAATAACGGTACTAAAATAATTGTAAACACGTTGTTTTTGTAGAAGGTAAGTTTTTACACTATTTACAGAACTTTACAATAAATATTTTTGAAAACACATATTTCTTAGTTTAAATTTCAAGAATACTAAAAGAGACACGCTGTAAATACAAAGAAAATAAATTTTAAAATAAAAAAAAAAAATATAATTGGACAAGCACTAAGTCAGTTTTAAAATAAAAATATTGTTTATTAGCTTTTATTTTTCTTTCAATATTTCACCACACCTTCAGGAAACAGGAAACAAAATTAATAAATATTGAAAGAAAAAATAAAAACTAACAAACAATATTTTTATTTTAAAACTGACCTAGTGGTTGTTCAA
The DNA here is from genome assembly GCA_937654795.1 of Cistogaster globosa. NCBI lineage: Eukaryota > Metazoa > Arthropoda > Insecta > Diptera > Tachinidae > Cistogaster > Cistogaster globosa. The sequence continues at coordinate 71,239,385 of OW569406.1, forward strand.
TTAGAAAATAAAATTAATTATAATAAAAGGTCAAAAAACATTAACATTTAATAAAACTCTTAAAAAAATAAATAGCAAAACGGTCCCTCTACACAAATGAATTCGTCGTTCATTAACATAAAAAATGGAAATAAACCTATTGCAGAGTTCGTTACGCACGAAGAATTTCGTCAACGCATTTATTGTGTGCGTTTTAACGTACACAAATATATTTAAATTTTTTGACGAATATTCGCAAAGGAAAATTCGTCATACGTCCCTAATACAGAGGAGCAGCGACAAATTATTTTAAAAGAGGTGATCGATCATTTTCAGCATGTATAAAACTAATTGTTTATTGCGGTAAATCTATAAAATCAATCTGCTTTAGATTTGGAAGATACGTGTGTCCGTTGGTCAATAATTCTATATAGATTTGCGTTTATTTATTTATTTGTCTTATTTCCCTTATAATTAAATTTTTTCAATTTAAAATTATAATTTCTGAATTTAATTTGAAATTTTTTTAATTTAAAATAAAACTTTCCCAATTTTAAATGGAAATTCTCAATTTCATTTGTAACAAGGCCTATAACAACGGTTCTCAAATGGGGGTCCGTGGACCCCTGGGGGTCCGTAGCAATCATCCAAGGGGTCCGCATGAAGAACCGATTAAACAGTGTTTTCAGAAATAATAAAGGTTTTATTATGAATTTGGGCTTCAGAAGGGTCCGCGAAAAAAAATTAGTTTACTTGGGGTCCGTAAGCAGAAATTTGATGAAAACCCCTGGCCTATAAATATAAAATGGGAACGATGGCCAATTCACTGATTTTCGCCTAACTGTCAAACTCTATATATAAAAAATCTGAATACTATTTTTTTATATGTAGTCGACATTCACGCTAACGGCGAAAATTAACGAATTTGCCATCCCCCCCACCGTATATTTATTCGCCTTGTTTAATTTTTTAAATCTTGTTTAGCTGTCAAAAATACAGATAAATAAAAATGTTAGTCATCTGTGGTCCAAAACGTCTATGGATTTGTGAAATTTACAAATGTTTAGAACAAGGCCTTGCGTATTAGCAAAGTTACATAAAAAATCAACAAATTTGACAACTGGCGTAGGAAAACAGAAATCATATGTTGTCCGCATTAGCTAATGCGGTCACCTGATTATTTAGCCTAGGTGTGGGCTCGCATTTTACCGCAACGCAGTTATAGTTCGGCCACTGTTACTACATGTATTTGCAACTCTTCAAATTTCGTTTTGATAAAACGCAACAAATAATAATTCGCCATTGTACTTTTTGTAGCCTTCGATATCGGATTGAATTATTATTTTGATTAAAACGTAATATTCTGCCAGTTTTTTTATATCTTATATTTGATTAATCATCAGTTATTTAACATCAAAGTCCTTTGTTAGAAAAATTAAGCTCGAAAAAAATGCGTGAGCATATCCTTTTAATATGCGTTATGCTGGCCATTGGTCAGGTAATTGCCAGCCTGGACGGTGAAGATGATATACTGTCGGATAAATTTCTAGAGATCGTGCGTAGTAAAGCAAAAACCTGGACTGTTGGTAGAAATTTCCCAGCATCTGTGCGTAAAAGTCACTTTCGTCGCTTGATGGGAGTACATCCTGATGCTCATAAATTTACCTTGCCCGATAAAAGAAGTGTTTTGGGAGATCAGGTTGGTTTTTTTGATGGCGAAATACCAACTGAATTTGATGCAAGAAAAGGTTGGCCAAACTGTCCAACTATTTCAGAAATCAGAGACCAAGGATCTTGTGGTTCCTGTTGGGCATTTGGAGCTGTTGAGGCTATGTCTGATCGGGTAAGATGTGTTTTATGTCTTTAATCTCGAAAAATTAGTTCCACACAAATGTGGGACCTTGCTTTATGTATTAAGAGACAAAAAAAGGTCTTCAGACACAATGTCTTTCGGAAGCAATTAATAAATTTCAAAGTTGTTTCAAACAAAAGATTTGTTAGGTTATTTTTTTTGATTAGGAATACAACAATGCAAATTAAGTAATTTGACTAATCCTTCGTTATCAGTTACTCTTTTCGCGAGTATTGTTTATAACTATGTGAACATATATACTATATGCATATTTTCTTTGTTTATTGCATTAATACATATATGCTTATCTTATATTTCATTGTTTAGGTTTGCATACATTCCAACGGTTCAATTCATTTTCATTTCTCGGCCGACGATTTAGTTTCATGTTGCCACACTTGTGGTTTCGGTTGCAATGGCGGCTTTCCTGGTGCAGCCTGGGCCTACTGGACACGTAAGGGTATTGTAAGTGGTGGTTCGTATGGTAGTAATCAAGGTTGTAGACCGTACGAAGTTGCTCCTTGTGAACATCATGTTAATGGTACTCGACCACCCTGTGATGGCGAACATGGAAAAACACCACGTTGTCAACACCAATGCCAGAAATCTTATCAGATTGATTACAGCAAAGACAAACATTTTGGCTCTAAATCCTATTCCATAAGCCGTAGTGTTCATGACATTCAAAATGAAATTATGACGAACGGCCCAGTTGAGGGAGCATTTACTGTTTATGAAGATCTCATATTATACAAAGATGGTGTTTACCAACACGTACACGGCTCTGCGTTGGGTGGACATGCTATACGTATCTTGGGTTGGGGTGTCGAAAAAAATACTCCCTACTGGCTGATAGCAAATTCTTGGAATACGGACTGGGGTAACAATGGCTTCTTTAAAATCTTGCGTGGTCAGGACCATTGCGGCATTGAAAGCTCTATTTCAGCTGGTTTACCTAAACTTTAGGATAAATGATGTCGTAATATTAATAAAAATAATTTTTCAGTTATATTTACATAGTATCGTTAAATAAAGATAATTATAAAATTATATAATTAACAGAATGAATATTATAAAACACTGCAAAACACTTGTTTATATTATGCCCTTGACACCAATGTCAAACTCCAAAACTTCGGGCACGTAAAAATACAGTTATTAAATGTGTTATTTTTCCCTTGGTCAATAAGTGGCATATATAAAAGGAATAGGAAGATGTAAAAAGCAACTATTGTGCAATTTTTGAAGTATCCGCCCATGGCGAAATAATTTACCAGGTGGTGGCAGTGGCGAATTTCATTCATTTTCGCCGTTGCAGAAAATTTCAAACTTCATATAAAAAAAATTTTCGCTAATTTTTTATATATGGAGTTTGACATTTTCTGCAACGGCGAAAATGAATAAATTCGCCACTGCCACCACCTGGTAAATTATTTCGCCATGTATCCGCCTATCTGCTCAACAAATTTAATTCGCTTAAGGCAGTTCTCAACATTGCTATGCCATATTAATAGTACTTTTTCAAAATCTTAAAAAATTCTAGTAATCTTAGAGAAGACAGTATTTGATGTCGCCACCTGTATTGAATGAAGTAAATTACACACAGGTGTTTTTTCAAACAGTTCATGAACCTGGCACTAGTTATGTGTGGCCAATAGAAAGTTAAAAAACCAAAGGCATTTTGTTTAACAAATCTTGTTTAGATCTTTAATTAAATCTTATATGATAAAATAAACACATAATACTGCAGGGCAAAGAAAGGATACCGCGAAAATTTTTGATAACGCGAATTAAATATTTAAGAATAAACTCTGAATGCACGAAAAATACAGAAAATAACATAGAACCGACACGGATGATCATTTTCAAAAAAAATTTCCTTAATTAAAAATAATCACAGCTTTACAACTTCATAAGCTTAATGCGAAGATTGCTAATGAAGGATGTAACGATCCAGAATGTGTATTTGATTCAGTAGTAAGTTGACATTCAGTTGTTTTTATGTTCTGAAACACACATTTCACAATGAAATTCCCGGATATTTTGGATTTTATTTTATTTGTTATATTGTTTGAAAAGCTTGTGCGCGTATTGATGTACACAGTTAACTTTTTTAACTTTATTTAAATAGCAAAAATTCTTATTTGGAATCTGTTTAATGTTAATCTACTTAGTTTTGCTTGATTCCTTTGTATTTTTTCTGTCTACTCAAACAAGGTATATTTATTTTACTAAAATAGTAAAATAAATATACGTTCATAAAAAGTTTCCCAGCTTTTGTGTTGACAGTGACGTACGATATGGAATAAAGCTCGTAGAGAACCTGTGACTTAGTAGAAAGTTAAAATAGGTGACATAACGTATGACTTTTTTAAGTGGCCAGGCCTTTCTTCTTAAATATATTAGTTTTAAATAGAATGTTAAATAATTTGAATTTTATAAATATTTTTGGTATCCGAAGTTTAGGTATGTGATGGAAACCGATAGAAATGAAAATAATTTTTTTTTTCTTTTTCGTATTGAGATCGTTCGAAATTTATTACCACCTTTAAGAGTTAACGTTTTCAAATCGATCGATATCCATCAATTACCTGATTATTTTTGACGACTCATAGGCACCTAGAACTTGTTTTTATTTTATTGTTTGTTTGAAAGTTTAATAAAGAATGAAAAATTTTATTCTTTCAGTAATAACATAAAATACAAATTATATAAAACAATATATACAAAGTATATAATAATGGTGTTCACTCTTATTCTTCAACACCCCCACTAGATTGAGCACCTATAGACATAAGACCGCAACAATGGGAATGTTTAAAATTTGTTAGTGACTTTGTCAAGATGTCAGCAACCATCTCTTCAGTATTAATATATTCAACTACAATTTCCTTTTCTTCAATAAGTTCTCTTATAAAATGGTGACGAATGTCAATATGTTTTGTTCTGGAGTGATATGTACTATTTTGAGTTAAATTAATGGCACTTTTATTGTCACATTTAATTTTTACTGCTGATGTCTTCGTAAGTTCAGAGAATAATGATCTCAACCATAATCCTTCTTGACCTGCAGCTGACAACGCCATATACTCTGCTTCTGTTGTAGAAAGTGCAGTTGTTTGTTGCTTTTTGCTATTCCAAGAAATACAACCATCTTGAAACTTAAAAACGTAACCTGATGTTGACTTTCTATCATCACTGTCTCCCGCCCAATCAGCATCTGAGTAACCTTCAATATATTCTTTGGAATTTTTTTCAAACTGCAGCTTGTAATGTGCTGTACCTCTAAGATATCTTATAACACGTTTTACTGATTGCCAATGTGCTCTACCAGGGTTGTTACTGTATCTTGCTAGGACACCTACAGCATACGAAATGTCTGGACGACTAACTTGTGCAGCATACATTAAACTTCCAACTGCCTCTTGGTATGGTATTAACTTCATCTCTTTGCGTTCATCTTCAGTTTTAGGACACATATCTTTAGAAATTTTTTGATTAACATCTAATGGTGTTGCAACAGGTTTGGAATCAAGCATGTTAAATTTCTTTAATACATTGTGTATGTAAAGTTCTTGATCCAACCATAATTTACCATTTTCACGATCTCGTGTAATTTTCATACCTAGAATAAAGTTTGCCTCCCCTATATCCTTCATCTTAAAGTTTTGAAATAAACTATTTTTTATGAAAAGTTTCGTTTCGGGGTTATTTGTAAAAATTAAAATGTTATCAACATATATTGCAACGTATGTCTTTTCCTCATCTTTTAATTTTAAAGCACCATTTACTTTCTATAGCTTTCTTTCCTTTAGGAAGACTTACAATATCCCTAGTGTTGTTTTCAACCAAAGCTCTAAGTTCTTCATTCATGGCTCTTATCCAATTATCTTTTTGTTCACTCTGAAGTGCTTGTCTAACGGTGAATAGAACAATTATTGAGAAAACAAGATGCCTTTTGATTCATGTTAATCAAAAAATTTCTAAAGATATGTGTCCTAAAACTGAAGATGAACGCAAAGAGATGAAGTTAATACCATACCAAGAGGCAGTTGGAAGTTTAATGTATGCTGCACAAGTTAGTCGTCCAGACATTTCGTATGCTGTAGGTGTCCTAGCAAGATACAGTAACAACCCTGGTAGAGCACATTGGCAATCAGTAAAACGTGTTATAAGATATCTTAGAGGTACAGCACATTACAAGCTGCAGTTTGAAAAAAATTCCAAAGAATATATTGAAGGTTACTCAGATGCTGATTGGGCGGGAGACAGTGATGATAGAAAGTCAACATCAGGTTACGTTTTTAAGTTTCAAGATGGTTGTATTTCTTGGAATAGCAAAAAGCAACAAACAACTGCACTTTCTACAACAGAAGCAGAGTATATGGCGTTGTCAGCTGCAGGAAGCGTACTGGGCCCATAACCTATTGTTTGTTTGAAAGTTTAATAAAGAATGAAAAATTTTATTCTTTCAGTAATAACATAAAATACAAATTATATAAAACAATATATACAAAGTATATAATAATGGTGTTCACTCTTATTCTTCAACATATTTAACAAGATATAAATTAAAGATATATTTTATTGTACATTGACACTATATTTACATCACAATCGTATTAGTTATAATCTATCAACACTGTCAGTTCCACTTTCCCGTTTCCATAAAAACCTATGCTAGACATAAGGATTCCAATTACTTCCATCCTCAGGTGTCAAGTGATTGGTTATAAGTAGAATAATATCGACTACCCACCAAACACCTACACCTCCTAGCGTAAGAAGTTTGCCCACAGCAGTACCAGTTTGGCCCAAACAAAATCTGTCCATGCCAAGAAAACCCAGCAGTAAACTATAGAGCAAAGTAGTTAGGAAATAATGTTCTGAATATCGTATACAAGGAATGCCGTCACGCTGAAATGTTCTGGGGCCATGACAATCAATATCCGGAAATACTGTGCATTGTACTTTCGTATGTTCAACATCTTCATAATTAAGTCCACCGAATTTCAAACAGCCGTAACCTTTTTCCTCTTTTGCAGTTTTGTTTAGCTTGTGGTCTATAGGTTTATTGCACTCGATAAAATCATCTGGAAGCATGGAACACAAAACTTTAGGTCCCCAAAAATGATAGACATTAACATTATCACTAGTACGAGATGAAGCAACAGCTCCAGATACTTGTTGTTCACGGTCGCTGCGTGCCTGTATAGCACTTGCTTTGCTTGTGAAAGCTATAATTAGCGTTAAAATATAGATAATAAAACTATAACTTAAATAAGCCATCGAAGTGATTGGAATCTGTGTTTTATTATAAATTTAATGTTATAAATACAAAGAATCTTTAATTTGTTTGTCAATACTCTTGTAATGTCAACGGTATAAGTTTTCATGCAATCTGAGGTGATAGCTCAAATATATTTTTATTGTTTAATAGTGTAGCCAACTATTTGTAACTAAGTTAAGACACGAACCTACAATGAACAAATTTTAAATCAGAATGGAGATATTTAAAGAGAAAACATTTCTTCTTAATGAGAAGTTTTTGCTCTTTCTTTAAAATTTTTCTTGGCCTGATTTAATAATAGCTTGGCTTACAAATATGTAGTTTGGTTTAAAAAGAACATCACTTGTAGTTTAAAATCAAACAGCAAAGACGGAAGAACAGAAAATATAATATATAAAAAGTAACGAAAAAAGTTAAAAGTAATTTTTTGTTCATAAAATAAACATTATTTTAATTAAAATATTAAATAAAACACTTCAATATTGTCCTTAACTGACGTGTCTATTAAATGGCTTAAAAATACTTAAGTAATTTTTGGTTTATAAAAGCAATTTTGTTGTTGGTGTCTTAGAACGAATACGTGAAAAGAGAAAGTATCAATTTATTTAATGAATCAAAAGGTAGAAAAAAAGAAATTTCCACAAGAATCCTCTGTAAGTACTTTAATTAGTCTTTGTTAAAACAAAACCTTTAAATTATGATATTTATTTTAGATTAAAATGGCAAGAGATAAAGTTCTGTTTACAAACGGCAAATTACAACACAATGGCAAAAGCGATGGCAAATTCGAGGCTAATTCCCTACCACCACAAAAATCCTTGATCATTGCTTATATTCTATGGTTGTTTGGCGGCATTTTCGGTTTACATCACATATATTTACATCGTGATCGTCATGCTTTTATATGGTGGTGCACCTTGGGAGGCTACTTTGGTATTGGTTGGTTATTTGAAGTCTTTAATATACCAAGCTATGTGCGAGATGCCAATGAGGATCCGAAGTTTATAGAGGAATTTGTTATAAAACTACAGCACTATCGTAAGCCTCCTTATTCGGGTAAACGCTTTTTGGGTGAAGTGATGATTGGTTACTTATTTGGTCAACTTTATCAGATGGCTATACCACAGACTCTTTTTATGGGTATAGACTTTAACTTTTTGCACTGGCTAATACCCGTATTTGTTGCTTTGGGAGTTTGGACTGTTGGCAATATAGGCCGGGAAAAGGGTGTTTTGTGGCATTGCCTCTTGGCCGCTTTCGCTGCCTATCCAGTGCGCTATTTCATCTACGATGAAACCTACACCCTGCTCATAACAGCATTGGCATCAAGTCTTATTTTTGATCACATCTCTAAGGAATGGCTTCGCACTCCCCCGAAAAGGCGAGGTAAATTAGAAAGAACCTTGAAGTTTACTTCTGCCTTGTTTATATACTTTTCGTTATGGGGTTGCTTTCTCTACTTTAATGGCACTTTATCCGACGATGAGGGCAATGAAGTGCCAATTCATGAGGCTTTTCAAAACTTTTTGGCCTCTGCTTGGTGGACAGACATAACACAGGCATTGCAAGATACCTACAATTATGCACAGCATCATGGTTGGTATGAAACCTGGAAGGAAATATTTGAGTCAATGGACGTAGATGGTGAGCGTAATGCCTACAAGGTATTGGGCGTAAGTGCGACAGCTTCACAATCTGAAATAACAGCTGCATATCGTAAACTCTCAAAAGAATATCATCCTGACAAGGTGAAGGATGAAACACAAAAGGTAGCAGCTAATCAACGTTTCATTGAGATTCAACAGGCGTACAGTGTATTATCGAAAATAAAGTCGTCACGTCGTCGTAAAAATACAAAATCTATTGAAGATGAACCAATTGTCCTGTAGAATATACTATATACAGCTTTCATCAATTTTTATCATTTTGCAAATGCTGATTAAATCAATTAAGAATGCATTCATATTTATTTGTATACAATTTCCTTAATTTATTATATTATTTTGAGACGAAAGCCCTGTCTTTTTGTGGCATTCAATATTTATTAATTTAAATCCTTATTTATTTTTAGTTTTATAACGAATCAAATTTTGTTAAAACGATCATTAATTTAATGTAAGCAAATGTTTATTGAGCTTTAAAATATAATTAAAAAAATATTAAAAACCAATTTAAGTTTAATGTTAAATAATGTATACTACATATTCCAGATTTTTTAAGCCGGGTGCAGTCTAACGGAATCTGTTTAATAATGAAAATGATGATTTCTTAAGCAAAACGATTTGTCAGATGTATTTTAAGAAAGTTGACCACTAGTATTAACAAAGTCGTAATTACCAAACTTAGGACTCAAGAAATGGGTATTTCTTTTTTCAAAACTAAGTCACATGACAACGTAATGTAGATTACAAAAAAAAAAAAAAAAAAAAAAAATTATTAATAACGTGTAATTATAAAATTTACCAAAAAAAACTATTTCAACGAAATTAACAACAATTTTCGTTAGAACTCCTAAATGTTTAAAAATGAAATAGTAACTCGAATTTTAGCAATTAATCTTAACTGAAAACCTTTAACTTTGGCTTAATAATAAACATGCAATTCAAATTTCATAAAAAATCGAAATTTATTTATTAACAGAAAACTTAACCAAAAACTGACATTTTAGTAAAAAGCTGTTATCCGGCGAAAATCACATTTTTAACAAATTTTTATAAAAATAAAGTTTTTTTTTTAACAAATAATCGAAATTGTACCAAAACATCGAAATTAATTTTATTTTGTATTTGAACATATAAATGAGATTGGAAAACATAAAAAAGCAACAACAACAAAATAAGTAAATAAGAAATTACATTTTTCATCTCAAGCTTTTTAAGGCAGTTTTTTATCCAGATGTTAATGGCTTCTCTCGCATAGAGTTTGCTTACGAGAACAACTGCTGTCTTTGGGGTGCCTTAGAGTTCAAGTCTTGGAAAACTTGTGTTTGAAAATTATACTTTTTATGAAAATAAAAGATTTTTGAGCTTAATGAAAAGAAAAGAATGATCCCAAGCAAGTTTAATGTTATCACAGAGCCCTAATTTCGCTAATAATCGTTGTGCTTACTTTAATAGAATTAATCAGTTTTAGGAGAGAGTTCTATCTTTTTTTATTTCATTTTTTTATACCCTTGTTTGTCATTCCGTTTGTAAGTTCTACAATTCTGACTCCATAAAGTATATACGTATATTCTGAGTCCTTATGCTTAGCAAAGTCGATTGAGAGATGTCCGTCTGTCTGTCCATGTTAGTGTTGAAATCAATTTTGCTAAGGCACTAGATAATTTAGAAAAAATCTAAATACGCCTTTCGATCAGACATAGTGTCGAAAAAAATGCTATTGGAAATGAGCAAGATTGGTCAATGTCCTTCGAGACAACGGGCAAAACACTACGCCTGCCTCCAATTTTGGAACATTAAAGTAACTTCAATAAAAAAAAAACTAATATATGGGGCGATAGAGTATTAAAAAATGAGAAAAAAACATCAAGTGACAAAATTGGCGCTCACCCATATTTTCCGAGTTATGGGCCTTTGAGCTTTTTATAGAAAAGTACAATTGTGCTTTTAAAGAAATCTTAAAAAAAAAACAATAACATTTAAAAAATGCTTAACCCGTTAAAAGCCGATGACATTTTAAGTAAATATTTTTTTTTTTAATTTTTAAATGCTCTGGCACCTTAATTTTTTTTTTTTTTTTTTTTTTTTTTTTTTTTTTGTTTGATTGGAGTAACTTTACTAAACTAGATTGACATACATGATGAAGGGTATATAAGATTTGGCATAACCAAATATAGCACTCCTACTGGTTTAACTTCAAATTTTATTGAAACTTCATTAGGTTTATGTTAGCAAACAAAGCAATTAAAAACCAATTGTACATCTCCATAATGTTAATGACAAAGTGATGAAGAAGTTAAATTTTGTGATTTACGCTTCAATGAAACAATTATATTTCTTATTTTTGTTTTTTTTTTGAACTAAAAACATGATCTTTTTTATTTCTTAAATACAATTTGAATAATATTAATATAATTAAACTAAAAGTTTCTTAATTTATTATTTTTTTGTTGTATATTTTTCTTAAATATTTACATTTTTCATGTATAATATTTAATTAACAATGTGACTGTTTTATTAAGATCTTATTGAAATTGTGTTTCAGTAAATACATGTAGCAGTTTTAGTTTAGTTTTATATATAAAAGTAAGTTTTGAATGTGAATTAAAAATATATTTGATCACAATAGAAAACACAATTTCAATAAAATTTCTCAAATTGTCTGTAATTGTTGACTACTTAAATAAAATACGATTTATACGTTTTAAAACAGAAAAAAAAAATAAAAATAATAAAAGTAGAGCTTTTAAAACAGAGACTTTTTCTTCACAACAAAAATAAAAGAAGAAAGAGAAAACAATTAAGAGAACAAATTAAAAATATATTTAATATAAAATAGATAATAGATAATTACACTAATGATTTAAGAATAAAGGAGTGTAGTAAAAACAGTAAAATAGAGAATAAAAATAATATTGAGAATATGATTTTTTTTTTTTTGAAAATGATAAAGTAAAGAAGTTAAGAAATAGTTAAAACTTCTTAAAACTTAACATAATACTGAGCATACGTTGATGATATTCAAGAGAAAACGTAATATTTGTTTGGGCCCTAATGAAAGACTAACGAGTAAAAGTGATAAATAAGGAGGTAAAGGAGACAGAAAGAAAGTTGGTATTATTTTCTGAGAATATCTTACTATTTTCACTACAGTTCGTTATTATTGTTGTTTCTAGAAAACTTATTCTTTAATGTACAGCTTAATGTACTTTTTTTATGTTGAAACATTTTTCTTTTCTTAGTTTTGAAGTAATATTTAACAGAAGTTTCTGATTTCATAAAATATTGTTTTAGTTTATATACACGGTTTGAAACATTTCTTTTGCTAAATAATTAAGCATGGATGTAAAGAGCTTTTTTTACAATTACCATTCAAGTTTTATAAGAAAAAAGTTTAAAAGTAAATGAAATTGTACAACTTTACTTAAAACCAAAGCTTAAAGCCTATAAAAGCTTTTATATCGTTTAAATTTTATTATATTTTGTTAAAACCAAAAGCTTTAAACAGCTTTTTAATAATAAGTTTGCATGTGTGTGTGTATGGAATGTGTTATTTGCTTAGAAATGTGTGACTATTATATCTTCTTCGAGATCATCCAACTCATCATCGGTTTCCTCAACTTCAGGTGTGCCATTGACATTAGATTCAGCAACAGCTTGAGCAGCAGCTTCTTTCTCTTTCTCTTTCTCAGCTTGTTCAGCTTTTTTCTCTTCCTTCTTTAGTTTACGTTGCTATAGAGGCAAAGGAAAACAAACAGTTAATTTTAACGAAAATTATTGAAATGATTCTATTTTACCTTTCTTCTATAAAGGATTTCCACAATTACATAACCAATGCATCCCAAAGTTAATACTGCCAGTAATATGTAAAGCTTCATGCGCGCACATAACGTGGTGGCATAGGCATAGGCAATCACAAAGCCTGCCGATTCCCAGAGACGATAATTCGAGAAGGCAGCTTCCTTGTTACGTCTGAACAACAGACCATACAAACCATTGATTTGTGTCTGCCAGACAGCATCACCAACACCCCAGAGACCGGACATGGCATAAAAGATTAAAGGATTTTCAGGACTTGGACGCCAGAACAATTCTATGGTAATTAAAGTGAAATGTACTACTGCACCCAAAACAATAATGGGAGTACGACCGATATATTTCATTGCAGAACCGAACAAAATCGAACAGACGGCATTAACGACACCAAAGCAAATCATAACGAAACCAATTTGATGAATACCCAAGGCACAGGAGACATACGCTTGCGTAAAATCAGCACCAATGAAAGCCTGTTCCATGCCAATGAAGATAGTGATCGGAATAAGTAGTTGTTGATTGGGTTTCTTCATTTGACGGAAAGTGGCTGACAACAGTTCCATGCCAGATAGTTCTTGAGCTGACTGAGAACCCTTACGTTTTTCACCATAACGCTTGAGGGGATCCAAGAAAAAGGCAATAATAGCTACAGCAGCAATTATGCAAGATAAATATATCATTGAGATTTCAAAGATTTCATGATCTGGAGGGCGTTCCAAATTACTATGGCCATTTGAACCACTGACGCAGAAATTTGCACCACAATACTGCAAGTCTTTTTTCGATATAGTATTATTGGCATCACCACCGCCACTTCCATGAGCACCACTAGAGAGCACTTTAAGAGACGACAAAGATTAATTAGCAACATTAAGATTTTATATCAAGAACTTTTTATCAATTTACCAAGACTGGAGATGAGATTTCCCCATAATTCAGCTGTTTGCCAGGCCAAAAAGAAGAAGCCAAAGAATCTTACAATTATTGCATCTACAGCTTGTTCTGTTATTTTTGCGTATACCTGACCAACTTGTGTCAAATATGTAGCTTTCGAGGCCCACATAGGAGCAGCACCCAAACCGACTAGAATACCAGCAGGAACTAACGTATAAAATCTATAAAATGAAATTATTTACAATTTATTTCCATTCACAAATTAATATATTCTAAAACTGTTTTCCAAAAACAAAAATATTTAGGTACCTGGGGAACAACTGGAAGGCAATGTAGGGGGCATAGCATAACATACTAAATACCAAAGTCCATTTTACAGTTAATTTACGAATAATTAAAGTGGGCAGGAAAATACAGGAAACAACCAAGGCCGCATAAATAGCACTGAGTGACACGGTACCCAGACCATCTTTTGCATTCACTGATGACTGTAAATTTGCTGTACCCTGTTCAATAAAAAGATTTGATAACAAAAAAAGTTAAGCAAAAACAAAAGAAATAATTTAATTCAAATAAGAAGAAGAAATTTACCTGAAACGCTGTAAATTGTACCATAAAAGCAAATGAAATTATGCTAATATTTTTTAATATGCGCCATTTTTCACCCGGATTGAGTATAACTTTCTCTCTGAGTGAGGCTGTGTCTGGTTCGAAACCAGCTTTTGGCTAAAATGATACACGAAAAAGTAAAATTTTTGTCAGCTTAATTTACATACATACATACATACATAAATATTAAATCTATTTAATTTGTTTCTTTGTGTGTGTGTTTTCTTTTTTATTATTTTTTTTATTTCAAAAATTGATTTATGATGTTCTTTTTGAACAATTAAAAAAATTATTTTACAAAAAATCTTCATTTTATTAAAATGTCTTTTTATTAATTTTTTGTAAGAATTTTAGTTTTTTTACTATTTAAGGTTCTTTAATAAAAAAAAAACAGAAAATATTAAGGAGCTTCAAGATTGTTATTACACAAATTTGTATATCGATGGTCTCTTTTAGAAAGGCCCTTACTGAAACTGTATTTATCACAATGTAATGTTTGACATGCAAATGCTTGTAAGACAGTTATTTTTAATACTATTGCATTTAAATTTTGTGACGGGCGGTATCTGTGTGAACTGTAATGAAATCACGAAAAATTTATATTTTGTAAAAATTCGAGTTAGGTCCTTTCTACATGAGTTCGTGAGCCACCTTTTTTTATATGAATCCATCTTATTAACCCTTCTTATTATTATATTTTTTTATTTATAATTTTTTTTATTTTACTTTTTTAGCCACTACAATCACAAGGAATTTTAATTATTACTTTTTAAAAGTTGTTTTATCTTTAATTTGCATCTGAACCAAAATACACTCCTAGTTTTGTTCGGGGTTTTTGTTTTAAGATCAAATGTTTGCATTTTTTGCATTTAAGTTGAGACTCTTTCTGTTAAACCGTTTCCCTAAACTTAAAGGGGGAAATAACCCGTTGGGATTGGAAAGGTATGATATCTGAAAATAATATAGCAATTTTTTTTGAAGCTCAATTCATATATTTGTTGTTGAATTGCAAAAGTGAGCTTCCGAGCTTTATATTGCTGGTTGACCAATTTTATATAGAAAAAGGGTATATCTAAGTTTGTTATTCCGTTTGTAATTTCTACAAAATCCATTCCCGATAAAGAATTAAAAAATAAGAAAAAACTATAAGTGAAAAATTTAGCGCTCGCCTCTGGAATTTTCATAAAAAAGTTCCATTGTCAATACGAGTATGGTCAATTTTGGTACCATTTAAAAGCTTTTGAAAAGATCTTTCACGAAATACTAAAATTTTGTAAAAATGTTAAACCCATTTAGAACCGATCAAATATGTATGTAATATTATATATCGTAATTATTTTTTTTCTCATTTTTAAATTCTCTGTCAGCGCAATATTTGTTTTTTTGAAGGAGCTACTTTATTAAACTAGATTTATATACATAGTGAAGGGTATATAAGATTCGGCATACCCGAATATATCGCTCTTATTTGTTTGTTTTTATATTTGAGTCTTCTTAAGTAATTTTTTTTAATAATTTACGAGTACCCTCTTAGATCTTTGATTCAATTTCAAATAAAACGCACAGCGAGAAGGCCCAATTATTCGTTCAAACGCGCGATTTATCTTGTCTTATTTTCTTTTTTGTATCTAAAATTTTTGATGGAAAAATACTCCTTGTATTCTTGATTACAAAGATAGTTGGGTAAATAGATGATGTTTATAATGTACACAGCCTAAGGTAGATACATGGAAGAACGCTGTTGAAGATAAAGCGATGCAAAATATGCAGGATTACATTCTGCTAGCGTCTTATTTTTCCTGTTTTCTTTGGAAAACGTCTGCATGCATTTGTTATAATTTTTTTCTTTCTACACTTAAGCCAAAACTAATTAAAGTCAATTGGTAATGATAATTATAAAAATTCATTAGCACTATTTCACATTCAATGCTTATGAAAATGGCATTTAATAAGTCCATCTAAAGGCCAGGATACACTATCATACGCAATCGTACAATTTAATCACATAAAAATCTGACAGAATTCTGTCCTACTTTAAAAATCGTTTCAAAATGGCGTCGTAGGTGCCACACTATTATACAAAAAAGATGCAAAAAACAGATGCTTTTAATATTTTGTTGTTGCTTTCTTCTCATCTTTAAAAAAATCAACTCTGATCGCATAGAAAAAATTATTTTATAAATTATTTCAAAAGATTATAAAATCGTACAGATCGGTCAAAAAGTCTATCACACATATACGCTTTTAAGCCACACTATCATACTTTTTTAGCACACATGCAATTTTTGACAGATCGTACGACTGAGTATGATAGTCAATACTGGCGTTAACTAATTACCTCCATGTATGATGTTAACCCCTTCAAATCATAATGCAAAGAGTCTGTCTGTCGCTAGTATTTAATTTTCGTATTCATGCAATTTTATTAATTTAGATAAACAAAATTTCAATTTCAAAATTAATCTTTGTAATTATTTTAATCACAACGCTAACAAAAAAAACGTGTTTTAAATACTTTACTAATTTTTTTTAATAATAATAATCTATAAACAAATTATAATACATGCATTATAATTAGTTTTAATTACTTCTTGATTTATATAAGGAAGTAAAAAAAGACATGTTCTCTCGGATGTATTAAGTCTAAGGTTAAAGCCTTAAGGTATGCTATGGTTTTTATAAAGTAATTTAGAAAACACAAATAGGTTTGTTCTTTGGTTGAATGGTGATATTTCGTTTTTATTCACATTTGTTGTGGATAACAGAAATAGCCAGATATTCCAAAATGATTAAGTCAGTATTAACCAAACATTAAAATATTTAAATATTTAAAAATTTAATTTAATTAAAAAAAATGTATTTAACAAGTTCCATCATATTTTTCTACTCTATACGTCTTGTCTTAAGCATAATATTTGTAATTTAAATGGAAATTTTATAACAATTAATATTCCATTTTCTTCAACAATTATTAAACAGACAGACATACATTTGTCACAGCCATTATTGTTTATGTTAATTTACCCATTTTAAAGCTTGTTCAAATTTACTTCTTAATTGCAGACATACATTTTGTATCATGTTTTTTTTTTAATCTTTTAAATCTTGTTACTTAAGATTTCTTTAAGCAGTTTTAAATTAACCGGACTTGAAATAATCGTCAACCTTAAGTTTAAAAACGTATCACGTTTTAAGTGTTTTTCAATCTGATTTGTGTCACTTCCATTTATTTTTTTATATATAAAATAACTTAACCATTTTTATGCGAACAAAAATATATAACATGTAATCGGAGTTGTTAAAACACACCTTTATTAGCGTTGGAAAAAAATATTTATATAAATTTTATGAAAACATAAATTAAATAACATCAACAATGAAACTGTTAAAAGAAATGCAATGTAGGTCACTTTTAAACATTGTGTCGTTACTTATTCACCGACTTCATCTTCTTGTTATATTGTAAAACATGGACGAAATCTGTTAATATCCTTTTATACAAAAAAAAAAAAATTGCATTATAGTCATGATTGCATGCTTTTAACTAATTATGATTTCATTTCTTTAATAAAAATTAATGAATTATAGAGATTCAGCTATAAAACATTCAACCTTGAGTTTTGCATTATAACTCCATAAGAACATTAGTCGGCTTGTTTTGTATTATTAATCAATTACATTCTACATCTTAAATTTTATTTACGAAAGATTTTAGTTTTTGCTTTAATTTCTGAAAAATTTCTATTTAAAGAGGTTCTTTGAATTTGTTAGCTTCGAGTTTATACGGTCTATAAGGTTAACAGAAGGGCATGTTTTTAAGGGGAAAAAATATTTCTCAATTATTTGCATTTTAAAAACGGCAAAAAAAGCATAAAAAATTGTCCTAATGTAAAACCAAAAAATTCTGAACAACCTTAAATACATATAAATTCAGTTTAGAAAAAAATCAGCTTAGAGCTGATTTCACTTGAAAAGTTAAAATTCATATTCACCGCTTTAAGGTTGTGTGTGGAATTCTATAATATAGAATGACTCGCATCTATAGAAATCGATTAAAACTATTAAAGATTTTTATGGGGCAATGAAGGCGTTAAAGCTCAAAATTCAAAATTCAAAAAAAAGTAGGTGTCAAAACCTTTAATTAAAAAAATTAAAAGATAGTAATTAAAAAATATTAAAAAGATTAAATTTTAAAATAAATTTAAGGTCACCAATTATTTTCCAAAAAAAAAAAAAAAATCTTTAAAAAAACCAACAACAAACAATAATTTCTTAATAACATAAAAATATTTCTTATAGAATGTTTGTCTTATCAGCCTTGAAAATTCTATAAATTTTTGATAATAATCAAAATTAATGTTACACATGCATGTTCACAATTTTGGTAATAGATCATGTAACTAATCGGCCATTAATCTACAGTTCGCATGTTTGTACATGTGTATGTTTTCGTTCTTTCATTCATATGTTTGTTCAATTTGTGAAGCTCTGTGAATGAAGCCGCACTCAATTAAAAATGTGCGCTCATTGTAAAAATTTATGAAAATAAAATTTGACGGCTCCTATAAAAATATAACTTTTAAAAATAAAACATTTTTTGTAATTTAATCAATTTGTAATTAAAAAGTTTCTGTTAAAAATTTACTAATAATTTGAAATGTATTGAATTCAATCCACAATCTGTTGCATGTTTATTTAGTCGTTGGTTGTATAAATGTTATTGGTTATTCTTATGAAAGCTTTTGCTACAACATAATGTTTTTATGTATAATCGATGTTGTAGAAGGAAAACAAAGAAATTTATGTCAAATATAATCTTATTTTCTATACACCCATAATTTGGTCATTTTATTTGTTATTTAGTTTTTAATTCACATTTTAGTACATAAAAAAATAAATAAATAAAAAGCAGCAGACACAACTACTCTCTACCTCGATTCTGTAACTAAAGTAAGAATTTTCTCACATGAAAACTATGTAGTCATGTTGCTTTTCACAGGGTGAGTTTTAGGAATCTTCGTACCAAAATAAAAAAATAAATGAAAAGCAGCAGACACAACTACTCTGTAACTCGTTTCTGTAACTAAGGTGAGAATATTCTCACATGAACATTTTGTAGTCATATTGATTTACACAGGGTGAGCAATATTTTTAAGAATGTTCTTAATAAATTAAAAAATAAAAAGCGAGTACATGAGTTTTTCTAGTAAAACATGATTACTAAAGTTTTTCCATGTGAGAAATGTTTCACCTAAATAACAAAAACGAAGCACTGCTTGCACTTTATACAACCTACAACTGACAGAAGGTTGTTAAATGAGGATATAAATTTGATAGGATTTTCGATATAAAGTTTCAAGACTAAATTTTGTAATTTTTGTTTTAATCAAAATTAAATTAGTATTGTGTCTTTCGTAAAATGTGTTGAACTTTTTTAACGAATTGAATGGCAGCAAGATTATTTTGTTAATTTCCCGTTAAGACAAAATTGTTGATTTTATTTTTTTTAATACACTTCTTGGGCTACTGCTTTTTCTTGACTTTGCCATAAAACTTTATAAAAAAGTTTGCCATAAAACTTATAAAAGCAAAGTTTATGGGCATATTTATTATTATTTTGTTTTTTTTTTTTTTTTTATTTAGTTTTTGACTGGAAGATTTTTTTATAAGTGAAATGAAATTTTATCACAACTTATTTTATGACACGTGTATAAAAAGTACAAGGTACAAGATATTTTACGAAAACAAAAACTTTAGGTTATACAGAATAGTTGTGTAGAGTTAAATTAATAAATAAACAATTTAAAAAGAAAATTTGTTGGTGCTTCCAATTTTTCCGATTTTTTTTTAATTTCTTACTGCAACATTTCTAATCAGAAATTAAAAATTTTAAAATAATTTTCAGAAAAAATTTAACTTTCTCTGCCGTGAAATTATCTACACAAATTCAGTTTCAAGTTATGTAAAACTTCATTGTTCATGTAGATAAGTAACCATTTAAAATTAATATTGTCATGTGAGTGGTCATGACAAGCAAAAGTTTGCCATTTTGTTTATTTATTTAACAAAATATATTTAAATGTCGATTCCCGTCTGTCAATGTTTAGGTTATAATAGATTTTTTCCAGTCTTTCATACCCCCACAATACTAATATAAAACTGCGATTTTAGAAATGGGTTCTATAAAAGCGCCCGCTCGTACTTAACAGGTTTTAGAATCCGGATCTACAATTTTGTGTAAAAATTTTAGAGGTCTATTACCATTAACCAGCCAAAAATGCTGTAATATAAAAATGTTTTATGGAAAATAATGATGAACAAATTAGAGAGTTTTACCAGCTTTTTTTCAGTATCGCCATAAATATATGAAACATTTAAATTCGTTTTTTTTTAATCTTTTAAAATAATGATATTATTTTAATTTAAATATAGTTACAATTTATATTGTTTAGAGCAAAATTTATTTCACTGATTTCATATGCAATAAAAATCTTCACATTTGGTAACACTGTTTACATTTAAAGCCCGGGGCACATAGAATACGTCATACGTTAAACTTTGACAAATTCAACTAAAGTCAAAGTAACAACGGCACAATGAATACTTTGCTGACGGATATTAAAGCAAAGTTTGCTCTCCATTTTTATTCACTTTTAAATTTAATTTGTATTTTATTCACTTGTTAATTTAATTAAATTTGGTTTTTATTGCTTGCTACCAAAATTATTTTATTAAAATAAAACAGAATACAATTGAAACACAGCAAGAGTTAAAATAAAACAGAGAACAACATACGTCAAAAGTAAAAAGTTAACCAACTTTTGTACTTTGCGTTGACGGACACGTATTGATTGTGACAGCGCTCATAAGAAAACATGTATTTTAACTGACTTGTCAGTTGAATTTGTCAAAGTTCTAGATTCTATGTGCCCCGGCCTTAATTTTTTCCAATGGTTAAAAAATAAATAAAATTACTTTTCGCTAGTCATAATTCTTAGTCTCCATTTGGCAAATGTTCTCTTCTATTATTAATAACTTTTTTTACAATATTATATTTTTTATTTTCCCCGTTTGGCTAAAGTTTTTGACAAATCTAATTTAATACAGTGCAAAGTAAAACAGCCGTAACATTAAAAAAGCACGAACAGTTTTTGTTATAAGTCGCAAAAAATAGCTAAGCTGAATATATATTAATAATATAAGGCATGACCATAGTGGTCTTTTAACTAATGATACGTCATTAACGCCTAAAGTTTATAAAACCTGTTCTTAATGAGTTAATTGAATTGCATGTGATCAAATTTTTTACAAAGAATTTCAAATAAAACATCATGTTTTGTGTACATTACCAACAAACCATAGAACTTAAACGGTGTATTATTTTTAATAATTCACATTTTTTGCTTTAAACTCTATATACCACAAGGAAAGTTTTTCAAAATAAAAGCTAAAGAAGTAGCAAAAAATTTAAAAAGAATACGTAAGAAAACAAAATAAAATCAAGTTAATTAAAATTAATAAAA
Source organism: Cistogaster globosa (assembly GCA_937654795.1). Lineage (NCBI taxonomy): Eukaryota > Metazoa > Arthropoda > Insecta > Diptera > Tachinidae > Cistogaster > Cistogaster globosa. The sequence continues at coordinate 71,261,009 of OW569406.1, forward strand.
TCTAGTTAAAAAGAAACAGTTTTAAAGGCAAATATTAACAAAAAAAAAAAAAAAAAAAAACAAGATTTCTCTTTTAGAGTTCAATAAACTACCTTGTAATCATCTGCTTAATTTGTTTTTTTTTTGTAAGCAAGCTGGCACCAAGTCCTGACCCAGTTACCAAAAAATAAATAAAACCTAAGGGCTTTTTAAGTATTTTATATTAATGGCAAAAAATCCTCAATTTATTTAACTAAAAACACAAGTTTAAAACCATAAAAAAATCCCCATCGCTTAAGCTACCTGTTCATTAAATGTATGCCATTAATATGTTGGTCAGGCTCCATAGCTTAATTCACAAAAAAAAATATTTTAAATAATTTAATATAACTTTGCCAAATGAAACGAACGAAAAAGTAAAATAAAAAGAAAGACAAAATATATGCAAAATATTAAACACAAGTGTTAACGGATATTTGGACATTTCTTTAGTATTTGAGTCTTTTTTAGCTGATAGAGAAAAAATTTATAAACAAAATATAATAAAATTAAAATTTCTGGCAAATAAATACTTAACTATTCACTAAGCACAAAAAGAGAGCAAGAGACGTAGAGAGATTGAGAGCACCAGCAAGAGATCAGCAAAAATAATCATAATTTGTTTAACAAAATCAAATAATAACCACCTTAAACCAGTAAAAACTAAATTTAGAAATATTTAAAAGTTATTTTTGTTTTTTTTATTTGTTTGTTATAAAGCAGGTCTGAGGAATTGAAACTAAAAAAACAGGAAAACAACAACAGTAGATTGGTTATAATTAGTTTAAAAAGTCTTAAAACAAAAATCTGTAAAAATGTTGCTTTTACAAATGTTACATGACTGGAGAGACTTTTCTTATAAACAATGTTTATAAGCATTTGTAACTATTTATATCAAAGAACAGGACAGAAATGTAAAATAATTTATTTTTTTTTAACAAAAGTGTAATTAATTATTATTTCTTTACTTTCAGTAACTTTAATAAAAAATATTTGATAAATTATTAAATGAAACACAAGCAGAAAATATAGTTAGAACGTATTTACTGGATCCCTTATTATTTGATTAAACAATCTATAAGTCCACGCTTCAAGGCTTTTGTATCATGATTCTATGCAGCGTCGTTTTTGTTTTCATACAAGAACCAACTAAAAGTTATTTTAAAAAATATGGGTTTGAATTCTTACAAGAATCGCGAGAAAAAACACTGACTCAATATTCATATTTTTTATCGTGTGATCTGTGTCTTGTTTTCTTTTTTTTTTCTTGATAAAGATTATTAAGTGATGTCAACATTGGTTTGTTATAATTTAGAATTGATTTTTTTTTAACAAAATACGCAAAGCGAACCAAGGTATCTGGAGCAATATTTCTAAAAAAATATACCAAATATTTGTACTTTTGCTGTCAGACTAATACCATACTTTGTGAATTATCGACAGAAGTAAACATTTTATATTGATGATGGTCAGTGGCGTTATAACGCTGACTTTCTTAAAATAACAAAATTTAAACGCAGCTTAGAAAAATTAAATGTTTGATTTACTTAATTTCCTCAGAAAAAATTTAAAGACAACAAATGCTTTGAAAAATAACAAAAAATTAATAAATTCATGATTTAATTCCTTCAATTCAATGCTGTTTAAATCAGGTTTTTTTTTAGAATGCATCTCAAGTATCCAGTTGGCTTTTATTTGTAAATGTATTTAATGGATATTTTTAGACACATATCGTGAGATATGTATAAACACAGTGCAGCTGATTGTGTAAGTTGTATATTAACTTTAAGATTGACCGCAAAAAACTGCTCAGATTTTTTGAACCTTTTTTCTACTTTACTGCACTATTGGATTTAGTTTGCCACATTTACACAAACGTATTTATTTTAAGTTCTGTGTTGTATGAGCATGCATGTATAGAAATAATAAAAAAGGCTTAAAATGTTACAAGCTCTAAACATCGCTAGTATGCATTTATGTTTGTTTAACTACAATACAAGTTTTCTTTTTTTAGCCAGCCAAACCTCTTTTTACAACATTTTGTAGCACGAGATTAGCGAAATTTTAAAGTTTATTTTTAAAATTTTCTTTAAACTCGTGTTGAAATGCGTGCTGACTTGATGGCTGAAATGTCTGTCCTATGGGGAACGCAGAGCAGTGTAGTGTTTGCTTGTTTATTCATTTGTGTGTCTGCCCAATGTCTTTCTTTAATTTGTGGCCAGCTTGATATCAAATCTTGTTTAATGAAGTTTGTTTGTAAGATCGTTTTGTAAAGAAGAAAAATATCATTTTCTGACTGTGTACGAGTATTTGAACGTACATATAAATATATATATTTTTTTTTAATTTTAAATTATTGTCTTGTCTTTGAGTAGTTTTTAAATGCTTGTGGGTTGTTTGGCCTGTGGCAGCTTAAATAAAATTTTATTTTATACATTTTTCGTTGGTTAGTCCAGAGTTTTTATTTTTTCTTTGAGAAAAGAAATGTTCAAGTCATAAAGATGCTGTAACTTTGTAATCTTGATTTGTAACTTTTTGGTATTTTAAGAATGAATTGATTCCCATTTGACATAACTTATAAAAGGGGTGTTGTGATATTATCGTCTGTTGTAGGACAGTATCCCGAGAAAGGAGAGTTGTTTAAATTAAAATAATTTTTTTAATATTTTCAAAAGTTGAAATACTTAATTATAATCTTATTCAGAGAAACATAAGAATATTCATTAAAGAGTCCCTGAAATATTTCTGACTATTATTGTTAATTTAAATATTCTGAAAATAGAATTATCAGCAGAAATATATGGCAATATTCACAAAAAAAGGTTTTGCTAAGTGCAAAAATATTACTCAAAATACTATTTGTTTTCAGATCAAGATTTAATTAAATTTTTTACTTCTTACAATTATATATTTAATGGAAAATAAGTACGAAATTTTCTTATTATAAAATTCTTATTATTATACCAATGAAGCAGATAAAACTTTAATACGTACAATAGATGAAAAACTATGTTGTTAGGAGAGTAACAGGCAAAATGTGAGGGAACAGTTCAAATCCGCAAGAAAGAGAAATAAATTTTATATCAGTGCCATTGTCGCCAGCATTTTCTTTTCAGTGTGTAACAATTTTAAAAAAATTATGAACTGATTTAAGAACCTGATTTCTATAAATGCAATCGTGTCGAAATCTTTATTTTAAGAATTCATAATAAAAAAATTTTTTTTTTATAAAAATTTTTATACTGACTTTCCCGAGAGAAGGTCGAAGCAAAAGTTATTAGAAGTTGCCATTTTGTAATAAACGACGACATCCAAATTATTAGAAAAAGTTGTCATTTCAACCTTAGATTTTTTAAATACTTAGAACTTGGCAAAAAAAAAATTAAAGAAATCAAAGATGAGTTTAGCAAGTAAGAGTGATATATTCGGCTATGCCGAATTTTATATACGCTCCACCATGTATTTAAATCTGCTTTAGTGAAGTAACTCAAATTAAAAAAAACTAGTATAATTTTAGATAAAAATGTTATCGGCTCTTAATCGGTTGGCAATTTTTAAAAAGTTTTAGCGTTTTAGATCTCTTCAAAAAATTTTAAATGAAAAAAAAAATATGGTGTCAAATCGTACTTTGCTATGAAAAGTTTAGAGGCCCCTAACTCGAAAAATATGTGCGAGCGCCAATTATTGCACTTCTATTCTTGTTTTTTGTTTGGAGTTATTGAACTAAACTAGATTTGTTTCATGTGATATAGAAAAACTAGAGGCAGGCGTGGTGTTTTGCCCGTTGCCTAGAAGGACATGGACCGATCTTGCTGATTTTGAATAGCAAAATTTTTAAAACTATGTCTGATCGATTGGCGTATTTAAATTTTCTCTAGCTCTTCTAGTGCCTTGGCAAAATTGATTTCATCACTAACCCGCACCGACAGACGGACATCGCTAAATCTACTTCGTTATACAAAAGGATTCAGAATATATATACCTTATTGGTTCGGAAATGGGTATTGTAATAATTACAAACGGAATGACATATTTAGATATGTCCTTTTTCGTGTGAACCGCGGCATATCGCTTATGTATGTCATTTTAAGTTAGCGCCAAAATATGTAGAGTGAGCGTTTTTGGCGAAATAAATATAAATGCACTGCTTTGGTGTTTTATTAAGCTAATTGGGCCTAATGTGAATAAATGTAAGAATATTTATTACATTTTTTTATCCTGAAGTTTCGTCAATTATAAATGCCACTTTTGTTACATCTATTTTTAACCCACCCGTCGCGATTCTGCTAAATTTTTTTCAAAAGACAAAACATATATTTTAACGGATTCACTATTTTGCTTTCTTAAGGCTTGAACTATTTCTCTATGTTCCATAATATAGGAATTTTAATCCCACAATCTTTTTTTTTCTTTTACATTATAAAAGAAACTCGAAGGCGAAAGGTTTGTATTAAATGAAGCCTTAGAAATAAAATAAATATATGAAATAATCTATGGATAAGAAAACATTGTGACCAAATAAAAACGAATCAACCAAAAATTTGTTCCATACAATAAAGAAAATTAATTCACTTGGCCTTTTTTAAGTGCAATTTAAAACAATGACTAATAATAATTTATTTCTTAAGAAACTCAGTCGCTACAGATAAAAAATATAAAAATTAGTTTCTCCACATGTTCAATATTAACAACTGCTTCTTATCATTTATGAAGAATATTTACTGGTTCAAAAATTATTAACCCGGTAATAAATATTATTAATATTTCGAGTTTTGTTTTGATAACTAAATTTTTTGATATTTGTTTATATATTTTATTATATCTTTTTACTTATAAAAATTTTTAATACTGAAGTTATTTTTAAGAAACAGGGTGAAAGATAAATTAAAAAGTATTTTTCGTTTATAAAGGCTTTAATAAAAAAATTACGCTACAAAATTTATTTAATAAACCTTAAATTAATTAAACAAACTTTTTTAATACGGATGTCATTATATATTATTTTAATCTAAATAGAAGTAACAACATGATAAAATAATAAACCAATGACAGTCATAATATTGAAAATGTCAACAAACAAATACAGTATAGAAGACTTTAGATTATTTACTAGACATTTAGATTTATAAACTTTTAATAAGTTTTTGTTATAAAAAATCTAATCAAATAATTTACCTTCAAAAATTATTAAGTAAATATATATTTTTTATTTAATAAATGCAATACATACTACCCAGCAGCAATAAAATATTTATAAAAAAAAATTAATAATTATTTGATTTGAAAGAGCTGATTAGTATGTCTAATAATAATTTAAACGTTAGTTTTTTTTTATTCTCTCTATGTATATCACAAATTGTTATTGAATTCAAATCGTAATCTAAAGAAAGCTTAATGGGAAAAATTAATGATTTCCTAAAACGGTAGGAAGCAGACATTAAGTCTACTTAAGTGTTGTATTTTTATTAGAACAAAACTTATGCAAATTGTTTTTGTTGGTGGTGGAAGTGCTAAATGAATTTTTTATTAGAATTTCTATGAAATTACAATTTAAAATCTAATTTAAATTCAAAAAGGAGGATGAAACATCATGATTGTTATAAATGCTTTTTTTATATAATTAAAACAATTATAAGTGACAGAGATTTTGAGTGTTTTTTGTTTTAAGAGGGAAATGTGTTGTAGAAATTTACTCAAAATCAATTGTAAAGTAAAGAGAAGAAAAAATTTACAATAAAAAACAACATTCTCATTTAACAGAATTTTTTTTGTGCATCAAGGCTTTTAAAAGGGGTGTTAAAAATTATATATATTTCAATATATTTTTTCATTAATTAAAAAAAATGCAAGTACGTGCATACAAATTCTCCATAGTGTTAAAGTGTATTTTTTAAAAAAGTAAACACTTTTTTAAAACAGCTGTTTAATACGCTTCTGGGTAAATTATTTCCTTTAATTAAAGACAGCTATAGCTTTAAATAATAATAGTTTAAAAAAATAATTTTAATAATTTTTTTTTATTTTATTAAAATTTCATATTCTTATTTTTTTATTTAATTTTAGCTTTAACATAAATTTACTTAAAGCATATTGATTTAAAATGTTTTCTTTAAAGATTTTTTATAAAGTAATAACTAATTAATTATCAAACAAAAACATAAATAAAATAAAAGAAAACTCTATTTAAAAGTACATTTTAATGGATTTTAAATTTTTACGTCTGTCTTTCCATATTTTAAGAGAGCAAAAAAAGTTTGAAATTTCTTGTTACCAATTTTTCGCTTCATATTTTTTAAATTATAGCAAAACTTTTTTAGCATTCTTGTAAACAAGTGGTTAAAAAAATAATTGTTAAATAAATTAAATTTTTCTTTAAACTATAAGACAAATAAATAAATATTATAAGAAGCGTATTTATTAACATAAATGTTTTCTCGTAAATGTCAAACTTTTTACATAATTATTTAGCCGATTAACATTTTTAACAAAAAATGATTTTGCAAGTGCCTTTGTTTGCATATTTAATATTTTTTCATAAAATTTTTTATTTTATTTTGATTCGAATGAATAATAAAAATAAGCAAAAAAAACATTAAGCATGGTCACGCTGGTTTCGTGAAACAATTAAATTGAACGTATTTTCAAAAATGCAAACTAAAATGTTAATTTACATTGTAAAATGTTCGTAAAATTTACCTTTAAATATATATTTAAAACAAAAAGTAAGTAATAATTTTTACATATCATACATACATATGTAAGTACATATATTTTTTTTAATACTTGATTTTATTTAGGTGAAAATTTTTTAAGTTGATGCTTTATTTTTTTAAATCACCGCACCTCCTTTTTTATGACAAACATAAATTTCTACTTTCTTTAAGACATAACAGCTTAACTCAAAGAGGCTAAAAATAACCTCTCTGTTACTGGCTAAAATAATCGGTAAACGTAAAAATGTCTTTTTTTATTCAAGCCAATTCCATGCATTCAATATTCACGTGAGTTGGTTTAAGCTGGATTTTTTTTTATTATCACAAGTTAAAAATTAAAAAAGAAAAAATGCAAAAGAAAAGAGATTAAATGTACAGAATACATTAATTTCAACACAGGGCATTAAAAATTGAATGTCTAAAAGAAAGAATCTTGATATCATACATTAACAAAAAAAAAAATTTTGCGGTAGGGAAGCATAACTAAGCAAAATTTGTGTAGTTGCAAACAAAATAATAAAAAAATACTAATAATAACTGTTTTTCCTTTAAATGTGAATTTTTTTTTGTTCGCTTTAAATGTCGAAAAATTTTCTCATTTATTTGAAGCACATTATTAATGTAATGCTTAAACAGAAATAAGATTGAATAGAAATAGTTTTAGCCTTTTTGGCAGAAATCTTTTATTCATAAAAATTTTTACTTCCTCTCTTTTAATGAGAAGACGAAAGTAACCAAAATCTCCAAAAAATTAATGACTGCACGAAAAAATCCCAAAGCTGAAAAAGATTTTTTATCCACATTTTCTTAAAAAAATTCCTATTTTGGGAATAAATTCCCTAATGTGGCAACACTGGCAGATGAAAAGTAAAGTTACTATGATCAGAAAGCTAGAAATTAAAAATAAATCACGAAACTAGAAAACTGATGGACTTTTTACGATACGATAAAGAAGTGTTAAAAGGCTGATTAAAAGATCTGTTGACATTTTTTTTGTTTGTTTTAAGACTCAGGCGATATTAATTCATATAGTAGATCCGCAAATATCTCTTTGTAAATATAACGGGGTAAAACTGACTTTATAATAAACTTTCTTAGCTCTAAACTATACATTAAGGTATAACCAAGATTGTGTATGTTCTGGGAAACTGATAAAAAAATTTATGATACCAACTTTAAATTGGATGTTTAAGAGGATCTGCTGGTTTAGAGGTTAACAGAGAAGAATGAAAATGAGTTCTTTAATGTGGGAGTGTCCACTGTAAGGTGGACGAAAAACTGAAATATATTATCAAACAGAAAAGCATTTTCCCGAAATGTTTGTTTGTAAAGAAATCTATCGTTTTAAAAGTTAAAAAAAGAACAATCAAATTTAGCATTTGTTAAAGTTGCGAGTGAATTCAGTTAACCTTGTAGACGATACGGTTAGACAAGAGCTAAAACTACCAAATCAATAATTAACAAATTAATGTTCGATTTTCTTATTCGTTGCATATTCGATGCGTTAGAGACTACAGAGACAAGACTTTTTGTGTCAGAAAAATTTTTTTAAGGTTTTTGTTTTACATAAACTCTGCAGTTTTAAATATTGATGTAGGATTAAGAGTGCAGTACAAAAAACTTATAAAAAAGTTAATGAGATTAATTGTCAGAAAATGTAGTTTAAATTTTACACGGTCAAATACGAAAAAATTATAGAAATAAAAAAAATTGTAAGAGCAAACATGCTTAGATGAATAACAAATATCCGGGTTCTGTTTTCTTAACCATATATGTATTTGGAGTTGCGGATTAAAACAACCCTTTCACTACATATTGTCAACAATTATTAGATTACACATTTTGTATAGTCTGGAAACTTTCAAAAGTAATGGCCCGTAACCATAGTCAAAAATTAGGAATGTAAGCTCTTCTAGCTCTAGTTTTCTGTAAAATATCCTTTTTGCGTATTTTTGCGTACACGCAGGCACATAAAGGTATATATTAAAAGTAGAAGTCGGTTTTAAATTTATAGCCAAATAAAGAAGTGCTTAATTTTCCAAGTGCCAATTTTCTTAAAATAGTGCTATGCCACTAACTTTTATTTTATTTTTATTTACTTCCTTTTTACAAATTAAAAAAAATTAATTTTTTTTTTTCTAGATCAAGATATTTGTCTTTTACATTCAAGAAAAAATTCAAGCAGCCGATTAGAGATGGAAAATGTATTTAATTGGCTTTTGTTACACATTATAGCAAACAAAACTTATTTTTGTCTTTAGTATCAAAACAGTTTAAAATTAATGTAATTGCCAAAAGAAACCGACATTTGTATGTGTTTATGATTTGAGGCCATAATTTTTTACATTATACGAAAACAGCTTAACCCACCATTTTGTTTTTAGTCTTAAACATAATGATAAACATTGGTTAATAAATTTAAATAAAAGCTACAACAAAGTGCTTTTATTCAAAGAAAAGTTGTGTAGAATTTAATAGGGAACATTAGGAAGCATAACTAGCTGAGACTTTATTTAAAATAAAAAATTAAATCAAAAAAAGTAGAATGCTGATGAAGGATAAAACAGTCCAGAAAATGCAGCATTTCATTCTGCTAGCGTCTAATTTTTTTTTGTTCTCTTTAAAAAATTTCCGCACACATTTGTAAATAGTTTTTCTTAATAAAAATTTTTAGAATATAAATTACACATTGAAATTAAGCCGAAAAAAGTAACTTTAATTTTGATTAAGAAAAAAATAAAAATTTAATAAAATAGATTCTATCAAATTTAACCTCCAAAAGTATTAGAACTATATGCAGAATATAAAAGATGTCAACATTTATTATTATTTAAAGAAAGTGTAAAGCCTCTATACTATTTATAAAGATTTTAAGTTTAATAAATGATTTAAAAGTTAAGTATAGCAATAATGGATATTTAACATTTTTATATGTTAATAAAAACTCTTCCTATTATTCTATAAATACTTATTACAATCATTAAACTCCCTTATTTTATGCCAAAAAGATAATTTTTTTATTTACAAAAATTTAAATACATTTTATGTTGCAAATTTTTTTATATAAAACTTACCTTAACAGGTTCATCATTTTCAAAACCTCCATTGGTAAACCCAGTCATGTTTTGTGTATTTATGCAGCCTTTGTTTAATAACAATAAATTGGTTTTATTCTATAATTAAAAAAAAAATAATAAAATAATTAATAAACACGTTCATCAATATTTAAAAAAAAATTATATTGTATTTTTTGAAAAAGCAACAAAAAAAAACTTCCTTAACAATGAGTGATCACCAATAATGTATGGAGTTTTATTAAATATGATTTTTTTTTTGTTTTTATTAAATTACACTCGTGAAGTAATTGAAAACATCACAGTAATTTTGATTGATATTATTTTCCTTTTCGAAGTCCCTAATTGGCGGTACTTTTTTGTATTAAAATTATATTTTTTATTATTAATATTTTTTTTTTTTTGCTTTATTTAAAAATTTTAACAAATTGCATGTATACATAAGTTGTTTGATTTTGTTGTCTGTTTTCATATGTTAATTGTTAATAATTTTTTTATTAAAATTTTGTCTCGTCAAAATCATGACAGAAATCATTCAACTGAAAAGCCGTTGACTTGTTTATATCATTTAGTTATAATAGTTTAAGTTCATGCTAAAAAATTTTTATGAAAATATTGTCATCATTAACGTTTTTAGTTGTCTTTTTATTGTAAATTTTATGATTATAATTATTATGAATATAAACGAAAACAAAAAATTGCAAATAATTTGTTATAATAAAAACTTTATTAAATTGCAAATAAATTCTAAGCATTTTATTCTTGAAAAGAATAAGCGGCTATTTGACGATAAAACTTGGCACGTGAGAACTGTTTAATAAGAGAGAACGAAAATGTTAAAGTTTGACCGTCTAATAGCCGCTTTTAACAAAATATTACATTTTCGTGTAACACTCTCTTTTAGCAAATTTAAATACAAATTTGAATAAGAAGCAGTGTAGCGAGATAAGGGGATTTCTTCCCAAAGTTTGGGACAAAAATTTGTGGAAAGGGATTTGGGGATTTTCCTTCCTTAGCTTTTTTCATTAACGACACTTGGTTGATTTACAGGCATTAAATTTAATATTTTGAAAATTTTTTTTTACCTGTACTACTGTCTAGTCGAGTTAAAGAATTGCAATTATTACTAAACTTATTTTAACGAAAATTGTTTACGACACTTGATCGTACTAGCGAAAGAAGAGTTTAAAAGTTTCCCTGAAAATATGACAAACTACAAGTTCTTCAAAAATTTTCAACTTGACCCCGTGTATAGATTTTTAAAAATATCAATAGACTCAAAAGGCTACTACATACAAAAGCGAGTGGAATAAAATTGCACATATATTTTGGCAGAAGCACACAAGAATTCCATTGCAAAATGCATTTTTTGCTTTCGGGCAATAGTTTATGCTGGAAAATATTTCTTACTTGAAGTCGCTGTTTCTGTGTTTAATCTTTAAATTATGCTACTAAGAAATTACTAATGGAAACAAAATTTGTTATTATAAGTTTGAAGTTCCTAAAGCAATGACAACAAGTTTTAAATCTGAAAATATTAAAAAAAAAGTTAAACAAAATATACAAATTAATTTTTATATATTTTCTAATTCAGAAAAACTATTATAAAAGGCGATTTGAAAAAAGATATTTCTTATTTAATATTTTTTAATTGAAATTAAATTAAATTAAATTACTAAAAATTACTAAATGTACTTTTTAAAAGCGTTAGAAAAATTTGCTTTTGAAGCAAAAAAGAAAAAAAAAAAGATTTTAAGTACCATTTATTTTTTCGAGCAGGTACTTTAAAGAAATACTTTTTCAAATGGGTTAATAAAGAAGCTTTTGCTTAGAACATGGATTTTCATATAAATTCTATTGAATTTAATTGATTAGAATTTATTTTTTAAGAATGATGTGTTCGAATATCATTATTTTAGTGATAAAGGTATACAATTATTAAGTTATTTTTCAAATTCATTGAAGTAGAACAACGAATGTTTGAATTTGTAATCTTGTTCAAAGAAATCAATTCTGTTATAAAAAAAATTATAAAATATAAAATATATGTAGAGGTTAAAATTTATTTTAACTACTTTTTTTATTACTTCTATTTCTATTAGTTGTTTTTTTCTGTTTTGTTTTTTCTTGAGTGTAACATTAATTTAAATCTGCAAAATAAATGGAGCGACCTATTATTGTCAATTATTTACATTCAATAAAAAAAAAATAAATGAATTAAAATAATTTTATTAATTAAAAAAGTTGACTTAAATATAGTTTTTTGACAAAAACAATAATTATAGTTTTTTTGTGTTCATTAAAATTTAACAATGTCAATTATTATAGACTCGTGCAGTGAACATTATTTAAAACGAATTAAAATTTATTTTTTTGGCTCAAGTTCGTTTTAATTAAATTTTTGTAACTTAAAATTATTTTACAAATGTATGCGGACGCTTTCCAAAGAAAACAAGAAATTTTAGCAGAATGTAATAAATATTCTGAAAGTCGCACATAATTTATATAATTAAACCCAAATTTCTGCAAAAAAATTTTTTTCTTTTATTCGACTTTAAGTTTTTTTAAGGCAAAGCCTAAAGATTTTGTGTGAGGATTATGCGTAGTTAAGCAAAAAATAAATAAATAAAAATCTTTTTTTTTTTTTTTGCAAGTTTACCCACTAAACTATTACTATAAATTTTGTTATCATTACACTGCAAATTTTTTTATTTTTATCATTTGTCTAGAAGACAAACATCGACTTAACTAACATCGTTGCAATTATATGGCAACTTTGTTATTTTTCTCACGTTTCCAACATATGGCAGATATTTCCTTGCATAATTTTTTAAAAATAAACTGTTAAGTCTTCCGTAAAAAGTGATTTAAATTTATCAACAAAAGCTGAACTTAAAAAAAATTTTTTGATATTTGGTCACAATTAAAGGAAAATATCGCAACGTCAAATATTCTTTCAAGAAACTATACTAAATTAATAAGTTATGACCGTCCTTGTATATTAAAAGTAGTGTTGTTTAATAATAAAACTCAATAAAAAGGTGTAGAGTTTAAAGGGGCTTTGCAAGCAGCACAAAAGCAAACAAGTTCTTTCCAAAAAAATTCATATTGAATTTTACTCACAATTTATAAAGGGTGTATAAATTATTTAAAAGCAAAAACACTCATATATTATCTAATTTTTAATAATAACAAAAAAGTTATAAAATTTTCAGCTAATAATTTTTTGCACACAATTTTATAGTTAAAAAAGTCTGAATATATTTTTTAAATAAAAAATATTATTCAACTAAAAAAAAATCACATTAGTTATAATAATCACAATAAATATATGTACTTAACAATAGACAATTAAATTTATTTTAAAACTTGTTCTACACGTGCAATTTTAGGTTATTAACTAATTAAATTTTCTAATGAATGGAAAGTAAAAATTTGCTGTCTTCGATGTCATTAATTTAATAAACACTTTCTTCACGTTTTTAGTATCAATTAAAAAATATTATTTATATCTCCATAGTCAATCCTACTATTTAAATATGAAAAAAATATATGTATATATTAATTTTTTTTAATTTGTAGCAACTTTGTCAATCACATGTGTTTGAGAAAACTAAAAACAGAACCTCATTTAAAACAACTATTTTCCTTAAAACAATTAAACGTTAATTATATGAAATATATTTATATCGGGAGTTTATGGGAAACTGACTTAATATAGTTTGTTTACACGATTGTTATTGTTTTAGCTTTTCTAAGGTTTGTTTAATTGAGAAGCCTGTTTAGCGGTTATGGCCATCAAATATTTTTGATTAAATATTTATTTTAGCATTTTTATTGTTAGTGTATTTTTACACTATATAAACAGAGTATTGATAATCAATATAAAACATTGCTGTTTATTTAACAAATTAAATATTTATTTTTTTTCTTTAAATTTGATTTCTCACTCACTGTCTGTATGATTGATTATTTAGAAATAAAAAGTTATTAAAATATGATTAATAAGCAATTGCCTGTCAATATTATTAAATAATTTTTTATCATTTTGAAGTTTTCGTATTGTTATACCACCTACAGATCTTTGACTGTTTTTAAAATATCTTCAAGGGGGTTTCAAAACTCTAATAATTATGATTCAAAATATATTTTTTCAAGCATCTGAGTAGTCAGATGTATGTGCATTATTTATGAAAATAAAGTGCCTTTGTGGATTTATTTATTTCTAAAGAAATAAAGCTGATTTTTAATAGATATTAAATTTAAAAATAAAATCCTCAATTAAATTTTTTAAATAAAACAGTAACAATAATTTTAACGTTTATATAATTGCAATAAAATTTATTAATACAAAAATAAAATAAAAATATATTCTTGCCTCTAAATCTGCCTTGGAAGTGATAAAAATATTTACAATAAAATGTTGACCAGTTTTTGGGTTGAAAACAATAACCAAGTTTGTATTTCTGATCAGCAGATAAAGAAATTTTTTTTCCTAAAGTAAGTAGTGCCCTTTTTTCTCTTTTTATATTTTTCATTTGCGTTTACATTGTGCAAGTTATATTCCAGCAATTTTTAATGGATATAGACATGAGTTGGCATGCAGCTTACTACACTTTCTGAAATACGAATAAGGGAACAAAACAAATTTTAGGACTTCATTATTCCTCTCTTCCACTGTGATTTTGGAATCACAGTGATTAAATCACTGGTGTTAAAACATTGTCCATCTCTTGTCTGTACTGCTTATAAAAGGCTGCTGTAGTCATGGTAGTAAGCACGTTGACTTAAAATCAGGTTGGCCAGGGTTCAACCCCGGCAGCAATCAAAACATTTGAATATGTTTTTTTCTGTATGGTATAAATATATATATTGAGAATTTAACAATACAGCACGTAGCCTCCTTTTTCGGTACTTCTACGTAGCACATTCGACGGCAAAGTAAAATAACTAATAAAGCGACTATACTATCACCTTTATCCCTTTCCTAAAGAATCTAGCACGGTTACACTAATTAAAAAGGCTCTTAAAAAAACATTGTAAATGTAAATGTTGTTGATGAATCTAACGTCACCAACGCATAGAGCTACAGATCGATTGTAAATAATTTATTAAATGTATCTCGAATAGAATGATATGGTCGTCAATGTCGTATGGTCAAAGTTACCTACTCCACAGCATTGAATGTGCACGATTTATGCACCAAAGTACTTAGATATAATATATTTTCGATCCGATCTACCATGCTATCACATACATTAAAACGGTTTCATGGACAAAGCCATTGCAACAAAAGAATTTATACAACACCCAGCTTGTATTAAAAGGTTTTCGTATTGGAAACTTTTTCTTGCTTCTAGATTTTGTTCAAAAAAAAAAAACATGCTACAAAACAATTGTTTAAAAACATCTTCTAACATAGATATGAAGTGCTCACAACATTAGGAAAAATAAATTACACCGGTTTTTTCCTGTTTCATAGCATAACAGGAATGATGAATGACGCATTATGCAAATTTTTCTCAATACAATTCGAAACATTTTTGTCTTAATATTAAGTGTAAAGTCTGAAATTTTAAAAAACAAGTAAATGTTTTAGTTATGTGTTATTTTCAAGTCTATAATCGGCAAATGGAAGGACTTTGCACAATATTTTAGAAATATGGATAATTTAAGCGAATACTTTTCGCAAAGTGAGGAAAATGAATACGATTAACGGTAGTCAATTAGCATAAAATCTCTTTAAGTCACGTTATCAAGAAAACTTATTAGACTATGATTAATTTAAATTAAGATCAGAAGATAAAAATTTCTTTCTCAAATTGACAAAATGTTTCCTTTTTTATTAAAAAAAATATTTTGTAGCTTTCAGTCGAAAAGTTAAATTTATCATATATCAATAATATTTTGCACATTTTGTAATAGAATTTTTGTTAATTTTTATTAAGAAAAAAAGTAAAGGAACAAAAGGAATATAGCAGACTTGCTCTAAATAAATAGATAAATGTGGAAGCTGATTTTAAAATAAATTTTGTCGTAAAACCTTTAAATGATTAATTGTAATAAATACGACTGTCACAGCCAAATGCATGAAATACAAGTTTTTATTTATATTTTTTAATATTAAAAATTTTATTCATTCATTCATTTTATGAAGAAAATAATTTCAGTTTTAATAATTTTTGTGTTTAATAATCGCAATTAAATTTTTATGTATTTAAAAAAGGGAATACATAAAAAAGTTAATATATCAATCAAAAAGTGTATTTTTGTGAACTGCTATTTAAAAGCAATTGACATTGTTTTTCATTAATAATATTGCTCACTTTTGAGAAATTAACTACGCGAGCGAATATAACAAAATTGAAGAAAATGTGTAAATTAAAAAAATAATGATTTTTCTTTTTTTATGCCTTATTTCATTTTGTTGTTGTTTTTTTTAGTTTTGAAAAAACACGGAAAGGTTTATATAAAAAATATTAATTTTGTTGGTTTTCACAAAATTTTTCAGCGTATTTTTCCAATCATCTTTTAATAATAGAAAATCTTAATTAAATCTCCGAGACTCTGCAACTTTTTTCAGTTGCATATTGACTCTTTTACATTAATAAAGCGATTTAATTTGAACTTTACTTCTCTTGGAAGAATTATTCACTTTCAATTGGAAATAGAAATCTGCAGGCCATAAAATCATTCACATAAGGTTTCTCTTAAAATCTAGAGAAACGTCTAATATCTGATCTGTGTACTCTTTAAATATAAAAGTCTTATAGTAATAAAAAGTGAAACAATAAATTTTATTGTTTTTTATTGGACGTTAGAAATCTTTTTGGTAAATAAACAAATTTTTATTGTTTATTTCATTATGACTACTTGCAGCCGGATATATAAAGTTTATGTTTTCTGTTCTCCTTCAAAAAATTTTTGCTTCTTAAAATTTTCCACTTAAAATTTTTTCACATCATTTTTTTTTTCATTCAGCCTGTTAAAGCTTTTTAAGCTTTTCTTGAGTGCAGATCGAAAAACATGTGTGTTTTAATAACAAATTCAAGTTTGTTTTTTACGATATTTATTTTTATGAAAACAAAAAAATTATTGTTTTTGTTTCTTATTTTGTTGATTGCGTCAATGCGTCATTTGTTTGTAGAATTTTGCCAGACAATGTTCATGTATTTTAAAATGTCGCTGAACTCGTTAAATAAATGATTCAGTTTTAATTTTAAAGAAAGTAAAGGCTTGAAAACATGTCAAAAGTTTAAAAGAAAATTGTTCTTAACTTTTAAGATTTCTATTGCTTTCTATAAAAAAATATGCAATAATGGATGACAGAATATAACACTGTTTAGTTTTATATTTGCTCAGTGTTTCTTAGTTTCTATTACTTAACACACACACGCATCTATATGTACCTTGTCCATACACACATATTAAACACAAAATGTTGACGATGTTCTACAGTAAATGAATTCACTTGCCCGAATTCAAATTCCTTAAGAATTTTTTTATGTTTAGCTTAGGTCCTTTTTAACGTTTAATAAAAACTTCACATGTTTAATTAAAACACTTGAATGGCAACATAAGAGAAAAAATAAATAAAATCTTACTTGTAAAAAAAAAACTTAAATACACAAGACGTAAATTTATTTTTTATCACAAAAGACGACTGTTTAAACTTAAAAGAAATTTTTAGTTTCTTTAGTTTTTGGTTATTATTCGTAATTATTTTTTTACATTTAGATTTAAATAAAACCAAACAAGTTTATTTCTTTTAATATAAAACATTTGAAAAAATATTTTACGAATTAAATTTGTTTTTACTTTTCACTTATTTGTGATATTTTAAAACTCTCACTACCGTGTGCCACGCTTATACCTGGCCAAATTCACAATGCCAACTAATTGCGATCATATGCGAATTTTAAACAAATTTGTTTAACTTAAGCGGCCCTAATCTATAAAACAGCTAAAAAATAATAATTAAGTGAGTGCAACAACAACAAGGAGTAGAAATATATTTGAATCAGTTAAAAATATAAGAAATGATTTACAGCATTATGGCCAATATTTAATCAAAGTACTATAAATTATCTTAAAGTTTATTGAATACTAATTTCTGTGTATGTTTTACCATTTTTCTAATAATAAGTTTCCATGGTAGTCTAACGCCGACTTAATAAAGTTTTATGTTTTTTGATTTCTTTGTGTCGTTTTTGTTTAATTGATCAAATGTTTAAATGTGTGCGATTTTGTTTTTATTTAAACAAATAACAAAATTAAAGCAAAATCAAACAACTCGTTTAAAATTCCAGTTAAATATCCACTTGAGATTTTAATAGCAACACAAAAAAAATCTTATCTTTTTAGCCAATAATGTTGGTAAATGAGAGCGTGCAATGTCGTACTTTACACACTCTTACAAATTACTTTGAGAGTATTTGTAGGTGATATAGCATTTACAGTGAAATCATGTTAAGCGTTAATCCAGTCTAATAAGCAAATACTAATGTTTTTGTATTAATTAAACTGTAAAGACAGTTATATACGATTATACGGTAAAAAAGTCCACTAATTTAAAATATAAAAAACAAATCTATAAAGAAGGAAATATTTTCACAGAGTTTGAAAAAAAATTATATAAAATAGTATCAATTAAGCTATCATTCTTGAGTAGATTGTTACTTTGTGTTCGTTTTAAAAAAAAAAATTTTAATAGTTAGGAACTATCATTCTGAAATCGTTCAGCTGTATGGCATTAAGTGCAAAAAACAGAGCAAGAAAAAAAATAAAACTCGGTTTTTAACTCGCGTTCTCCTGTTTGCTGTCTCAAATGATAACAGCAATCACGTTAAAAATTCAACTCTAAAGAAAGATCATTTAAAATAAGAGCAACGCGGTGATTTTGCAACGCTTTGCGTTCTATTCTGAATTTACTTACAAAATATTAAATAAGCTTAGAGAAAAAATAGAATAAAAAATATGTAAAGAATGGTTAATTTTTAATTAAAATCAGTTGATCTTTAGTTTGTTGTTTATTTTATTTTTATTTTTGTTTTAAGTTTAACATTAAACGTGTATCTGCTTTCTGTTGCAAAGTGCAAAACATTACACACGAAAATAATAAAATCATCTCTTTTAAACAGGGTTAGCTAGAGTTTCTGCATGATAAACTTTACTTTATCCTGTGGAAAACAGACTGGCTGTAATGATTTCGTGTAAAAAGTTTTTTAACTGTTCGCATTTTTTTGCAGTTGTTTTGGCTATCCATTTTGCTTTTATGAGAGAAAATAGATAACAAAAAATATATCCTGAGAGTTAATTTCGTTTTATGATAATTAAAATAATATGCAAATATAACTTTACGAAAAAAAAGTATATATGTTTTTAAGGTTTATTAAATCTACTTTGATTTCACAAAAAAAAGTAAATAAATAAATACGTCAATAGATCAGACATAGTGTCGAAAGAGGTGCTATTGGAAACCAGCATTATCGGTCCATGTCCTTCGAGGCAGCAGGAAAATCACCACGCCTACCTCTAATTTTTTCATGTCACTTGGAACAATTTAGTAACTTCAATCAAAAAACTAAATGTATGGAGCGATAAAGAATTAAAAAATAAGAAAAAAAAAACATCAAGTGAAATAATTGTCGCTCGCCCTTATTTTCCGGGTTACGGCGCTCTGAAAATTTTCAAATTTTTTTAAAATATCAACATGGGTACCATTTAAAAGCTTTTGAAGAGGTCTTTAAGGAAATACATTTTAAAAAATGCTTAACCCATTAAGAGCCGATATCACTTTTATGTAAAATTATATAAATATGTAGTACCACTTTTTTTATTTTTTAAATCTCTGTCACCCCAAAAATTTGCGTTTTTGATTGGAGTTACTTTACTAAACTATAATATATGCATAGCTGATCCAGTGCCCTGGCGCAGTTGATTTTAACACTAACACGGATGGATAGACGGACAGACGGACATTGCTCAATCGACTTCGCTATGCTAAAGGAATCAGAACATATATACTTTATGGGGTCGGAAATGGATATTGTAAAAATTACAAATGGACTGACAAACTTAGATATACCCTTTTTTTATGGTGAAGGGTGTAAAAAGGTTGTAATTGAGTTGACTGATATGACTGTGTATAAAAAACAAAACAAAGTACATCAACAAATTTAAGGAACTAAAAAAAAATCGCATTAATTTTTATAAGACCATATTTTTTTATTAGCGTATTACGTTGTTTATATAAAGTTCAACGTTATAAATTAAATAAAAAAACAGCTTTACTTGCACATGTCATAAATTTGCAATTTAAATTAAAAAAGTATATATTTTTATATCACAATATCACTAGGAAATGCGCCAAAAATATAAATATAACAATAATAATAATAATAATAACGGTAAGATTATTTTTATAGTACTTTAGAATCAAAATGCATTTTTAGAAATTAACTAGAAAGCGTCTTTGAAATAAACTTAATGCCCTTTTCAATTGGTTAAGAAATATGTCATTTTTTTTATTAAAAATTATGAATTAAAATGCATTTTTAGAAATTAACTAGAAAGCGTCTTTGAAATAAACTTAATGCCCTTTTCAATTGGTTAAGAAATATGTCATTTTTTTTATTAAAAATTATGAATTAAAAATCGTATGTTTTTGTTTAAGATACTTGAGTTTTTAATTGATTAAAATTTCCAACATCAAAGGCACTCCTTAACTTCACTTCGAATTCCCATAATGTTGATTAATACAGCGCAAAACTTTTTAATAAAACTTGACAAAGAATATATAGAGTTTTTCTTAGATTTAACCTTTACAATGTTTGATTAAAAAATATTCCGCTATTTATTTTATCGCTTTAGATTTTTTCCAACGTCATATACAGTCTTGACCTAAATTTGTAATTTATGAGTATGATTTTACAAAAATTGGTAAAGTTCTAACATTTAAAACAACAATTTTTAATTATAAAGATTGTTAATGTATGGTCACACGTAGCAAATATTAGTTTAAATAAGTGTTAACGTTATTTTTTTATAAAGTTTTCTTAATCTTACAAGACATATTTCAAATAAAAAATATAAAAGTACTTTTGTGTTTTTTGTTAAAAATGTTGTGTTTTGTTCTGAACTTTAAAACAGTATTGTCATTTTGTTTTCAAACTTTTTTTCTTAAAGTTTTTTTTTTTTTGCTGATAATTTATTATAAAATATAACGCGTTTTTAGCATTCTTTGATGTTTTTGTGCAGAAATTTTATTTAACTTTATGTGGGCGTAGCAGCTGGTTTATTTTTCGAACTTTAAACACAAGAGAATATTGAAAATTACAAATTTGCATAATCGAGTAGTAGCAAAGAGCTTAACGGGATAGCTACTGATAATTTGGCTGCTCTTATACAAAATAAATTCTTATTTAGATAATCAAAAACAATTATTTTGCTAACTGAATTCAAGCTTTTTTTTTTGGTAGTCTGCTATCAATTATTACACCAGCACTTTAAAAAGATTTTAGAGGCAGAAGTTGTGGTGAAAAGTTACATCTACCTACACCAGTGGACCAATCTTTCTTAAATTTCCATAGTTTGATATCAGACATGCGGTTGCTAAAATAGGGTATTTCTTGTATTGCATGTGGTAACTTTAATAGGTTGCACTTTGTAATTTTGTTAAAATAACTCTTTTATTTATATGCATAAGGTAGCGAAAAAATAGCTCGGCTGGAACAGTGAGCGCCGTTCTTCACATACAAATTGAAAATTATCATCGTGTATATAGAGCCCTGCAATATTGTATTAGAAACTTCCTTATTGACATGCATCCTCTAGCGAAATAAATGGAGGAATGAGACAGTGGGCAATGAGCATAGTATGTCCTACACAAAGTGAGAAGCTGTCGTTTACATAGGAAACTGTAAAGGACCACCGGGAATATCTACTTCCTCATAAAATATTTCGTTTATTTAAGGGCTCTAAACTTTTAATTGTATTTAACTTCTTACTTATTTTGAAAAAGCTTATCGAAGAGTTTCATTAGGTTAAAGTTCTAAACAATAAAATTAATAACAGAACTGGACACTTGACTGAAAGCTCAACAACTATTGAAAAGAGATATTTGGTCAAAGTTTTTTTTTTCACACGAACCGTAGTGGCTCTAGGTAAGTGGTTCTCAACGGTACATCTAAGAAATTATTTGTTTTAATTTTTCTTGAATTACCAATTTTTACAAATATTATTGAAGGCTTGATAAGGTCAACAAAAAACGGAGGCCACAGCGACTCGAGCACACAGTATGAAGTTCAATAAATAACAATAATTCAATACTGAATAATATTTTAAAAATTACTTGTTTTACTTAATGAGTATATAATTAATAAAGAGGTTAATTTTGCTTCTTGTTTTCAAAAATTTGCTTCGCCTGATCATGCCCTAAACTGTAAATTGAACAAAAGGTAATATTTTAAAAACACTCATAAACAAAAATACTTTTATAAGACTTGGTTACAGAACAAAATTTTTTTTATACTTTTGACATCAGAAAAAAAATATACTCCCACAAATTATTTTACTTAAGAGTTTTTGTTTCTGTGTTTTTTACCATTTTCATTGAGCAGAAATTAATGCTTAATTTACTTGCTTAATTACTTTTAGAAATTAATTAATTAATTATTAAGAAAGAAAAAAAAAATACGCGAAAAGTGTGTCTCACTCAAGTGTAGCCCATAATTATTTTAAAGTTTTTTTTTAACAACATGAAATGTAAATACCAACCAAGAATAAATCGAATTTGTTATACGAAAAAAACCTTTAAAAATAAATAAATTTAAAATTTTTTTATGATAAAAAAAAAAAAAAATTAAAGTGTTTGATATTTTTTGGACTATGATGCGCACGAATGATTCGTTAAAGCAGTTTTGTCCTAATGAATTCTAAAAGTTTAAGTATTTTTTAAAGTGTAAGAAAACAAAACAATTCCAATAAGTGGTTGATTTAAACGTACCAGCGACTGTTTTTGATATAAACACCGGAATTATCTTATGGTTGTTTTATTTAGTACTTTTTTCTCTTTAAAATGCTACATATCGATTTGCAATAAAGTACCAGCAAGTAAGTTTATTTTCTAATAGTACAAACAAAAATATTAAGATGAAATTACAGTTGGAAATAGTAATTTGACTCCAGCATGGAGTAGCCAGACTTTGCTTAAACTGACTACAGCGTTGCAAAGCATATGTAGGTTTTAAAGTACAAACACTCGAATGATACAATTCTAAACTATTTTTCTTGTGGAATTTAGATCAAGTTATAAGCGTATAATTTTTAACTTGGCTTACCAAAGGTTAAGCCTAACAAATTTATATATATTGTCTTTGTATTTTATAGAAAAAACTGTAAACTGTAACTGTAAAACAAAACATTGCACTTAAAAAATTTCTTAAATTTTTAATTGAGAAATTAAAAAGACCTTCAATAGATGTTTATACTTTACAAGTATTTAAATAATTTTAAATTAATAAATAATTTGAATAATTAATTTAATAGCAATATTTTTTATTATTTACTACAACCACAAAAAATTTACGAATTTAATAGCTAATTAACTTCCGTTATAGATTAAACGTAATACAAAAATTAATAAAATGCCACAATAAGGCAAAATTAATTAAAAATAAAGAAATAAAAAATTCACAAACGGTAACGTCTGGAGCGTATTTTCCCAAGACTTTAAAATTTTATTAACTATTATTTTATTTTACGCTTGCTAATCTTAATTGTGGCTAAAGCAAAAGATAAGATGAATTTTAACAATTCTCCCAAACTTTATAATCTAAAATTTATTTATTTACAAATTTCAAATCGTGGAAACTCCAATAAAAACGCAATTTTTTAATTTAAAAATTTTATTGTTTTGATTTGCGTTTGTTTTTGAATTTATAGCATTTTTTTTATGTGTGTGTATGTACTTGTGACTAATTCCTGAGTTGTATCTATAATGAAAGTAATTTGTGAAAGACTGGCTAGCACAAAGGAATATTGATGAAAATAATTAAGACAAAACAAAAAAAAAAAAAGAGAAAAAAAATTGTTTCATCTCTGCTTAAATCTCACAATATTAGAGACTTTTAGCTTTGATGTCTGTTTTAGGTATTTTCAGATCGAAGCCCATCCAGAATTTCACTTTCAGCCACATATTGTTGGCTCATAAAATTTTCTAACCTTCTGAGACATAATTGACTTTATAAATAAAAATAAAAAATGTTTGCAGGAAACGGTTACGGATTACTGTATCTTGTTAAACAGTCCTAAGTTCATACATTTTCCCATTGTGGTTTACTAAGCAAAATGTGTTTTTTAACTATTCTAGTAAGTACTTTTTTCAAATAAACATATAATAAAGGGGAGGATAGTTATAACACTTTCTCTTATTAAAGTACTTTTTTCACGACTGGTAATTTCAATAGATCCTTTTTTAAACCATTGTTTTTGTTAATAAACAGTCTGAAGAAATATAACTCGTAGACTAAAGCAAATTAATAAATACAAATTAGTGAAGCAACTAAAAAACCATTTGGTATTTGCTGATTTCCTATTTATAAACCAGTTGAAGAAAATAAAAACCAAAAAACCATTAATTTATTAACAGCAATCAATTACCAATTAAGTACAGAATCATAAGTGTACTTGAACATTTCAACAATTTTCTAAAAACTGTATAGAAAGCCGTCACTTTTTTCGAGTATGTACACACCAGGGTCTCGCAATACGTCGCGGTTATTTTCCAAAACAAAATGGCACTAATTTAAAAGCAAATCAAGTTAACGTAAAGGAAATGAAGCTTCTGTAAGTCCATTGTAATTGAAATAAAAAGCAAGTCCTTTAAAAAGAAATTAAAATGAATTAAAAAAGAAAAGAATATATACCCACTGTTCATATACTCAGAAGTGGGAGTGGGTTGATCCAAAGTTGGCATATTAAAGAAGTTGGCAGAAATTAAAAAACATCTAAAAAAATTAGGATTAACAGCGAAATTTACTTTTAATTTGGTGAAAAGACAACTTAAAGAAAATGCAAAACGAAATATAACAAACCAAAGACTTGCTGCTTATAGAGATGCAGAGAGACAGAAAATAAATAAAAATTGTTTTTAAATGTTTTTCGTCTTTTTGTTTTATCATGGTCCGTTAGAAATATTTTTCGGAAATTAAATAAAAATATTGAAAAATGACTCAGCTCTTTAAAGACAATTATGTTTTTTAGTAACCTTTCGGTAATTTATAAACTATAAAATATTAATAATGTGATAAAAAAAACTAGACGCCATATCTATAATTAAGGCCACGTGTTTTATTTTTTTATTGTTAAGATTAAATTTTCTTATTTTCTTTACAAGTTTAACTTTTTTTTTTTTTTTTGATATTTAACGTTTATCTGTGATTTATTTCATTTATTTATATATTTTTTTAATAGTCTACACTTCTTAAAGTGATATTTGTAGGTTCTTTTGAGTTTAATTTAACAAGTTTTAATTAATAGACAAATTTCAGTTTTTTATATAATAATTTTAATAATCAGATTTTTGGTATTTTTACAATTTATTTTTCATCGCTCTAATAGGATGTTTCATTTAACAATTAATAAAAATTTAAAAAGTTATTTTTTGTTTGAAATAATCATTATGCATGAGAAGTCATATTAAGTATAATAGTTCTGTATGATTGAAAATATAACGAAATAATCTTGGTAAAAATTGTTAATACTTTAATTATTTTTTAAATAATTATTTAAATAATTTATTTTATGAATTTAAGTTTTAAATTAGAAATCGGTACATCTTTTGATTAGAATATTTACACAGTAACTAAATTATAAAGGGTTGAATATCATGAATGATTCCTCGAAGTTTGCTGGCCTTAATGTTGAAAATCAAGGTAAAATTAAATAATTGAAAGAAATGTAAGAAAAAATTTAAACGTACTTTGTTTGTTAGTAATTTTTGTATCCAAAAAATTTTTGTGGGCTTCTAAAGTAAATCTCATAAGTTTTTTATCTTTTATTAAAATGTTTCCTAATAAGCTGGCTTAAGCAACCGGCGAAATATATATAGACACTAGCTTTTCCAACCAACAGTTATGTTGTATTTTTACCTTAAAATGTTATGGGTTATTAATATATATTAATAAATAATAAAAATGAATAAGTTTTATTTAAGTAAAATTTAAAATATAAAATTTTTTTTTAATTATAAATTTTATATCCGATATTTCACTATTAATTTAAAAAGTAAATTTAGAAAAAAATGTTTAACAGTAGTAAAAAATCAAAATGCATTGAAGTAAAAAATATTCTTGTTAAAATCGTATATGAAAAATATTTATTTGTCAAGCCAGGAAAATAAGCAATTTAGGCGTTTAGTGTTATTATTTTTTATTTATATTTTTGCATCACTTTTGGCTTTCGTTTGTAACTAAACAAATTTCAAACTTTTTTTTACCGACTTCAAAAAGGAGTTTGTGATCAATTCGACTGAACTTAGTCAATTTTGCATCGATTTTAAAATTTTTATTTTATTTGATAGGTGATGCTTGCAGATTGGTCCCTCTTTAAAAGAAGTTTATAATAACGTATTTATTATGCATAAAAAAACAAATATCCGACTTATATCGGATATGTTTGTTTAAAATAATTTAGACGTTGCTTAACTTAGGATCAACAGCCTTTCAACACGTGAACGTTTTATGGTGCAATCTTGATCCCACTGAATTTCGTAGCTACTTAACGTTAACAAAATAAACAAATTTCTGAAATTACAAAGGAAATTTTGTTTGTTTATTAAAATTTTTAATGGTACTTCAAATCGTTTAAAAAAGAGATAAGAGTGCAATAAGATTAAGTGAATTATTTGGGTTGTGTCGATAACCCTTCCCTGCAAAAAATTTTAATGCGATACCAATTAACAAGTTTAATCACACTGCATCCCTACAAAAAACAAAATAACAACATTAAAAGACAAATGGCAAATAAATTAAATGAAATACCAAAAACTAAGTCTTATCCCATCTCTACAATTAATGGACTGATTTTCTAAATTCTCAAAACTAAATCGAATAGGTTTCTTCGCTTTTTGAACAAATCTGTTCGTTGGGTAATTTCCTCAAAAAATCTTAACTATTTAAGAAGACTTTAATATCGCAAAAGGTTCAACGTTATTTATTGTGTCATTTATATAAAATTATGTGGAGCTTTAGATGTTAATTTTTTTAAAGTATACTTTTAAATTTAAATATTTATTATTAATTGAATTAATATCAAATTTCTGTCATGTTAAACAAATTATCAAATGCTTTGTTTTCTTAACATTCACCTGAAAACCACAAATTTAAGTAAACATTTAATTTTATTTGTATCATTTGAGGTTTGAAATAAAAATGAAAAAAAAAACGTTTAAATAATTTAAATGAGAAATTAACAAAATGAAAAATGGCTTAAGTTATCTCTCATAGACACCTTAAGCAATTGACGTCAGTCTTATTTGTATGGAACTTGTCTCACGTAATGTTGCTTTATGACGAAATTATAATATTTTAAATTTTATTTTTATGATGTCTATTAATAATAAAATTAATAAAAATAATATTTTCATTATTTGCATTATTTTATTCTTTACTTGGAGTTTAAATTGACATTCCGATCGAACTGGTTTCATTTTCCTATTAACCATTCCGATCGATTTTATTATAATTCTTCAGATTCTGATCGGATTTATTAATTACTTCTTCTTAAAATCGAATGTAGTTCTATTAAGCACCCCAAAACAACTGTTCTAATCTAAGTAAGGATACATAATTGAAAAACCACAAATAACAAAATTTTAAAGAAAACACATTCCAGTTTAAGATTTAAAACCGGTTTTAATCCGAAAAAGTTTTACATTTCTTGTGTTCTGTAGAGCAAATTTGTGCAGTTGAAACAACTTTCGACCGGAATTGAATTTTGTGACTAATAACTTTGTTTTTTTTTTTAAATATTTTTTTTTTTTTAATTTTTACCGTGACTCTAAATTTTGTGTTTCTTACCGATTTGTGGGATAGTGGCTAATGCGCTATTTAGATTACATAGTTTACGGACTTTTTTCTCTTTTAGTAGAACATTTTACTCGTACATTGTTTAATATTATTTAATTCTTGTTCTGCTACTAATGGCGTTTGCTTTCTTTAAGTGTAATGAATTATCATACCTTAGTGATTTTTGTCCTTCAAAGCAATATTTTCAAATGATCTGTTTTGCCTCTTAAAAACGGAGAAACTGTAGTCTTGCAAAATAAATATATTTTTAATATACAGCAGTGAGCAGGGCTCATATAAAGGTAAAAGTCCGTGGTGCCCTCCACGTTCTGCTTTTTAATCAACAAAGCTCATAGAGCGTCGCTCTGCTTTTAAAAAAATTTTTTTAGCACAAAGTCAAAATTTAAGCTTGAGTACTCCTCCGTTAAGAAATTGCAAAATTTTTTTTAAATGTTTCTTTTCGAGTCCGCTGTACATTAAAACTTAGTTATTTTATAATGATTAAAAATAAGCTAAAAATATTCGTTAAAGAAAATCGTTACCGCCAGCTAAATCATTGTTAAAAATTCCATATTTTCAACTTGTATTTTATATATTTTTTTATAAATTGTGAAATTAGTAAAAAAGTTTTATGTTTGAAAAAAAAACATTTACATAGTATTTAAAAACAAACTTAGCTTACGTCAAAAAATAAACATTTATAATTCTAGCCAAAATATATTATTATTTGGAATAACATCAAACGTTTATTTTTTAAGGAATTAAACACAATTAACGTAAACTTAATTTAAAATAATGATTCAAAATAATAAATTTCATAATTAAAAAAAAACTTTCTTGATTATAAAAATTATTTTGTTATTTTATGATAAATGATAATGAGGATGATTATGGCATGATAAATGGTACTAAGAACCCATCATTTTTATCATGTTAAATTTAATGTAGAGTGTATAAATATATATGAGTAAATATCTTCTAACAGGTAATAAGGAAGTAAATATGAAGCTTGTGGTAATTTCTTGTATGTTTTATTCATTATTAAGAAAAGTAAATTTCTGAAAAAAAAAATTGTTAATTGATTTTACAAATAGACTTAATTGACTTTCATCGGTATAGCAAACAAAAGAACCAAATACAACCTTTAGGAAGCCCGTTTTTTATACATTTTGTTTTTAATTTGTTTAATTAACAAATAATCAACTTCCTTAAACAATAAATAAATAAAGAAATAATATCTTATCTTTTAAAAAATATTTTTTTTTAAGTACAGCACACTTTTTTAATAATCATGTAGATAAAAACTGACAACTTAATAATTTGTATGAGGCTGCTTTGGGCAAATATTATTTTAGCACACAACTGCAGTCGCAATGATTTGGTCATAAACTTCCACTTCTCTGAAATCAAGCAAGATTCATGGCATCTGAAGTAGTCTTTTCGTGTGACGTCAATTAATTGTGATATAAACATCAAGATTTCGTTTTATCGTTTGCAGTTTAATAACGATGATTAATAGTTATAATAATAATAAATTGTGATAAAATGTTGTTCAGTGTGCAGCTTTCTTTTTTTTTGCTTTGTCACCTTTCTTGAGTTCTTTGGTTTATTTATATACTTCGTTATGGAACTTCTTTTTTTTTAATAAAATTTTATGTTAATAAAATCTTTTAATAATTTATGTTTTTGTTAATTGATTTTTATCTTGTTAATCTTTGGTTCGAGATTATTTAAAGGAGATTCAGTTTGTATTGCTAATGTATTTTTTTACAATATTTATTTTTTATATTTAATTTATTTTTAACCAAACTTTTAAATATTTTTTATTATTATATTTTTGTTTTAAGGCGAAATTAATTTGTAGGGAAAATATAGATTTTTAAAGTGTAAGAATTTTTAAAAACTATATTTTTGTTACAATTCTTGTTAAACATTATTTTAGTTATTTATTTCTTAACGCAGCATATTTCAAATTAAACTAGACATGCGTTTTTTCTCAGACTGCGCAATCCAATTTTTAAGTAAAAAGCTCAACTTTCAATATTAAAAGACGTATTAGTTACACACATTAGTGTTTTATATTTTTCAATTCAAGTAAAAGAATTTTGTTAACAATTCAATTATCTAACTGAAGACAAACCTGTTCATAAAATTGATTAACAAAAATTTTGTAATTTTTTCCCCCAATTAATATTGCTATTTCACACCTTTGAAATATAAGATTTTCGAAAAAACAAAAGAACAATATAATGTGACGTATTTCCTCAAAACAAAATTAGATTTATGAATGAGTTTTTTTTTTTCTTTTTTGAAAATGCATATAATTACAATAATTACAAAAATTCAAATTTTTGTTTTTTTGCGATTTTTTAATGAATGACTATAAGTCGCTATCTCCGTGTCATTAATTAATTTTCAACTTCCTTAATGGGTTAAGGGAAAAAATCGTTATGAATTGAACAAACGCAAGTCAACTGACTCGCAAAAATATGTTAATTTTATAAATAAATATTGATTTGCAGTATTTATGAATTGCTGCTTTAACTTGAGTTATGTTAATTAATTAAAACAACATTTCAGAGATTGCGTTCTTTGTACTTTACAAAATACAGTACAACACAATTTTCAATTACTGTTAGCAAAATGATTTAACAGATACATATTGCTCATACGTCGTGAATAAATAAACCAAAAAAAAAAAAATTAAAGAAGCGAAATAAAAATTTCGTTTTAGGCGGATAAAATAGTACCATTAAAAATCTGAAGATTTATTATTTAAATGTTAAAAATATTTCCATCAACATCGTCGATTAATTAATTTGTTGTTATATGATATCAATAGCTCATACGCCTGTTTGAATTTAGAACTTTTGAATTATCCAGTGGCAATCAGATATTTTGCCATGAAATGAAAAATACTTTTAATTTAAAAAAAGAATATTTTTGAATATTAAACACTCCAAAAGGTATAGGAACCACAAGCAAAACGTAGCCTTTTAAAAGCTTAAAAATATCATGTTTAACTCATTGAGAGTTTAAAGAAATGTGAACTTGCAGTTTCTTATTATATTTTTAGACGTAAATAAAATCCTTTAAATTCGGATTTTTTGGTTTTTTCCCAAAAATTCGATCATATGATATACTTCGGTTTTAAATGTTGCCTTTTTTCCTGCATAAAATTATTGCATGGAAAAATTTTATTACTTCTCTTTTAAGTAAACAAATAAACCAAATTTAGGTTTTTAATAAAATCGCTAAATCTTTGTTAATTTTTTAAAACAAGTCGTCAGAGAACCAGAAGTAGATATAGAAATTAAATAGACACATGTACGTGTACTCGGTTACTTTTTTTTCAAATAAAAATAATAACTTCCAAATAAATTTAGGATCAGTTTATTTGTGTACACATACGTACGCTAAAAGTAATTTTTTTGAACAAACTTATTGTGAAGCAAAGTAGCAGGCAACTTACGAAAGATCTGATAGAAAGACATAATACGCTCTTGCGCTCAAAACTTGTTGAGAATAATTTTTCTGTGATTAATATACTTATTGTTATTTAAAATAACTTTTTTTTTATTGGGAAGAACAAATTTTCTATTTCTGAAAAGCAATAACACAGTGAAATGCCAGATAAAAAGAATTTTATCTAAAAATTATTCAGTAATCGAACAACGTAAAAAAGTACTCAAAAGTAAGATACTTTCACTAAAGTTTCTTCACAGGGTGACTTAATAACTGAGCCGTATATTTTAAAAGTGGCTTAAGTCACTTTGCTTTTGAGCTGATGCCCATATTTAAAGGATTGCTTTTCAAAGGTGTTAAAATTACTTATGATAAATTTGAGAAGACATAGTTGCACTTATTATCTCAAGGTGCTTTTTTTTTCCAAAAAAAAACTTTTGTCAATATAAAACCGTAGCAGTTCTTAACACATTTTTTTTTTAATAAACGGCTTAATTGTGAATGATCTTTTGATGAGATGATTAATTTACAACTAGCAATGGAGTGATACATATCTACAAAACGTAGAATTATTGTTATGTTGTTGCTTTGAAGTAGCTTGGATTTGGCGTAGTTTTCCTGGTCGTCCCTTTAGACTTTTTTTTCTTAAGGGAATTTTTTAAATCTAAAAATTGTCGTGTGCACCCTGTGTCGATTCTGGCAACGCTAAATTGTTTCATCTTGTAGCATAGTGGCAACAAAGGCGGGATAACAAAGAAAATAAAAATGGTTCCAAAATATAAAAATTGTATGATCGGAATTGCTGAATAGAAAAAAAAGATGGCGTTTTTTTGGCGGGAGACAAAAAATTAAAATGGAATAAGAAGAAGGAGAATGAAAAATGTGGACAGGTGCTTTAGGAGTCGGGATATCTAACACTATCTGGGAGACCATTGGTTATACTCTTTTACTAGCTTATTTTACCCGGCGTTGCCTGGGTCCAAATTTAGTTTTAATAGGCAAATGTTGGTTACACTTTTTTCGTAAACGTTTATTAGTACTAAGTAACCATTAAATTATTAAAGTGTGAACTTTCTGTTAGCATTTTTAATGTAAACGCATACAGAAGCACCATCTGTTATCATATTGAAAAACAATTACGAATCCCTTCATAGAAATTTAAAGCAGCCACGAATTTAAAGTCAATCAATAAAATATAAGATCAATCAAACCCTAATGCACTATCCAGACATATAACTGCCCGCGTTTTATTAGAAACGGTTTTGGCGTTTAGCCGTGATTGGGCACAAACAAACAAACTTACACAGAGAGATATTCTATTTTTTTACGCTATTCTCCATTTTTCTTAAATTTAATTCTATTCTATTTTAAAATTGTTATATTTTTAATATTACGGGCATCCTCCTAGGTGTAGTTGGTTGAAATTTACACAGAATATATATTTTTAGGTCCTTAATAACACTACAAAATTGGAAATTATAGGGTATCCCTATAGGTGATTTCATTTGACTTAAATTAAATTTTAAATTACACAGAATGTGTAAATCTATGCTTGCTTTAACAACAAGAAAAAATATTTAAAATAATAGTTTAAGAGGTGTCCACATTTTTTTATTTCATATTCGATATTCATCTGCCCGTCTGTCTATTTTGAAGTGGGTTTTTTTTTTTGTAAGAATAATTTACAATAAAGTCTGCCTTATTAAAAGCAATTTGGTGTATGGATGAGCAAAGTAATCATTTATTAACTTTTTCTATGAAAACCAAAAATAAAATTATATATTGTGGGGTTTATTTCAAACTCCTGCGGTTATAAAAGAATAAATTTGTATGGTAACGCTGTACACAAATGATTATATGTACTATTTTTCGAAGCCAGCTTTTTAATGCCACTTGTAATTTAATGAAGGACAAAATATAATCAACTACTATTCTCAACTGCAGGTAGAAGACTGCATATTTTGTTTTTTCCTTTTTTACATTTTAAATTGCTTTATCACCCGCAAACATGTCTTTAAAAAGATTTTCAAATTTTTCAAATTAAGTATTTATTATATTTATGTATTCATATGGCTGTTATTGTATCGTTTTGTTTTTAGTTTTATATTTTTGCATTTGTCATCAAAAAAGTAAACTTTTAGGTTGTGTAAAAACTATTCAAATATGTACCAAATTCTTTTTTACAAAATTTGGTGAAGAATCTAATTAAAAAAAAACATAAAAAATAATTGTTAAATTAAAAAATCCAGTATTAGTATGGAAATCCTTGAAACAAGAAATTTTAAAACGTTTGCAAAACCTTTATTTCTTTTACATTTGCATTTTCCGTATATAATAAATTTTTGCCTGTGGTAACCCCAAATTCTAATTTGCTGTTTTATATATTAGCTGTGTATTTAAAGTTGTGTTATTGAATACAAAAAAAAAAAAAAACAAATTCAAAGGCAAGTTTTTTTTACATATTTTAATTAATTGTTGTGTAAATTTTTTTGTCATCACTATCAGATAAAAGCACATTTAACACAAATTGGCAAAAAACAAACAAACGAACTTCAAGGAGTGTATACTTAACTAGGAATTAAAATATAATGCATTTAGTTTATAAAATAGAAATATGCTGATGGAGAATTTAAAAATTTTCTTTTCTTTCAGTTTTGTTAGAATTCTTAACTTTGTTTTAAAATAGAATGTCTGCAAAATGTATAGAGAATTTTATAAACTAATTTAACTATGTCTATTAAATTCACATATAAAACAAAAACGGTTTTGAAATATATTGGAAATTTTCTTTTTAAAACGTAATGGTTTTCAGAGACATATATTAAAGATAATACCAGTTAAAATGATCACAAAAAATAAAAAAGGGATCATTGTTGGCATAAAAAATTTACAGTAACTTAGACGTATTAATTGGACATTACGAGTTTATAAATTTTCCATTCATGTGAGCAATATTTCAAGTGCAGTAATCATAAAAAAAATTTATTTAAACATAGATTTAAATCAATTTTTTGTAAAATCTTCTTGTTTTTTAAACATATTAAAAATCAAATTATTTTGTATAAATATTGCAGCAACTGTTTTAAAGATTTTCCATTTAAAAGTCAGGCGTTTTTTTAATTGAAAAGTAAAGAATTCTGAAATACTTAATGAAATTTTTTTAATAAATAAAAAAAATTATAATTAAATATAATTATTAGTATTAACATTTTGGCAGTCTTGTGCTTTCTGAAAAATAAAAGTACTCTTAATCAAGCTAGCCGCGTAAGTTGTGTACATCTCTTAGAAGAAAAAAGCCTAACAAAAAATTAAATTTTTTCGAGTGAATTAAATAATATAACAGTCGATTATAAATATTAAATGGCCATAACTTTTGTTAGGTTAAAATATGTTATTTAACAGAAAATAAATATGTGTTATTTTATTATTAAATAACTACAAGTTTGCATGTCAAATCTAATAACAACAAAAAGTAATTAAATGCATAGAAAAACAACAAATCATGAATAATATTTTAACAAAAGAGCTTAAATCAGACAATTTTGATTCAATATTGAAATTTATGTTTATCTCAATATTGTATTTTAAGAATAAATTAACTTCTTGTTTTTTTTTAACTACAAATTTTTTAAATTATAGTTATTTGTTGAAGGAAAACTTAATTTAATTAAATTTAAAATAATTTGTTTGTTTTTGTTCATAAACTATAATTTATTTGTGAGAAAATTTTTACAACAGCAACTTTTAAATAAATATTAATAAATAAAAATGTATTATTTGTTTATGATTACAACTTTATAAGAAGCTTAACTTCAATTTTAACAACAAACTTGAAGGTTTTTTTTATTGTCATGGGATTTTTTGTTTTGTTTTGTTTTTGCGGATTGTTATCACTAAGTCTAAGGGAATAGTAATTTGTGTAATTGCCATTGTTGCAATTAGTTATAGAAAATATCTAAAAATTTAAAATGAGTATTTAAAATTCTCATAAAATGTAATGAATTATTATTTATTATAAGGAAAATAAAAAAAAAATTAGTCTTTGAAAAAACTAAATTAAGAAAAAATCTTAGCTTAATATTGTATAATTCAATCTATAGTAGGCATGAACTTGATACATTAATTTTCTTTTTATATCATAGTAAACGCAGTTTAAAGTAGTTTAAGCTTGTCGTTTATGTTGATGTCACATATTTTTTTTTTGCCCTTTTATCTTTATCTGTATTTTAAGCCAGTTGGTATTATGTTATGCCCAATGATGAAAGTTGGGATTTTAAATGCTTTGAAAACAGATATTAGTTTTAAGAGTATTAATTGATCCTTCCTAAACTAAAACTTAGAAATACTTAATGAAAATCGTAATGATTTATATTTAAGGCCGTCCATAAACACTTAGAAAGTTGGCGCTTTAATAACATATCAGGCACTTTTCGGGGCTAATATAACTACAGCATATTGTGTTTAAAAATCTTAAAAAAACTTCTTAAAAAATTCACAAAATTTAACTAAAATAATTACAAAAATATTTTTGTTTATTACGCAAAGTTTTAGAATTGACTTTTTTATATAACCAGTTCAAGTGATCTTCTCTTACCGCTTACGAATTTTAACTTATTGTATCAATCTATATTCACAAGTAGTGAAATAATTTTATTTTAGTGAACAAAATTGATTTAATAAATTTTGAGTTTTGTAATCAATATTGTCAAGTAAGTTTAAAATAAAAATCTATTTTAAAATTATTCGATGTAAAAATAATTAAATATTGTTATTAGTTTCTTGGTAAATTGTTTAAACACTTGTACACATATTGGAAATAAGATCATTATTAAATTAATAAAAACAATTAGGTATAAAAGTTTTAATTCCATATTAATTCATTATGAGTTTATAAATTCAAAAAGTTTTTTTTTTTTTTTAAATTAGGCTATTGAAGTAAAATTTAATCTACGATAATTTTATTCTCAATAAAACTTATTTGATTTGATTTAATTTACCTTTTTTTCTAAAAACTTCGTTATAAAAACAAGAAACTGTTACAAAAAAATAATTAAAAAATGCCGTACATTTTTTTATACATTTATTAACAATTTAAACAAGTAAGAATGATATATTTGGCTATGCCGAATCTTATATACCCTTCGCTATCTATGTAAAACTAGTTTAGTGAAGTAACTCCAATCAAAACAGCAAATATTGGGGTGGCAGAATATTTAAAAATAAGAAAAAAAATTTAAGTACTGCATATATATAATTTTACATAAAAATAAAAACTCTAAATGGGTAAAGCATTTTTTAAAAATTTTAGTATTTTCCTAAATATATCTTAAAAAGCTTTAAAATGATACCCATATTGATATTTTTAAAATTTTGAAAATTTCAGAGGCCCGTAACTTGAAAAATATTTTCACTTGATGTTTTTTTCCTATTTTAATTTTCTATCGCCCCATATATTTGTTTTTTGATAGAAGTTACTTCCTTGTTTTAAATGATATAGACAAATTAGAAGTAGGCGTGGTGTTTTGCCCACTACCTCGAATGACATGGACCGATCTTGCTAATTTCCAATAGCAGTTCTTTCAACACTATGTCTAATCGATTGGTGAGTTAAAATTTTTTCTAGAGGTCCCGGCAAACTTGATTTCAACACTAACTCGGACGGGCAGACGGACATTGCTTAATCGACTTCGCTATGCATAAGAAGTCAGAATATATATACTATATATGGTCGGAAATGGATATTGTAGAAACTAAAAATAGAATAACTTTTTGTGGTGAAGGATATAAAAATTGTTGCGAACTAATTACAACCTAAAAAGCTTTAATACTTTTAGGCATCTTCACAATATATCAGAAATTTTATAAAGGCCACAGGATTTTTGGAATGACAATGTGTTATTTAGTAGCTAAATTATATTTCATTTTGTAGACCTCCTCCGTAACTATAATACTACAACTTTTTGTTAAAAATTGGCATTAAATGGCATAATTTTTATGTGGTTTCTACAAATTTGCAGCTTTTGAGTTACTATGTTTTAGTACATGATTCTACTACATAATAGCTGACGTTTCGTATTGTTTTATGTACTAATATTTCTAGAATGTAAAACTTCCAGATTTCTTTAACTTAAGTTTAGAATTAAATTACTACAGATTGTTATTCGGCTTAAAAGTCTTAAAAATATAATTTTTTGTACAATACTTTGAAACTAGAAAAAAATTTAAACTGGCACTCAAGCAAGTGGTTTCAAAATGTTTTATTAATCAACATAAGATGTAGGAAATTTGTTGCGAACTAAAAGTATTGAATTTAGAATTAGCTCTAAATTTCTATTTAAATAGATATTTACTTAATATAGAAAAAAATAGTTATCTGTCTATTACTCATAACTATTTGATATATATTTTTTCTAAGTTCTTGTTATTTGTTAATCGTATTAGTAAAGTTAATTTAATTTAAAGTTTATGTACTAAAACATATAAAATAACAATAAAATTTAATTAATTTCTTGTCTTTTTAAAGTAGAAATTACAACAAAAGTGTAATTTTTATTTTTTGCTGTTTATAATCGTAAAAAGTAACCAGACGAATTTTTTATTTAAATAATTGAAATATAAAACAGGCGGTCTAAAAAATGTTATTAGTAAACAATAAGTTTAAAAATATTTTTTTTTTAAATGTGTATATCAAAGATAAAAATTAAAAAAAAGAATTTGTATTTATGAATAATTGTTCATATTGTTTATGAAATTAATTAAAAAAAAGCTTATTAGTGCAATAGTTGATTTCAACATATAAAATTAAACTATATCAATGGTAATTTTTTTAATTAAAAAATTTAATTATTTTGAAAAATATATTTATATACAAATATTAAATAAAAATATTTTTTTCATTTATTGTCAAATGTCAAATGAAGGTATCAGGAATATGATGAAAAGAATATTGTACATTTTCTTTGAATAGATTTAAAAAAACTGTTTTATTTATTTTTTTAATTTGGAAAACTCACCACATATTAATTAAAAAATTTTTTTATAATTTTTATTTAAATTTTTTCTTTTTTATCATGCAAAAATTTTAGTTTTCACGGTATTGCAAAGTAATAAATACCTTAGATTTTCATATGTTTATTAATAAACATAAAACATAATATTTATTTATACTTCAAATAATAGATTGCAAAATTTTCTTAATCACAAAAAATAAAAATACAAAAAAAAACGCTTGTTTAAATCAAAACCTGTTGTTGCAGTCCTATAGAAAATAAGCTTTCAACAGCTTGTACATGTCTTGTTGGCCACAAAATTTGCACAATATCTACAATTATCTATGGTTTTAAAATTTTATATTTAGAAAATACTAGAAGAGTAGATAAAATAGACTTGTTTTTTTTTCATATAATAAACAGTTGAACGAGCAATAAAACTTTAAAAATATATAAATTATTTTACTGCTTTCACTTTAGAATGTTGACATCTTAAGTTTTCTTCTTTGATTTTTAAATTATTTAAATTAAATTGTCAACAAATTGAAAAATAATAATTACTTTTAAGAATCTGGTCACCCTTATGTCAGTTCAAATTGGAATTAAGCGAAGCATAAACTTTTTAAATTAACTTAACATATTTCAACACCAAAAGGTCTTGATTTTTGAATGCCAATGCGATAAAATGTTAATTACTATTTTAAATTGGTTTTAAATTAAACCAAAAATAAAAAATAATTATTTTTTAGCAAAACAATCTGTTAATTAAAATGTTACAAAAAAAAACTTTTTTTTTAATTTTTTATTTTTACTCACCTTAAATAGTCTAGAATTTTAAAAGCAGTTAAATTAATAAATAAGTTGTTTTCCTCAAGAGCTTTAAGTTGTCTATAAATATTTAGTAAATTTTTATTTCGTTTTGTAAACTGTTTTAATTGTTTGTATAATTTTATAATTTTTTTTTTCTCTGCACTTTCTTACTCTCTTTTTGTGAAATTTCGTTAATGTAATAAAAATCGAGTTTTATTTAAAAAAATATATAAATATATTTGGGGCGAATGATTTACATTTCCGTTTGATTTTTTTGTAAATGCAAAAAAATAATATAAAAATTTGCTTGCTTTTTAATTTATGAAAATATTTTAAACTCGTTTTGGAAATTTTATTTCACGTTGTTTTGATTGCAACGAAATATCTTTTAAACACCCGCTTGATAATATTTTGTTTAATATATAATATATTTTCATTAAATTGTTATATTTTTAATTTTTCGAACACGGAACACTTGTTTTTTTTTTTTTGGGAGAGCGAGTTGTTAAAAACACAACCAACTTGAAAACGTAACAAAACGGTATTGAATTCAAATATTAAATTTAACTTTGCAAGTTGAGTTCAACAATATTTCAATATTAGTTACTGTTTTTGTATTTTCGAAGTTGAAAACTTTTGTTGCTCTTGTTAGTTATTGTTGTAGTAGTGGTAGTAGTAAGTGTGCATAAATTGTGTGCGTTTACACTTCACTATATAACAAACCAAAGTAAACAAATTTATATTTTTTTAAAACACCTTTTTTGCTCTTAACTATTTTTGTTAACACATGTAAATGTTTTTTTTTTTCGTAGCGTTGATATATATTTTTTTTATTTATTTAATTTTTTATTCGGTTTATTTAACTCTGAAGGTTTCTTTGTAGAGTGTGTCTAGTATATTTATTTATATTAATTTTTTCGCTATTACTGCGAGCGATGTTTTTTGAAGTTGCGACCACTTTGGACTGATGTTGGTTTAAGACTTGTCACATCGTAATATACTTTTAGATCCTGTTTGAACAAAGCCGAGACAGAGAGAGCACTAAAGAGCAAAATTTATTTATTACGGTTCATAGTGCTTATTAACCCGTTATTGTGTTAATAAAAAGAGTGATAGAGCATGAGCTTTTTCTCATTTGCGTTAAAATTATAGATGTATGAGTTTCGGAAAAGTTCGGCTTGGCAGTTGAAAATATTCTTGTGTGCAAATTAGCCAATCATATGATTTTTTTTATTTGGCAAGATCTTAACACATCTTTGTATTTTACTACTCTTTTTATTTTGCTCATTGATGGCTACAATTTGTTAAAGACTCTACCTGAAATAGAAATTATAAAATATTCTGTAATATACATATA
Source organism: Cistogaster globosa (assembly GCA_937654795.1). Lineage (NCBI taxonomy): Eukaryota > Metazoa > Arthropoda > Insecta > Diptera > Tachinidae > Cistogaster > Cistogaster globosa. The sequence goes on from OW569406.1 coordinate 71,301,503, forward strand.
TATTTTTTTCTTAATTTTGTGTATCACATAGATAAAAAATCTGTTTATTTTTTATATTTTAATGGCAGTGATAAGCATTTTTATCTTTCTATTTTTGTTAACGTATTTCGTAAAGATTTTGCAAAAATCTTTAGTTTTGAATCAACATGCTTTAAAAGTAATTTGAAATAATTTTAATAAATAAAATATAAAAGTTACAAAACTAAGTTGTTATCTTAAAAAAAAAACTGAACATTGAAACAAATGAAAAAAATTTTTAGTAAATTTTTTGAACTTAAAAAGTTTAGATTTTTCAAACTTAAACCAAATAAATTTTAAGAATAAAAATAATATTTAGTGATTATTTCGGTATTCACAAAGTTTTTTTTTAATTCTTTCAAAGTTATTTTTAAGGTTTTCAAAAGAAAGTAACAAAAGTTTTATATCTTAAAAATTAATGTTTTTACAAGGTTCAATTATACACGCAAGACTAACTGTTGTAAAACTTTATTTTTCATAATAAAAATTTTTATGCACACATATAACAGTGACCTTGTACCCATTTTTTTATTTACATATTTATTTATTTACTTATTTTGGTTGTGAAATGGCTGCTATGGATAATATTTTTTAAGAAAATTTAAAAAAAAATATTGTTTTTGAAAACGGCTGCTCTAGAGATGTCAAAATAACTCGGAAATTAATTGTGAAATCATCGTAACAGCCATTTTTAATTTTTAATATCAACAAAAGTAAATGATGAAAGACATTTTGTTTCTGGAAAAATTTATAACTTTTATTAAAAATTGAATAATGTAAAAACTGTCCTTTATTTGTACTACAAACCTGCATAAGCATAAGCTATAGATAAGGAGCAATAGCTGTATGTTCTCTGCTGACCACTCATTTTATGTTTAAAGCAACCCTCTCAAAATTCAAAAAGTTTAAATTTTAATTTAAAGTCCTCTACACACTGATAATTAGAAATTACTTTTTATGGAGAGTATTACTTCATCAGGCTATGACACGAAAACGCACATTCTACTGAAAAAGACACACTATTTTCAGAGTGGACACTTCAACATCAAATTTACAAAGTCCTTCCTAGATGAAGGTTAATTAATTTTTATTATTGCTAATAAGAGATAACTTTGACAATCCTATAATCAGCTCTCAGTGGAATTATACAAAAACAACTCAAACCGTTATTTGATTTGAATTGTTCTTTAGTATCTTCTTATCAAGTAACAACAGTATTTTTAATTCATGGTACTTCTAAATAAATTGACATTCTCGAAAGATTGGTCCAATGTAGGTACATGAACGATACATTACAACGGCATCTTTTATCATCTCTAAATAAATTGGTACATATAACTTCTATTTTAATGGCAACATTAAATGTAATTAAAATTTCATAAAACGTTATTGTTTTAAATTTGTGATTAATATCTAGTCTACTCCTGTTTTTGTTTTAAAGCAGTATAATGTAATATTTTTTTCGATTGCGATCTATTGGATACAAATCCTTAAAGACTAAAATTGAATAATCAAAAATAATAAGATTAATTAATGATTTGAATACCAAATATACATTTTTTTGTTTGAGTGTAACAATACTCAAATAAAAAATTAGAAAATACATATTCATCCATATCCTGAATAATGAGATTTATAATTTCATGAAATTTTCATTACCCTCGAAGTGAAAACAGGTATCATGAATTTCCCGTAAAATACTTTTTCCCTTCATTAAACAGCTAATAATAAACATTAAATGTAATTGAATTGAATTAGAATTTAAAAGTAAATGAAATTTTTAGAGACGAATTTATAACTCTAGGCAAAATCCAACTTTTGGTTGCAAGAGACATCTAACTCCTTGACGTTACCCGAGAAATTGCTACAGATCCACTTTAATTAATTTATTTTTGTATCACATTTATTGGAAAAAATCATATCTCCGTTTTGCCACTTAATGACATTTTTAATAAAAATCTTTACTGTTGATCTCTGCTGTAACATGTGTAGAAATCTTTACAAATTTACAGGCAATAGGTCTAATTGTTTTGCAGCTGGTGCAAATGATCTTGAATAAAAAAAAAGTTAATAACTTAAACATTCTTAGTAAAATAGATTTTAAAAAATGCGTACTATATTCAGTTCCTCAGAAATCAAATCAAAGAAACATAGTTCTAGAAAAAATCATTCACGATACGGGAAATTTTGTTTACATGAAAAATTGTTCACTTGAATTTTTCACAATTGAAAAAGAAAAACATTTTTAAATTAAACAACTTTAACGATAATAAATTTAAACTTGAGTAAATTTTGCTAAGCACGTACTTAAGCAAATAGAAGCGATTAAACAAGACCACAATTGAAGTTGGTACATTACGAACATTCTGTTTCTGAGGTTTACAAAATTCTAAAATTCAAAAAATATAAATTTAAAAAACCTCTAGCCTAGAAGAGGCCGAGACATCATTTTTAACCATAAGCGAATGTCCAGCACTCTGTGGTGACCAGAACTCTGTGATGAAAGTGGAGTCCGACAATTGGCGCCCAAGAATTAGTAGTAGGGAAAAATCCGGGGATAAAGTTTAGTAGTATTATTTCATGCTCATCACTGAGAAACTTAAGGGGCATGAAAAAATACCCAAAAAGGGATTAATCTGATTCAATATTTTTCCAACAATGCTTCTAGAAACAACATTATATTTTTTTTTATTTAGGCGAATTAAAATTGATATTCTCCATCGCACGAAACTTTAACAAAACTTTGCAAGGTTGCCATATCCGACAAGACGCCAACCTACACGATGTTCGCAGATGCCAACGTATCAAAAAAAAAGCTTCCATTAGGTACCAATTTCTTTCCTAATTTAAAGACAAAAACGAGGACAGATGCCGGACAAATGGTGCGAATTTTATAAAAGTTTGATTATCTTTTTGAAGTAGATGCAACTCATAAAATTTTGTTGTCAAAAAATTTTTTTAAGTTTATTTTTTTATTGTATTTGCTTTTTTCTATTTTATAAAAAGTTTTATTCTTTTATTATTTTGAAATTACTCCTCTGCTCTTCCAGAACCTTGAAAGATAGGATAATTATTTGTCTGGTCCAAAAGAACAAAACGCTATTTTAAACTATATCCACTTGTAAAGACCTCTGACATGTCCTTGTACTTATTAATGACTGGATAATTTGTTTAATAAAATGCATATTTTGTATATGCAGATGACACTCATCATCTTTCACATTTTAATTATCGCAACGGCCATCAACCGACACATTAAGCCTAAGGGATAAGGAATAACGTCTAAAAATATGATCAGTCATAATTTTTTTTAATTTTGCTTGACTTGGGTGCCATTTAATCTAGGTTTAGGAACTTCGAACCAGGGTTTTATATTTAACGAATAAAATGTTTTCCCACATGAGCTTCCTCTACTATGTGTAGAATTTCTGTCCCATTCATTACGAAATCTTTTTTCTCTTTGTTTTGTTGCATTCACTTGTGGTATTTCTGTTCCCCACCGACACATCATTTAATATCTTTCAGTCTAATTCATTCATCTACCATTTTTTTGGTTTTGATACAAATTCCGTTGCTATTTAATTTTTTCTAAGTTAAAGCATTCACTTTTACTGTCCATCATTACTGCAACTTGAATAAAGCGTTGTGCAATTGCTATATGGCTCCGCTGTCATTTAAGCTGGATTCACCCATTGTTTCCGAACAAAATTTTTGTTCCGAAACAATTTGAGTTTTTTGAGAGTAATTTTAGTTTTTTGAGAGTTTGTTCTGAAACGATTCACCCACTTCGAACAATTTTTCTGGAAAAACAAAGCTACCATATGAAACATATGTTTAAGCGAGATGTGTTACTTTACAAGCAGGCAGCACTGTTTTGGTTTTGTTTTGTTTTGACAGACATATGTATTTTTGGCTTTGTTATACATAAATTCTGAATTAAAAAAACTTTCATAATTAAATAAAAAATGAATAAAAGAAAAGTGCTTCTTCTAATGGCTATTGAAATAAAAAAAGCTCTTTTACTGGCAATGTATAAATATAAAAAGAAGATGAAATATAAAAGAATTGCAGTAAGGAAGCAGCTGAAAGAAAGGAGGAAAAAGGGGTACTTCTACGCATTGGTCCCACAGATGCGGTTAAATGATACGGAATCATTTATAAACTTCCATCGTATGGATCACCACACATTCGATGAAATTCTGAAAATATTAGGGCCTTTTGAGCAATCTATGCCTGTCCGCCAACAAGAACATATATCGCTTGCAGAAAGATTGTCTTTAACCTTAAGGTGAGTGATGTAAAAAATAATGAAGAATAAATAATAAGCTTTGTTTCTGTAGATACTTGGCTAGTGGCGATTCAATGAAATCCATTGGATACTATGGATTTCGAATTGGTGCGTCCACTACATCAAAAATAATTAAGGGAAACAACAGAATTAATATGGAAGAAATTTCAATTTGTATTTCCAAAGCAATCGACAAGCATGTGGGAAAATATTGCGTGCGATTTTTATGATCGTTGGGGTTTTCCCAACTGTTTAGGAGCAATAGATGGGAAACACGTTGTTATACAGGTAATGAAATATCAATTGCCATTTTAAGCAATATTAAGAAACTGTTTATTTGCAGGCATTGCCCAAACACAATTCACTAACGTTTAACTACAAACACTCACACAGCATAGTTTTAATGGCTGTAGCTGATGCCGATTATAAATTCATATTTGTTGACATTGGAGCCTTGGGTCACAACAGTGATGGTGGAATTTTTAAAAATTGTAAATTTGGAAAAGCTATTCTCGAGAACTCTGAGGATATAAAATTTCCCGACTCAAAAGTTTTACCTGGCAGTAATATATCAGCCCCGTATGTGTTTCTCGCTGATGAAGCTTTTCGCTAAGAAAAGATATTCTGCGCCCTTATCCTGGACGAAGCAGTGGAAATATGCCAGCTCAGAAGCAAAACTTTAACAAACATCTATCCAGGGCCAGGCGAGTTGTGGAGAACTCATTCGGTATTTTGGCAAACCGTTTTCGAATTTATAGAAAACCTATAATTGCCAGTAAGGAAACTGTAATAAATATTGTTAAAGCAACTGTTTGCCTTCATAACTTCCTTCGGGAGAGGAAATCTTCAATTTACGTCCAACACGACCTTGTTGACAGAGAAGGCAATGATGGTGTCTTCATACCTGGATCGTGGAGAAAGGAAAGCCATGAAGGTCTGCAGTCTATAGGGCGCGTTGGCTCAAACAGAGCCTCGAGTGAAGCTGCAGCCATCAGAAATATGTACACAAATTATTTTAACACCTAACACGCCGTCAATAAACTTATTTTTATTTTATACATTTTTGTGGTTAATGTCAAAATAATATAACATGGAATAATATTTGTCATCATGTACGATAAAAATAATACGAATTTATAAAAAAAAAAAATAAAAGCAAATTCAATTTAAAAAAAATTAACAAAAATAAATTAATTAAAAAAAGCATTAACAAAATTAAATTCATTTTGATAGAGTTAAAAAATCTAAATTCATTTTTAAAACTGGAAACATGGGTAAATTCATTTTTAAAAGGAAAACTAGCTATAAAAACTAAAGTCTATTAATTAATTTGGTGCTCAATCACAAGTGACATTAATTTTAGTTTTAATGCACTTTTTTGGTTTTCTGGTATCTTTGAAAACTCGTCTTGCAAACTCAAAAAGAATGGGTCTATTTTATCGCCTGCAGCTTGTAGTACAGACGATGCAAGATTATTTAATGTTTTTAAAGATTCTTCAAATTCAATTTCTGCGCTAGCCAGCTTTAAACGTTTTCGTTTTTTAGCGTCCTTGGAAGTAGATGGAGGTGATCATGAAGGCAAGTTTGACTGACTAAAGTCTGTCGGGGATTCCATATATTCAGTCAGTGAATCGTTGACGTCAGGATCTTCAGCCATTTCATCAAAAAGATTACGGAAACTGTTTGTGTTTGAGTCCACGAAATTTGTCACACTAGGTCTGAATAATATATATAATTATAATATTAAAGAAATGGTTTTCAATGAACTTACTCCTCATCTTCCCAGAATTTTTGAAAGAAGTCCATTTCATTTATTAACAATTTTAAGAAGCCTTTAAGTTCCAAGCGCTCACTTCCACTCCTTCCGACGTTTTTGCTTTTAGCTGCTTTGTAACGTCTACGTACACTCTTCCAAAGTGCTTGGCATTCGATTCCTGCAATTTATTAAACACACCTTATTGAATGGTTTTGATATTCATTAACAAAATTGAACTTACTTCCCATTCCAATAGACGCTGCTATTGCCGAACACACACTCTGTTTAATGTGATTATTTTTGTAATTTTTGTTGCTTAAGTCATACAGGCATTCTCTACCCGGCTTTTTCATTTCTGAAATAAGCTTCAAGGCAAGGGATTCATTCAGATCCATGACACAACTTTTTAAACTTATTTTCTTTTATTTAAAATATAAAAGTATGTAAAACATATATTTTTTTGCTTAAAAGATTTTTATCACAATAATTAAGCTGTGATGCTTTTTTCTTTTTTTTTCACTTTTTCTTTTTTTCACTTTTTAACAAATAGTTTACTACAAATTTGTTAAAATTTTTAAAGAAAAAATTATTCACAAAAGAAGTCAGTCAGGTTGCTTAGCAGTTTTACTTTTTAAATTTGCAAGCAGTTTTACCTTTTAAATTTATATGCACATATACTTATATTTAATATGTACATATACTATGATGTGACAGTTCAGTTGAATTTTCTTTGAAAAAATAAAGTAGTTGGCAGCACAGTTTCATTGTTTCGGAACAAAAATTAAAATTAAACCAATTCAAGCTGAAAATGTTCCGAAGTGAGTTTAACTCTTTTTCCCTCTCTCTCTCTCAAAAACAAAAACGTCAAACTACATATAAAAAAAATGTTCCGGAACAAAAATTTTGTTCGGAAACAATGGGTGAATCCAGCTTTAGGATACCATGAAGGGAATTTACACATTTGAATAGTGTTCGATCTCGGATGATGTATCGCACCTCCAACTTTACAATCCATAACAGACGCATATGTGACTGAAAAAAATTTGTATTGCCGACAGACATATTTTATTAAAAAATAAATAAATGAATTAAATGTTGACATTAGCGTTTAACCAACAAAAATATAACTGAAAATTTTTAATTTAAAAGACATTAAACTGAACTGAATTTAATTTAAATAAAAACGCGAAAACCAACTTGAGAATTTTTTTAAATACAGAGGGCAACACAGCTACCTGCCTAACCTTACTTAAGCTCTGGCACCAACTATTTTACACGAATAGTTACACTATTTACATTTGTAAATAATCCTACTCTTTTAGATTTTTTATTGTGATTATTCAAATCACTTTGTTTCAATGTTATTTTATGTATTAGTATGACAAAAAACGTGTTGGTTCTAAGCGAAATATTTTAATGTACTGCTGCATTTTTTTTCGCAAAAGCTGTTTTGTTGACCCTATTTCAAATACGACGAAATTTTATATCAGTAATACATATTTTGCTCTAATGCATTCAACATTACTAACAATTATTTTTAGAAACTTCAATTAAAGGGCAAAGTTATGATTGAAAATCTAGGAACCAGAAGAATGGCGACTCACAATTTAAGGTACATAAAGATGAGACTTCTGTCTATTCAAAAACATGCATTGCAAAAATTTTAAAAAATATATGTATATTTGGGAATATGTTACTGAGTCAGAGCTTAGCGCATACTTTGGTATACTAATTGAAGTTGGATGTCACCATTCAAACAAAAAAAGTCTAAAGGTGCTTTGGAAAAGGAATTCTTTTTTCTTCGCAAATCGATTTATAAATATTACAGGATTTATTCGATTTGATCAGCAAGTTACAACAGAAGAAATATCCATAGAAGAGAAAGCGGCACCGATTTCTGAAAATTTCTTAAACGACCAGCTAAAATTTAACTATGGACGAACAACTGTTACCTTTTAGGGGCCGCACAAAATTTATGCAGAGTATTCCGTCCAAACTAGTATAAAGTTATGGTGGGTTTGTGATCCCAATTTGTACTTTCCACAGACAGGGAAAATAAACGTTGCTAAATCGCGCAATGACAGAGGAATAAATCAAGGCAAAAGAGTTGTTAAGGACTTGGTTGAGCAATACACAAACTCTAGACGGAATGTGACCTGTGAACACTTTTTTACGTCAGCTGTTGTTTTACACACTGCACAGAATTTCTAAAATAAAATAACCAAATATAATTCGGTTTTACAACCCAAGAAGGGGAGCGAAGGGGTAGATGTAATGGTCCATATGCCGAATATTCAACAAAATGCAAAACAAATCGCTAGCCTTTCATTCTTATCTACAATATGCTAAATATATCGTCACTTGCAGCCTACATGTATACAATATATTTAACAAATAATCCATCGCGTTTTACATTCAAAAGATGTAATTGTTTTTTTTTTTTTTTTTTTTTGTGAAGTTCAAGAAAGTTTTTCATTTACTTTTGTTCCATAAAATAGATAGTTGTCGTCTTTTTCTTTTAGAACTGGGAAAAGAATTCTATAAGCCAGTTATCTTGAAAATGCCCTAAATTTCATGAACGTTATCATATCTCTTCAACAAAGAATGTCATCGAATGCATGACAGGTACTCCCCATTACTAGTTGAAGATTTAACTAAAGACTTTGCCTCGTATGAGGATGAACGTGGATATTGAAAAACAGACAAAGTTTGCCCGTGTATGCTGTCATGAAAATAATAAGAGAAAACGCTTTACACGAAAAACATGCGGCCTAAAGCAAAGTGCAAAAAAATTTAAAAATTAGTCTTTTCCTATTTTTTATGTAAAGTTTTTAAAATACTTAAAAATTACCTTTATATTAATTTTTTACTGGGTATAAAACATAAGAATTTAGGGACTAAGTCCAAACCAAACAAATTATTGCATTTGTAATATTAAACAATTTTCATATATAAATAGTGCCATAGCTATGGTTAATAAATTTATTTAATATTTTTTATAATATTAAAACAAAATATTACTCCCTCAAATATCGGAACAAGAAATAATTAAAAAAAAATGTTGCTTGAAATTTGTATAATTAAAAGCACCAATTTATACCTTTAGAAAAATCATTTGTATCAAATCTAATAAACAATTACTGTTAATTTATAAAAAAAATTAATTTATTTTTTAATTGTTTTCTTACACTTAATTTTCTACCGATTACTTATTTTTTTTTAAGCAAATAATTTAAATTATTGTTATTAATTTGATATTTTTCTTTGAATTATTAAATAATATTTTGTCTAAACATGTATTATTTGTTTATAAAGGTGTTTATGGAAATAATGCTATTTGTTAATGTTATTTCGATAAATAAAAATTGTTGTGTAAACATCGTTTGAGTTGTTTAATTTGTCTTCTTTGTTAAAATGGAACTTATGGCTTTTTGTTTGAGTTTTAGTTATATTTACTATTGATTTTGTGAATTATTAAATAATTGCTAAATTTTATTGCTTTTCGTTAATTGCTATTATACATTTGTTTCATTTTAATATGCTGAGAAAATAGCAATTGAAGTGGAAAGTTTTAAAAAAACTCGTTAATTTTAAATCAAATGACCGTAACGTTTTTTTCAACTCAATATAAAAAAATGCGATGTTTTTCTAAAAACAAAAAACTTTTACTTCGTGTTCAAAGAATAAGTTCTTAGTTCAGACACACACACACACAGTTTTTGGAAGCTGGACATACAGCTAGAAATGTAACTTATATCTGTTTGTGGTGGAAACTGATCATTAAGTGATACACCACCTTGGGTTGTAGAAGTAAAATTCTTGGTAGAATACAATACAATAAAGTGTTCCAGACGACCTGCATTATTTACATGCATTTACCTGCAACTGGCGAACTGAACTGTGCGTTAGACAAGACGGAATTAAACAGGACGCAGAGGTTTTAAAGTCAAGAACATACCGTTTGAAGATTGTACTGAAATTATAAAACGTCAAGGTATTAATCCTAAAGGCCGGAACACTAAATGGTACAAGTGCAGTAATTTTGAAAAGCTAGTGTGAGCTTAAGCTCCTTAAAAAACCTTATTTTCTTAATATCGATATTATTCAAAAGCCAAATCTTACATAAATGAATAATTTTTTATCATTGGTTTTGTTATTATTTCATAATTAAAAGACAATTTGTTATATTTGATTTTCATTCATAAATTTGTTTTGCATATTTAATTTTTATTTTATTCGTATACTCTAGATTTGAGATTTGATTTTGTAAATTTTTGCATATAACGTAATTTAACAATACTTCAGTTAAATTCACACGCAACCGGATGTATTGGTAAAAAAAAAATAATGCAAAAAATATATTTGTATGTAAAATCCATATTAATTCTTTACTTTAAACAAACAGTCGAGATTACTTCCCTCTATTTTAGATGTTTTGTTTTTTCTTTGGTGTTAAACATCCGTTTTTATTCACATATCGTACAATAATAATTTTCAAAAATTACGTCGGAATCTATTACCATTTTGAATTTGCAATACGAGTTAACTTTTTTTTTATTTCATTTAAAATTACGTATGTGCTTGCAGGCAGTTTTTGTTATTATTTTAAAGTGTTTGTTCAGTAAAGAGTCTATAATTGACTTTTATCAAATTCTCATTCTCTGTTGAAGTTTATTTCTTGCTTGTTTTATTAACAAAACGGAAATACATATTGATAATTTTATAAATCAAGTGGATAAAGAGGCGATTAAAAAATTCAATCAGTCATAAGTTGATGTTCTTAAGAGCCTTTTTTTAAATTGTGAAAAATAATTATTGCAATAGGAAATAAGTGAGATGTAATAGGTAAAAGGCAAGGTTATACATTAGCACTCATCTTAATGCAAGTGAAAAAGTATATCTATTGTGTTTTAAAAGTAGATTGCTTTATCAAGGCAGCAGACTTGCAGCATGTAAACGCGATTTCGAAGGTGTGATAAACCTATCCATTTTGATTTTCCCCTTTGACTTAAAATTGTTTCCGGATGAAATGTCTTGTCTTCTCTTTAGTTGTTTTTAATGGTGATCACAATCTCCATTTTGATTTTCGGGCATTTTCTAATCCATTTGACTCAAAATTTTTCCCGAATGAAACGACTTGTCTTCTCTTTAGTTTTTAGGCCATGACGCAATTGCAAATTAAATTAAAAGTGTTTACAAAAAAAAAAAATCTTATCGTACATTGCATACTTGACCAAGGTAACGTTATTTTCACAAAGAGTGGCTACAATTTGCGGAGAAGTCTTCGTAAGTAACTAACTGGCAATTGGCGGATTTATTTGCAGTTCAACATAAACTTATTTACTAAATTTTCTCCCTATTTTGAAATATTTTCAACTAGAGAGTTATTCAGAAGGGTTTCATTAGAAGAAAAAAATTATTCGGGATTTCTTAGCCCTCCCGAAATGAAGCGTATCTACGACAATGTTCCAACCATTTTTCTACGAAACGTGAAGCTTGTTGAAAACAAAGCCGAAGCGAAATAAACAACGTATGATTCTAAGTATAAATCGATACATGCCGCCTGCTAAGAATACAATCGATATTTTTAACTTCTACTTATCCCTATTAAAAGGTTTCTTATTTGGAATGTTTTTGCATAAAAAAACTTCAATATTTGGGTCATCGTGTGTTTGTCCATACAGCTGATGCTAATTGATGGTTTTATTGCAGCAAATAACTAATAAATTATTCCGAAGATAAACAACCTGTATTGATTGATAAAAATTAACTAAAATCAAACAATACTCGAACACAATTGACGTCTTCCAAAATGGTGCACGCACGTATGCGTCAATCTCTACTGAATCAAAACAAAACAAATTAGCGAATATTCTACAAAAATATACAAATTAAATAACAACTGTGAAAATGCTAAAAATAAATAAAAATTTATGCAAATTTTTTTTATTTTGTAATTTTTAAATAAAATTTTAAGATTTCTCCTTTTAATTTTAATTTAAATAAAACTCTATCACGTAGTATTTGTTGAAGTAAATTTATATTTTTTAATCAATAATTAAATGTAAATTAATTCGTTTTTCAGAAGATGGAAAATGTTGAATCGAAAATGCATAATTCATTAATGCAATTTTCGTCATTCAATTGTAGGAAATTTTGTTAAAATGTTTGTTTAATAAATTGTTATTTTATAGTCTTTTAAATTTATATATTTAACAGCAATTGTTTTTTTTTTTTTTTTTTTTTTTTTTTTTTTTTTAATTAAGCAAATCCGGCAATACCAGCAGAGAAATTCTGTTAAACTGAAAGAGGTGTTGCATAATATTTTGGGGACATTAACTCAAATCTAACACACAAACTCCATACAGTTATTTGCTGATGGTTTTCTAGAAAATAGGTAAAGAATTTGGCATTCATTCAAAATTAAGGTTTTTAATAAATAAAACAAAACTTAAAACTCGTAAGTGATGGCTACTCAGTGATAGTGGATTTCCTTCTCTCTGAGGTAATTCATTGAAAAAGTTTCAAATTAATTGAATTTTGTCAAAAAATATATGCATAAAAATAACAAATTTGCTTTGTATATGTAAAATTACTAACGTCTCTTTAATCTATTAATTTTTATCTATTTTCGATTTTAATATTTTTGCCGAACAAAAAAAAATCTCAAACTGTGACCGGCTAAAATGTCGACAGGGCTGGCATGATTGCATATGCTCTGGCTCGGGCTCGCGGTATGGGTGGGGTTCTTGCCAACCAATTCAAGTTCTTTTCTAGCACTACAAAAAAAAAAAAGGAATGTACATGCCCGTCTTATCTTACTGTTGTAAAAAAAATAAAATATTAATATAGAGCCCGAAGTGAGTACATTAAGAAAGAAAAAACTAAAATACACAAAAATAATGTTTCATCCGCGCTTGCCTTTTTGCACGCACAGTTGGCTGAATTCCTTGCCACCTCTCCTTTCAAAATTGATACCGATCTTTCAATGGTTACTTTAGTTGTCCAGTTGTCCTGATACCTCTGATTACTACACTGCTGGCCTGTCTATCTGCAAACTTAAATCATCTATTAAATTAAAGAGTTTTTTAAAAAATTAAATATTTTTAAAAATCATTCTAAATTTTATTATTTCATTATTTACATATGTAAATTGAAGTAAAAACATAATAGTGACAAAATAACGAGACTAAAATTTTATTTTTTTTAATGATAATAAAAAAGGTAAGTATACAAAAAACCATTCAAAATTTAATTTATTCTTTTGTTTTTTTTTTTGGCCAATTTCTAATTTAAAAATATCATTTTCCTTTTCTTTACGTAAACAAATTCTTCCTTTTTCTACGACTAATTTAGATATTTTTAAAACTAAAAAGCAACGAGGACTTATAGGCTTGAGCTCAAATCTACAGTTTCACGTAACACCCTTTCAAAAAAAAAAGAGGATAAAAAATTACCTGTAGGCAAGAAACTGTTTCCTAAATTTATTCATTCCTACTGAAATAACTTTAATAAAAAAAATTTAATTTTGCATAGATTTATGTACAAAAACAAACATATTACATAAATGTGTGTGGTCTTCTTCTCCATTTTACTTTGATTTTTCACGCAGCCATCCCTGAGGGTCCAAGGAGTTCTGAGACTTCCTGCTCGATGGATGTCTACAAAGAAAATGCGACTCCGCTGCAATGGATCTTCCCTCGGCAAGTATGTGGCGATAATGTAGACAGATACAATTTTGTTGTAACATTACGACCGCCAAAACATCGTCTCCTTTGATTCCAGCCGGCTTTATATGAAAAAAAATTAAATCATGATATTTTTTTTCCTTTATATAATTTCGCTTAGAAAAATAATAATTGTGTGCGCCTACTTTTAAACATAAATCAATTTTAGCGGGTTTTGAAAATGCAAGTATTTAATTATTTAATTTAATCTATATTTTTGTTAATGCTATCACTAAAACTTTAGAACAAAAGGGATAACCGGTGGATTAAGCGGCATATATGGTATATCAAAACATAAAATACTGGAAGTTTATTGTGAATATTGCTAAAAGCTCCTTCTCTGAAGTAACACTTTCCTAAAATCGTCACTGGGATAAAAAGTATATTTATTGTAATAAGATTTCTTTTGTCAGTATCAGGGGGATATGAAAGAGCTGGCTACAAGCTAGGCAGCTAGCAGCGATAACATCCTACAAACCATTGCGCAACGTGCATTACAGTTCATTCCAGCTTCTCATTTTGCACTCTGGGACTCTGCTGTCAGACAGCAAATATTTATGGTCACTGTACAAAATTTTGGTTAGAAATATAAACCAGGTGGTCATAATATTTTTAAAGATTAAAAAAAAATTGCCAAAAAGAAGTATTGAAAAGTTATTGTATACAAAACAAAAATGTATGAAAATGTATTAAAATTAATTTACTCAACCGTTATTTTTAACATTAAGTTATTGTTGTAATATAATTATTCAAATCATTTTAAATTTAAGTAAATTCGCCGAATACTTGCTGCAAGGAAGTAAAAATGCAACGTTTCGATCGGTGGAGGTTTAGCTTTTTTGTGTACCCACAGGATGCAATGATCGTTCTTAAAATATAAACTTAAGGAGAGACAGGGTCCCATACCTGGATTCTATAGCACCATATAGGTTTAGGACAAGACTTATTAAGAAGGAAAGAAATGCAGGCTACGCTAAATTTGGAGATTTTACCGATAATCCAGTTCATTTTAATTGGTTTAAATTTTATTTGCGTCATCTTCGCTTCTATATGACTTTCAAAAGTCAAAATTTTATTTAGGGAAACATTTGATTATTTCATCGAATAGAAAGTATAATGAGATAAGGCAAAATGTTAAATTTAAGATATGTAAAAATCTAACTATGCAGCTCGGCAGACTGGGCAGACTGCAAAATTTATACCCTTCACCACATTCCGTTTGTAATTTCTACAATATCCGTTCGGACCCCATAAAGTACATATTTTGTGACTTTTTTTGCATAGCGAAGTCGATTGAGCGATTTGCGTCTATCTGTCCGTGTTAGTGTTGAGATCAAGTTTGCCGAGACACTAGATCAGCTAGAAAAATAAAAATTAAATTAAATACGCCAATCGATCAGACATACTGTCGAAAGAGGTGCCATTGGAAATCAGCAAGATCGGTCTATGCCCTTCGACGCAGCGGGCAAAACACCACGCCTACCTCTAATGCCTACCTGTAATTTTTCGATATCATTTAAAACAAATCTAGTTTAGTGGACTAACTTCAATCAAACAAGTAAAAATTAATTTTAAATAAATAAATAAAATTGTTAACTACAAAGAAAAATTTTTTTAACCAATTTCACTATAATAACGAGAAATAACACATTTTTATATACTTGAGTAACATTGGATCCATGCCACTACCCGCTACTAAACATTAAAGCTACAGACTTTATAGAGATTTGTTTAATACTTGCTTCAAACACCTAACAAACAAGTTCGAGTTCGAGATCGAGGCGCTAAAATTACGTTTAACATAAAAGAATCTTAACATGACACATGTAGTTTTATCAGACATAGACTTTTGCTCTCAGCATGTTTTATATAAACTGCATTTTGATCTTTTTTTCATTTCAACTGCAACAATCTATAAATAAAGTTTAAATTGTTTTTAAAACAAACTCCATCTTAATGCAATGCAAATTTAAACGATGGATTTTCTTAGGTTTTTTTGTTTTAAAGTTTTTGTTGCAAGAGTGTAAAGTACAAAATGAGCAGGTATTAGACCAAATCCAAGTATTAGGAAAAAATTGATTTAAAAAAAACAGAAAAAACATACAGAAGCACCGGTAAAAACTGACTTAGACTAGATAAAAGCAGTTAAAGACCATGCACTTGGTGTTAATCTAAACGACAACAATAAGAAAAATTACAACAACAATACGTTATAATACAAATTTTTTCAAACGAATAAAAATAATAAAAAGTAGAAGTGAAAAAAAAATAATCAAAAAGATTTACAATAGAGCAATCGTTTTGGTATAGAAAAAACTGTTAAAATGATTACAAAACTGGCAAGATCGTTTAGAACAACAACAACAACAAAACAACAGCAGTTATAAACATCACAAATAACACTCACGAGTCACCTGTTTCATATCATGGTTAATTTATTTTATATTTATTCAATTATTAAGAATATAATTAACACCAAACAAACGATTAACAAAAACTATCTCTGGTATTTTGTATTGTTGTGTATTGTATTGTACGAGTATTGTTGTTTTTCTATTACGAAATATTTAAATATTTTGTTAAAATAAACTGAATAATTACAAACAAAAAAAGGTCAAAAAAGCTTGTAATTGTTTGTTATATTATTTTGCATTCATTTGTTAGGCCCAGCTGCAACAACTCTTGTTAAAATTGTATTTAATCGTAAAGCTTTCTGCACTGTCTAGAATTTAAATTTTTGAGCGTTTTTTTTTTTACTATCGATTTTAGTTCGAATCATTCTTTTTCAAACGATTTTTTAAGTTGTTCCTAGTTTCTAAACATGGATTTATGTAAAAACTATTCAATTTTATTCGTTTAATGTTTTTCTTGCAGGATGTGTAATCATCGTTTAGAACTTATTTCCAGTTTTTTTATTAACAAAAATTTTCAACAAAAATGAAACACTTTATCAAGTGTTCAGAAAATACGCATCTGAAGCCATTTCTTTTCTGCCACCTCCTTTTTAATGTTTGAAAAGTATTTTCATATAATTTGGGCATAAATTTCGATTATTTCTATTTTATGAAAATCGTAATGTGAATCTAAAAAAGTTAATAAATGGAAGTCATAAATGTTTAAATTTTAATTGCATTCAAAATTGCTGCCACCAGCCAATAATGAAAGATAATAAAAGTTGGTTTCTTTTCCTAAAACTACAATTTAGTTTTTATTACTAGGAAACTCTTAATAATTATGGAAAAAAATTAGTAAATAATAAATTTTACTGAAATTTTATTTGCGTTACCTGCAAAATAAAAAATATATTTTATTTTTATAAATGTAATAAACAAATAATTCATAATATGCATTATTATTTTTAAATTAAGTAAATAAGGTAATTTTTTGTCTGCAATCAACTTGTGCAAGAAAATCTTGGTATTGCCTTAATAAATTTTCATAAATAAAAATACTAATCAGTAGAACTTTGCTGGTTACAGTAAAAATTAAAAAAAAATCATTTTTAGTTCTTTATTACTTAAAGAAAAATTTTCTTAATTCAAATTTCATTGCAATTAACTGATTATTGATTTTTCCAGTAATCAGTAAAACTTAATTGGCAATGAAATTTAAATTGGGTTTCAGTAAAAATTTACTGTCTACTTTAAAAACTTTTCAGTAAAAATTTAATAGCAATAGCAATTAAATTGTAAACGTTTTGTTATCCAATGTCATCCATAAACGTTTGAAATGGTTGGCTTTCATACCAAAGAAGTGCATTAATTTTCTTCCAGTGTATCCGGCACAAAAGCTTACATATACTGAATAAATAAACAAACAAACTTTATTTTTATTAAAATTATGTTCAATGTAATCGATTCTTATTTAAAATAGATTTTGACGTCTTAGGCTTAGGAGCTGTGTAATTATTTTTAGTATTAACTTATTTCTTCTTTATATAAATATTAAAATATTATTGAACAATGTTTTAAGATTTAATAATAAGAGATATATATTTTTGTCGCTCTTAACGTTATTGGTCACACATTTTTGAACTTGAAGAAATATTCAGGCATGTTCTGACATTTGCCAAATTTTGTTTTACATGTTCTGAAACATACGAGTTTTGCTTGCGATTTGTTTTTGTTCAAACTTATGTTCGAAAAACAAAAAAATATGATTTGATGGTGCAAAACATAAAAACACAAAAGAAAATTAAAAAAAGCCAGCAGCCTTCTTGCTTAGTTTAATTTCTTTAAATAAACATTTAATTAAAAAAAACGAATTAAAAAACGGATGTATAAAGATAATTTTAATCTAATGGATATTCTAATCCAATAGATATTTATTAATAAGGAAAATAACACAAAGCAAGAAATATTTTGACGACAAATGAAAATTCTATAAGTGATGTTGCGCTTAGTATCTTTGAAGAAAAAGATTACTTACGACGTGAGTAGTTTTGTTTATTATGTTAGTTATAACAGGCACTTTCGAAAAGCAAATCGTCCTATAAGTAATTAAAATAAATCTTTTCAGGTACCTTAACACTTAAATCGCCCATTTAATAAGCACCGAATATTTTTTTAAGAATTTAAAATTAAAATATCCGCACATTTAATCTGGTTACCGACTACACATTTAATCGCACTAATACCAATATATTATCTAACAATAATAAGAACAGCTATTTTTATGAATTCGCCAGTACTCAAGACAAAAACAACACAAGCAATTGTTAAAAAAAGGACATATTTTAAATTTATTATTTAAAACTTTAATTGTGTAAAAATAAAAATAGTTTTTGTTTAAAATAAAAGAAAGCATACTAATTATTATTTGTGTATAATTTTATTCTTGTTTTAAAGTTTATTTTAAGTGAAATTCATAACTTCACTTTAAAATGCGCTTGCGATTTAAAGTCGCCAAATTTCTTTCGATTGTGAACTACAGAACCTTTCATGCGATTTCAACTCGCATCGCAGGTTTTAAGCGATTTGCGTTGGTCTGAACATGCCTGATTATTAATTGTTATTTATTCTATAAGTCTAGTGTTCTGTATAGTCTTTTTTTTTCAGTATGTAAAAAATATGTATGAAAAATATACGAAAAAATGTTACTATAGTAGTTAGTACCATGAAAAATCATGGCAAACTTTTCTTAAAGCTGTGAAATAATAATTTCGTGCTAATTTTTTTTAACTAGAGCTAATAACCTGTCTACTGTGAAATTTTGGTGTTAAATGGATTTTGAAGCTGCTAATAAATTTCAAATATTTAATGTAAACATAAAAAAATGTTTAAAAATTAAATAGTGAAATATTAAAAAATAAAATAAAAACATTTATTTTTAGCAGTTTTGCTTAAAATTAATCTAATAGACTTAAACTTAAAGGAGTGTAAGCATATGCGTTTCTCACGTAATTTACTTTCTACGCAATATTATTTACTTGTTGGATGTTTATTGAATTCAGTAACTAAATTCTTAGATCTTATTATTGATTGTAAGTTTGATTTACGGATGCATATTACTATGACGATGAACAAAGTTCGTGGTGTACTTACGAAACAATTACACATATAACACCTTATTTGGAATATGAATCTGTTGTATGGGACCCAAACAAACTGACCGAATAGAATCATTTCAAAAGCAATTTCTATTTTTCTCTTTGAAATCTTTATTCCGTGATTACGGTTTTAATCTTCCGTCATATAAAGCAAGACGGGCTATTGTCTACTTTGAAAAGTCGAAAGACAATGCTTAATGTGGCGTATTTTATGAAATTATTAAATGGTGATGTCGTATCAGAATTAATTTTTCGCAATTTTAATGTTCCTCGACGTTCAACCCGCTAATTGACACCGGTGTATCTTTAAATTTTCCATACAAATTAAGTTGATATTGATCTGATTCCAAGAATGTTCAAGCAGTTTAATGAAATGTTATTTTATAAAACGTAATATTATATTAAATTGAACAACATGAACATTAAATTAAACTAATAAATTAAAAAAATAATGTGCTATTTTTATCCCGATTAAATTATTAAATCACCGCTACCGCTTACTTAGCTCTTTAGGAAACTTCTAACAAATAATTTAAATAAATTAAAAAATTTTTGTCCAAACAATAAAGTAAAGTCAAGAATCAAAGTTTAAGCAAAAAACAACAATAATCAAAATTGATTTTATATTTCTTTATCCACTGTATACGGCTGACTCCTTTTCGGCTCTTTTATACAGTTAAAAGAATATGAAATACTTACATTTAAATTATTTAATTATAATTGTAAATAAATTTATTATATTCTTTGTTGGCCTGTAAAAATTTACATCATGGACTTTTAATTAAATAAACAAATTAAAAAACTAGTCCTGGATTATTTATTTTACTAGATAGATTTTCTTGCACTTCAAAGCGAAATGTAGTAGGTATTTTAAAAGTAGTAATTTAAAATTGTTTTGTATTGTGTTTAATTACTAAAGGCTTCAAGAGAAAATTAATCAAGTTATTAAAAAAGAAATATGTCGTCAGCTCTTAATAAATAGCATACACATCTGTATTTTGAAAAATAAAAAATAAAATAAAAATATATAACGATTGCTTAAAATTCGTAAAATTGTATTATAATTACATTGAAAAAAACGTGCATTTAAAAAAATGAATACAAAATTGTTACTCTAAATTAAAAAGCCAGAGCTCCGTTTTGCAAATGTCTAAGGAAGTTTTCGTTTAAGCTTCAACTCTACTGCATCTCTGGTTAAGTCAAAAAGTTTGGAAATGCTGCTAGCTACATTTGCTGCCATATAGCCAGCTACACAATTATTTTGAACGCAGCAGCTACATAATAAAAATATGATTTTAGTGTTTTTCAGTGATGCCGCTTTATTATTTTTTAGCGTTTTTTAAAGAAGCAGTTCTGTTTTTTTATTCAATAAATATTTAGATTATTGTGTAAGTGGCTATTGTAAGACTAAAATAATATTTTTTAAGAGTACGTAGATTTTTCGTTTGGCTTGTCTTTAAATTTGAAAATATATTGAACTATTTTCCTTAAATGGAAACGAAACTACTAGTCCACTGCAATAAAAAAAATACTAAAAACAACAAAAAGTTGAAAACATGAAATCTACAAAAAACACAATCGTGTTAAAAATTAACAGGTGTCCCATACAAGAAACCTTCTACTTATAAACATACAGCTCAATCAAGCATATTCTCTCGGAATTTCTTTCTGAAGGAACAAAAAAATTCTTGAGAAAAAAATTCCTCCAATTACGAATTCCGTGGGAACAAAAAAAATAAAAAAGTGGCATCACCGTAATTTGAAGGGAGCTATTTTGCCTTTTTACATATTAATTCTCTTTTATAATTCAAAATTCCTACTTTTTCACTTTCCGCAGGCAATAAAAAGGGGAACAAATTTATAATTGTAGAAAAGTGAGAAAACTCTTCGTATATTTCTGCCCTCACGATTGATTTTTAAATAAAAAAATACTTGAAAATACGTATGCATACACTTAAACTTAAGAAGCCTTCAATAATATAATGACTAATATAAATCTTTAAATAAATAAATAATTCTTTAAACAAATAACACAAGATTATGTAAAGTTTTTAATGTTTATTTCTTTTAAAGAATAAGAGGTTATTAACCCTTTCAGACACTTTGTCCAATATATTGGACATTTCTCTTTCTCTTTTTAAAGTCATTTCGTGTTGAAGCAAATAAACAAATTTTTACCGTTAACATCGTTAACAAAAGAGTGTTTACTAGATTGTATACGAATGTGATTGAAACATCAAATTATTCATTACTTTTTGTAAAATTAAGTTTTTTTCATACGTGCCTTAACGCTGTGAGACATAGTGATATTCAGTGCTAGTTTAAAGTGATTTTAACATTATTATAAGCTCTAAAAAAATTTGTAAGTATGAATTAAGTATTTGTTGAGCTTTTTGTATATCTATTTCAATTAATTTCATAATATTATACTTGTATAAATGTATTTTATTGCATGTCCATATATTGGACAAATTTACTCTACGGGTGTAGTTTTTGGATTTTGCAAGGGAACATTTATTTACGAATATTGCTGCATCATTCCATGAAATGGCTTCAAAACGACAACTAAGTGAAGAGGAAATCCTGAAACACTTAGAAGAAAGTTCAGATTTAAGCGATGCAGAAGACGATAAAGTTGAATACCAGTTTCCTCCTAGTCAGTTGCCTGAGCAAGTTGTGCAAGTTAATAGCCACGAAATATTGATGGAAGGAATTGAAGATGAAGAAGTTTTAGATGAGATTGAGGTGCGCAATCTTTCGGAAATAGAATTTACGACTTTAGAAATTGAATTGAACCATTTAGTAGATTTAGTTCCACAAAGCTGCTGCGATGACTCTAAAGGCACCAAAATCCAATTTACTCAAAAAAAGAATATTGTCTGGAAGAATAGGCTTGTGCGTAATCAAGAACTTATTGCATTTGTTCCGCCTATTGATATAA
Organism: Cistogaster globosa; assembly: GCA_937654795.1. Lineage (NCBI taxonomy): Eukaryota > Metazoa > Arthropoda > Insecta > Diptera > Tachinidae > Cistogaster > Cistogaster globosa. The sequence continues at coordinate 71,323,781 of OW569406.1, forward strand.
ATGTTTTAGAAACGCCATTTCAATATTTCCAAAAACAAAAAAGCTGCATATTATACGAATTTATATGCTGTTCAACAAGGCAATTCATCCTTCAAACAATCCAACGTGGATGAAATACGTATATTTTTTGGTCTTGCTATTATGATGAGTTGCTTAAAATTTCCTCGAGTGCGTATGTACTTCGATAAACGTTTTGGAATGCCATTGTTTTATGAAAATATGACAATCAATCGCTTTTTTCATTACGAAACAATCTGCATGTAACAGATATTTCGGTACGACCAAAGGAATGTAAGGACAGGTTATACAAAGTAAGGCCTGCTATTGAACAGGTGCGTCGTTGGCTTCACCAATGCCCTTGGAAGAAAATCTCTGCATCGACGAGCAAATAATTCCATTTAAAGGAAAATTTACAGGGCTGCAATATGTTAAAGGCAAACCATGTCCATGGGGTATCAAGGTGTTTTTTTTTTTGTGCGGTAAAAGTGGAATGCCCTATGATTTTATTATTTACCAAGGTTCTACAACACAACTTAACGAAATAGTTGTCAAGACCGCAGGAAGTGGATCAGCAGTTGTACTACATTTGGCAAAACGTATTCCAATGCAATCTCAGGGACATAAATTATATTTTGATAATTACTTTCCTTCTTTTCAACTGTTTGAAATTCTACTGGATAGAGGTATTTATGCAGCAGGAACTGTTTAAAGCAATAAATTTAGCAATCCACCTTTGCCGGATCAAAAAGCTTTGAGTAAGCGTGGACGAGGTTCTGCTTTGGAATGTTACAGTGAGAACGGAAAAGTTATACTTACAAGGTAGATTTTAAAACCCGATCTCAACTTTGTTTATACATTTTTATTATTTTATTTTTAGGTGGTTTGACAACAAAGTAGTAAACCTAGCTTCGAACTTTGTGGGAGTTGGTTTATCAGACACGGCGAAGAGGTGGGACAAAAAGACATCAAAATATATAGAAGTAAATCGTCCCGAAGTCGTCCGTTTATATAATGAAAATATGGGTGGAGTGGACCTGTTAGATCAAATGGTTCAGTACTATAGAATCAACATTCGTACTTCAAAATGGACCGTGCGTGTAATAATGCATTTTGTTGATTTGGCGCTCACTGCTTCATGGATGGAGTATAAAAAAGCATGCGAATTAAATGGAGTTCCACAAAAAAATATATTAGATTTACTGAACTTTCGTGCTGATGTTGCAAACATTTTAATTAAGTTGCAAAACAGAGATAAAGATATTGATGTACCTCGTAAAGGCAGACCATCTCGAACTTCTGTCCTCCAGAAACCACACCAGAAAGCAGCATGTCGTCAGTCCAAAATGAGCCATTACAAAATACACCTAAACGCAAAAAAAAAAAACAAGCAAACTGCTCCAGCTAAAGAAGTTCGACACGACAACTACAACCACTTACCAGAATTTTTAGAAAACCCAAACCCAGGTCGTTGCAAAATGGATGGTTGTTCGAAAAAAACTTTATAATTTGCAAAAAATGTAACGTTTATCTCTGTGTAAAACGCGGAGTTAATTGCTTTGAAAATTGTCACACAAAATAAAACTTTCTGTTATATTTGTCTCATTTAATTACATTTATTGGCATAAAATTTATTTACAAAAAACATGTCACCAAGTAACTTTGTCCAATATATTGGACATCACCTGGTGGCCAGGTGAAACGTCTTACCCCTAATTTGACTGCAGATTCTTAATCAGCAGCCTCAAGTTTGCTTACTCTGAAATTTTCAGATTTTTATTTCAACTAATTCTCTTTAATGTCTGAAAGGGTTAAGCACTCATTAGTTTTCATGACTTATAGTACTGAAATCACTTAACTGTTTATTGTCGCCAACAAAACTAGAAATTAGTTTAGGCGACAGCAACTATTGCAGTCTAGTAGTCATGTAGCTGAGATTCCTCCAAAAATTTCGCCTTTATATGAACGTGTGTATTTTACTTTTGACACATTGTAGTCTGTAGCTCGCTGTGGTCTATGTGTTTAGAGCATAAAAGATAAATTTTATACTTAAAGGTCCACCCAAAGTATTTAAAATACAATTTTTTAATGTAGTTTTCAGTACTAAGTCTTTTGTTCAAACTTTCAAATTTTATATTTTTATGAAACTTTTGTATGTTTGGATAAATATTTTGCATACATAATGAAATATTATGAGAATCTTTTGTGTCATGTTTTAGCCAAGTTCAAGTCACCATAGAAATTACTGATAAAAAATCTAATTGAACAGATATCTTTAAACATTTTTTTAAATTACATCAAAAACATGTAGAAAAGTTATACGCTCAAATTAAATTTTATTAAAATTATTTTTTATTTTCTAAAAAAAGGGGGCTGTTTAGAGATTGAACTACCTTCTCGGTGTCTATTTTAAAATTAGTTTTTCGTGGTTGGCACTTTAATTATTTACAATATTTTTAAATTTAAAAACAATAATAATTATTATAATTTTTAAAACTGGTATTTTAATTTAATTAAAAATTGTTAATTCCTGTAGAAACTATCAAAAGAAATACCAAACTATTATTTTTATCGTAAATAATTAAAAACAAGGTCAAACAAACTATATAAATTACTTAATAAATAATTATTAAAATCATTAATTGTTAAGATTAAGAAAACAAATGTTGTCCCAGGTTCTTTGTAATTTGCCACAATTCTATTGTAAACAAACCAGGACAACAACAAATTTAAGAAAAACCGAAAAAGTATTTAAGTATAATTTTAATACAAGTTAGATTTAAAATAAAATTAAGCAATAGCTCATTAAACTAAATAATACTTGTTTTTTCTCTAAGATAATTATTAATGTTGTAACATTAACATATATTTTATAATATAAGACGAAAGTAATTAATTTAAACTCCTTAAAAGTTCTTGAAATATCAATACAATAGTTATTTTGAAAATATATTTTTTTAATATTTACAATAAAACATTCAGGGCTAGTTTTTCAATTTGTGTTTAAATATCATTTATTTTTAAATGTTATTTAAATACCAAATTTAGTTTTTCAAACTGGAATTTAAAATAAAGCTTAAAGCGGTCTAGACACAATCAGAATGATTGATATCGAGCATTCATTTTAAATTTTATTTTGTGCTGTCATTATTTTTAATCTTGAAAATTCTCCAAATATTGTTTTTATTAGCATTTAAATAAAACTATAAATTTATCTTCTAAATTACGGTCACTATGTTCTGTAGTTCTTACATTCCATAGTAAATGCAATGACTGGCAAAAATCAGTAAATTAAAAAAAATGCATTTTATTTTTATTTTTTGGCAACCGCACAAGTTAAAATCTTTGTAAAAATTGAGAACCAAACACTATAAACATATCCAAATATGGAATTAAACGTACTATAAATTAATTTTTTTTTTTTTACTTTTCTTCCCGAATCGTCTGTATAAAAAATACATTTTTACAAATACTACCTCGATGCTTGATATTTATTTTGACCCATTCTTATGCATGTAAACAGTTTGGACACAATCAAATGTTTTTTGTCACACTCATGTTCTTGTGCCTAATGCTTTGATATAGAGATTCTGATTAACCCTTTAAGCTTTAATTTTAGCATCGCACAGTGTGGCGTGTTTATATAACGAGCAGCTAAAAATTTAAGGAAATTCTGTAAAAAGTTGAAATATGACACACATGTTTTATTCGGTGAGAGATAATCAAATTTAAAATTTCGAAAATTTCAATGCAAAGATTCGTGACCTGAAACCAAAAAACTCATAAAACCAAGAAAAACAATAAAACCAGTACTGTCTTAGATAACAAACAATGCTATTTTAATTATTTTTATTTTATTTTATTTATTTTACATTTTTTTCTTAGCATGCACAAAAGTATCAACTTCTATAGCATCATCCTTAATTTTCCAGTAAAATTTTGTTTTCGTGACAATAAAATAGAAGTTTTCGCATTTGATTTTGTTTGACATAAATTTTTCACACAACGATTAATTTGTCTTTAGCCTCTAATTGATTTCTCTTTTTTAGCAGAATATAATAATTTTAACTTGTTTGTCGTTTTTGAAAAAATTGAAATATTGAAATAATTTTCCTAATGTCGTGTAAAATGCTTCCATATTTTTAAAGTACCAACCATAATTACTGTACTTAAATAAAAATTTAATTTCTATGAAAATCAACAAAATTAAAGAATAATAAAACCTTAAAACGAAGTGTTCAAAACTGACATTAATAATAAAAAAATATTAAACTTTTTAAAATAATTTTGATGGCAGTATTTATTAAATCAATGACATGTTACACTTTTTATATGATTGATAATTTCAATTTGTGTTGTTTGTGTAAATAATAATATTTAAAAGTGCGTACTGAGTTAAAAAAAATATTTATTTATAAACTTTTTTAATAACAATATTACAAAGTAGATTTTTTTCTTGTTATTAATCAACATCTTGGCAGTGAACTTGAAATCATAATTAAGCATTCAGGCAGAGTTTTTAATAAACGAACATACAGCGAACACTTTTAACGCGCAAACAAAATATTTATATGCACTTTAATAAATATTTTACTTTGCTTCTTATTATTTATTATTATTTTTAGGTAAATAAAAAACATATTTATTTTTAATAGTTAATTATTTTTTTTATTAAATCGATTTAAGCAACAACAATAAAATACAAAACTACAAACGTGATTTGTTATCGATTTTTATATATTTATAACTGTCAATGTACGATTGTGGGTCATTTTGTACGCTTTAAAATCAATGTCCATACATTTCAAATAATTATTTTTGTTTTTTGTAACGAATTGTCATTGTTTTTAGAATTTAGCTAGAATTTTATAAAATGTTGGCTGGTTTATTGTCTGCACTAACTCATGGCTGTTTCTTAGACGCCACCTTAAATTTAACTTAGAATTACTCTTAAGGAATTTTAAATAAATTGTTTGTTGCTGCTGTTATTTGACACTCACTATCTGGTTAAAATAATATTGTGATTTTCATATTGCGTTATTTTTTTATTATTCAATTCACAAATTTTGAAACTACAGAATGACAAATATGTGATCAATATTTGTTTGCACACATTTTAATGTGGAAAAACCCCAACTTTAATGCAACTTTTTCCTTCAACTTGTTCTTCAATTAGGCTACGCATATTAAGAATAAACAGTTGTGTTCAAAATATTTGCACACCAGCTTTTCTAATTGCATATTTTCTTTATATTATCATTGATAGTTTTAAGTCGCAAAATATATAAAGCACAAATAAAGGTTTGTGTATATGACCACTACAGGCTTAGCTTTAGACTGCATTTTATTTCTAAATAGAACCACAGAGGGGAGGGGTAAATATTCTGCCCTTCCAAAATTATTATTGTTTTGATAAAATCTCGAGCATATATTGATGTGAGCCTAGAAGGACGAAAAGGCTAAAATTGTTTTTTTTTCCTTTTCAAATAGGACCACGAGGGGAGGTAAGAGCAATTTCTGCCTTTTAGAAACTATCCAACAGATTTTAATTAAAATTTAAAATATAGATAGAGGTCTATTTATATGGACATATTATTTTTAAAATAAAAATTATGGGATCATGTTTGGTTAGGCTGATTCCAATGAAATTTTAATCATAAATCCCTACTTAGCTGAGTTTATACGCCTTGAGTTCTTTCATAAATATAATTATTAAGGAAGTAGGAAGCAATTTCTACCGTTCTGTAACAGTCATCACGAATATTTCGATACCTCTTGAATTATAAACTTTAAAAAGTCATTAGCAATTTAAACAAATCAAAACAAAGACACTTTATTAATAAAATAAAAATCTTAAAAAAGAAGATATTAATAATAAAAACTCGATTAAAACTTTATTACAAAAAAAAGTAACAAAATTTTATTGTATTGTAACAATTAGATAAAACATTATGCGCGTATATAACAAAATCTTAGCTCTGAAAAATCGGCCGAAACGCTCGATCAAGTGAAGTGCATTTGAAGTTAAACCTGAATTTCTCAACTCTTTAAAACTATCTGTAATGTCACTACACATTCTGATTCTGAAAAGTGGTTGACCATTAATGCTCATTAGCAATTCAGATCCACCAAATTTGCTAATAAAAAACATGAAATCATTTGTCTTTCGATTTGAAGCGGTTAAAATCTCCATTAAATCTAGCTCTCGCCATAATCAAGACCAATCGCCAGGTCTTGCTGACTTAAACTTAGAAAATGTATGTTATCTCACAAAGCCAGTTGAATATTACTTGCTTTATGTTAACCCACCCATCAAAAAATAACTAAAAATTATGTTTATCAGCTGGCATTTGTATATAAAAATTAATAAACACAATTTCCTTTTTTCAACAAATAAACAATATTTGTTTATTTTCTAACGAAGAAATTATAAATTATTTTTAATTTTCAGTTGACTCGAAGTTTGCTTTTTAATTGTAAAAAGTGGATTAATAGTCGCAATGAATTTTTTAAACCACTACATGTGATTCATGATCAATAAAGCTGTTTGTAATTTAAGAAGTTATCAATGATCCATATAAGTCTCGCTTGCTGCTAAGTACGCGAAACATAGCTTAATTTTAAAGGTTTTTTTAGATTATATATCGTGAAACGCAATAGAATTTAGAGTTAAACTTGAAATCGTTTAACATTGTATTTCGCATCTATCTCATTGTAGTTCTCATAAACGAACTTAGACTTTTGGAATTTTGTGCTTAAGGGTAAACACTTAATCATATAGTTTTTGCTTAAATGTCTGTCCGTCTGCCCAGCCCCTTTCCTGTAGAACCATAATAGGTAGATTCTTGAAATGTTCACATAAAGTGTGATACAATTACCGCCTTAAGCAAAAACAAAATGGTATTCTGCACGTGACGTGATGTTCATAAAAATTTATTTTTAATTGTGTAAGGTTGACACGTCAAATTTTGTACCCTGTATGTAAAGTAAAACTATGCCCGTTATTACAACAAGTAAAAACAAAACTTTAAATTAAAGTAGATCCCAATAGTGAGGTAACTTACACGTACATAGCCTTGTAGTTAAACTGCCAAAGGCTGACAGTTTAAGTTTAAGTTTTTTTGTTGAAGCTACAAGTGTTTCTAATGACATGAAGATTTTAATGTAAATGGCCTAAATTTTTATACCAAAGTAGGCAAACATTTGGAATTTATACAGAAAATTTACAAATATATCCGCTACAAAAATAAGTATGAAAAATAAAAAAAAAGTTTAAGGGTGTTGCTTTTTTATATTCTATAAAAACAAATATTAAAGAATTCAAAGATTAATGGATATTCCTATCGAGGTCCTGATTTTTGTGTATAATGTCTTATATTTAGTATTATAATGGACAGACCCGACCCTTTTATTTTTCAACGCTAAAAATATTAACACTAAATTTTTAAATGAAAAATTCAAATTTATTTTACTTACTTCTTGTTTGGGCTTTAGTCAGACCTATTTACTGAAATTTATAAAGTCACAAATTATTTAGCTTCACTCAAATTTTTTAGCACTTTCTGTGTTAAAAAGAAATAAAATAAAAAATAATAAAAAACAAGGATTTTGTATTATTCTTAAGATATGTTTTGAAAGATTTTAAAATAACTTGCTAAATATACAGTATCGTTCGAAACCTAAGCAAATTTTTCCCACTAAATAATAATAGACTCACATCTTTTCTTTAAATAAATTTATAGAAAACATTTTTTTATTTACTACTACACAATGTGTGTATAACCTAAAAATAACAACAAAAATTAAATTCCATTTCTTTGGAAGTTATAATAAAATAAAAACAAAATTAACCTAAAAATTCGCTGTTCAAAACCTAAGCAACTTTTAATATTTGGTATGATATCCTTTGTTTCTTACGACCTCAACGCATCTTTTATGCGTAGATTCAATAAGATTCGATAGAATAGATGTTGGTATAGCTTTCCACTCTGATTTTAGACAGTTCATCAACTCCTGTTTTTTTTTTTTTTTTATAAAGAGAAGTAGCACTTCAGGCATTAATACCTACTAAGTTATTTTGGTAACCGTGCTACATTCTTTAGGAAAGGGATAGACAAGAGATAAGACAGGTGGTGGAAGAGAGAGATATTTTATTTTTAAGGCGTCGAGTGCCAACTCTCCGTTTTAAAATTCCAAAGAGGTTCTCTATGGGATTTAAATCTAACGATTGAGGTGGCCAATCCAAAACTTGAACCCCATTAGCTGATAACCAATCCTTGAGTAACTTCGATGAGTGTTTTGGGTCATTGTCATGTTGAAACACCAATCGAAGTGCCATTTCCCACTCAGCATAGTTAAGCATGTGAGTTGCTTAAATGTCTCTGTAAACAAAACGGTCCATTTTTGTTTGAATTTCTACAAAGGGACCAACGCCACTGGCCAAAAAACAAGTCCAAGCCATCAGATTTCCACACCCATAATTTTTGTTGTGGCTTTTGAGTACCGAGGATGTAGCCGCTTTCCTTTTGGTCTTCTCACGTGGCAAGCTCCATCTAAGTTTAGTAAGTTAAATTTAGATTCACCACTAAACGAAATAGTTCTCCATTTGGATATAGTCCAATCCATATGTGTTCTAGCAAAATCCAACCTTAAATAACCATAAAGCTGAGAAAATCAGAAACTACGTTGCAATCAATCAAACAAACCCCTTTTTAAATGCTTCTTAGTCAGCATAGGCTTCTTAGATGGCATGAAGCTCCTTAAGTTTTGTTTCAATAAACGTTTTTTTTTACTGTGAAACGACTAATCTAAAATTCAAGCTCATTCACTATGTCTTTTCACGAAATAAATGGTGTTCGCTCAGAAGTTTTTCGAGGTTGCCCACCGCTATTGGCTCCCTCTACTTTCCCAGCAGCTTTATACTTTTTTATAAGTCGGGAAACTATTTATTTATTAATATTCAATTGGTTTGCTATAGCAATTTTAGATTTACCGTTATTAAAAAGTTTAATAATCTTTAGCTTAAAAGCTGATCCATGACGTGTTCGCGTCATGGTTGTGCACTTCTAAAAAATTGGTACTACTTAAATGCATAAAATCAATTAAAAATAAAAACTAAAAAAACTAAAATTTTTGTTTAAAATTTTTGTTTTTGTTTTAGTTAATATTTCGCAACAAATGCAACAATGTAAAAGTTGCTTAGTTTCGAACAGCGAATTTTTAAGTTAATTTTGTTTTTGTTTTATAATTTCTTCCAAAGACAAAATGTATTGCTTAATATTATTTTTAGTATTTAGACTATATGTGTAATAGATTAATGAGAAATTTTTCATTAATCTATTTAAAGAGAACATATATGACCATGAGTATTTACTCGGGAAAAGTTGCTCAGGTTTCGAACAATACTGTATGTACCCTAGGATCTTCCACATTGCCCCTTTTTGTAAAGAAATGCAGTCTCATTTTGTTTAAGCTTAAAGGAAATAGAACTAAATATTATTTTATTTATTAATCTGGTAACAATTCGTTATAACATTGAAATCTAAATTAATCCGTATACAACGACATCATAAAATATATCGAAGGGTAATTGACATGCATCCAGAGATCATTAATTTTTTCACATTTTGGAACAAAACCACACGCTAAGCGTTTTTCTGTTATTAAAGCCTTCAGTTCAATTCACTATAACAAATGAATAATTTATTTTTCAAAGTACTTACTCATAGATGTGAAAGTAACTGAATCAATTTCATTTAGAACTCTAAATCTTGTTTAACAGTTAAAATGAAATTTTCCACAAAGTGAATGCAACTACATATTATTCTTTGTTTAATTTAAGTTAATGCCGATTGCTATATGTAGAAATTAATTTTTTTTTCTTACTCATTTTCTATGTTTCAGATTGTTAATGAACTTTAATAATTGTATTGAGTTACTTATTCACAGATTGTTGTTTGCGCATAAGAACCGACCTGTCATACTTCAAAGTCTGAATATTTTTTTAATATAAAAACAAAATGTGCGGGCAAAAAAAATTCTGTCATTTCTTATTATTATTTTTTTTTTTTCTTATTAAAAGCTATTTCTGTTGATTATTGTGTTAACAATTATATCAAGCGTTTAATATGCTGATCGTTAAGTATGCAATAACAAAAAAAAAACAACAAAAAAACAACACATGCACCCCACCACTCACTTTTAACAACAGCAAACAGCACCACCTACAAATTTTTACAACCAACTTAACTTTATTTTATCAAATATCTGTTATGGTCACTTTAATAAAATGTTTGCTATTAGGAATAATTTTAATTATTTAACGATTTTATTGAATTTGAACAATTTCATGTTTATGTTTTAATGACTTCTCAATTTTTGTTTATTATTTTTAAAATTTTGGCTTGTAAAATATACAAAATCTTAGCTTTGACGTTGCTACTTTTTTTCTTGTCTACCGAGTATAACAACACTAAAAAACTCAAAATGTAACACACTTTAAATTGAATCTAGGATTTAAAAGTGTGATTTCTTTTATTACAATTATGAAAAAAATATGTGCAGTAAAAATTTATAGATAAATAAGCAGAGTTTCTTAAAATTATTATTTAGTTTGAAATTTTTAAAAATGAACTTATATGAACAATTAGCAAGAGATTATTTATTACTTATTAATTAATTTTTTAATGCTAAATAATTTAAATTGTATATCGACCTATATTAAAAAGCACAGAGACTGTAGAAATTATTTTTGTAGAAGAATAATTGTCTTCAACTTACTTCTTTTGCTATATTTCTCTTCTTTTACGCGATGAAAAATTTTAAAAATTCTGTTTTTAATATTTAAAAAAAAAACATTTTTTGCATTTTTACGATTTTTTTTTTCCACTTCCTATGATAAAGTAATTTTTTTAGTCTTCACCATAAAAGGTGAAAAAAGGTCATATCTAAGTTTATCATTCCGTTTAAAATTTCTACAATATCCATTTCCGATCCCATAAAGTATACATGTTCTGGGTTCTTATGCATAACGAAGTTGATTAAGCGATGTTCGTCTATCCGTCTGTCCGTCTGTGTTAGTGTTGAAATCAACTTTACCAAGGCAAGAGATGATCTAGAGAAAAGTTAAATACGCCAATCGATCAGACATAGTTTTGAAAATTGAAAATCATTTTGAACAATAAAGTAACTCTAATAAAAAAAAGCAAACATAAAAAACGTCAAGTAAAAATGTTGCAACTCGTCCATATTTTCCGAGTTATAGGCCTCTGAAATTTCCATAGAAAATACGATTGTGCACCATTATTTTAAAGATATCAATATACTTAGGTATAATTTAAAAACTTTTTAAAAGGTTTTTTAAGAAATTCTCAATTTTTTTTTAATTCTTAACCCATTAAGAGCCGATGACATTTTTATGTAAAATTATATATAGTATTAAATTTTCTTTTCTTATTTCTTTAATTCTCCGTCACTCTATTATTAGTTTTTTTATTAGAAATGCTTTACTAAACTAGACTTACATATGTGGTGAAGGGTAAATATGATTCGGCATAGTCGAAAATATAGCACTCCTACTTCTTTTAATTATAAAAGTTAATTTTTTAATTCACCACATTTATGAAGTTTAAAATAAAAGTGAATAATAAAGTTGACACGAAGTAGCTGACTAAAAAATTAAAAAACATGATTTTACATTCTTTTTTATTTTCCAATTTAGTCTCTTTTTTACTCAATATACTTTATTTAGCGATTTTTAAAAATTTGTTAAATTTTCTCGAATGGAGATTTCGTAAAATCCCTGCAATGTTATTAATATGATTTCTGAATACATGTTTTTGCTGCGCAGTATCCTTGAATTTAAGATTACAAGTAAATGAAATCCCAAAAAATAGGCTACTAAGGCCAAAATTCGGAGCTCAAATCGTGTATCTCTGCTAACAATACTTAACTGGCTCTAAAGCATTGAATACTATTTAATGTTTGTTTTATCTTTTTTTAAATAAATAAAAACACCGTACCGAGTTCGCATAAAAAGGATCAATTGCACTGACCGTTGCCACATTTCTGCTATATCATATGTTCGTGATAGATTTGGAGAGAGAAATTTTTTAAAAGCGGTGGAAAGACTTTTACCAAGCATTAGTCTTTTGATTGAATATATTCCTGATATTGAGATAATGCTACAAATTATTCCCTACGATAAAAGTTTTTTTTTAATAAGAAATAAACATTAATGAACATAAAACTACACTAAATAAATTCTAAATTTAATTGTGAATACAGCTACTATTTTTTAAATGTGATCTTAATACCAGTTAAGCGTTGTCATCTAATATTTTATAATTGAAATAACTAAATTATAGATGACTACTGTTTAGTACCAGTAAAATTTTATTAATTTATCATTACTAGTAAATTTTTGATTTATTAAATATTGTAACTTCAAGTTACCCGTTTACCTACGGTCCTCATGTGCAAGCAAATCTTTTTTAATGCTTTATTAAATTTGTAAAAATATATATTTATAAAACAGTCAGTAATCATTGCTGACTTTTGAAGGAATACAATACAATACTTTCAATTTCAGTGATAAGGTAGTTAAAATGCAAACCAACTTTAATTACCAGTAAAACTTTACTGGTTGTATTGAACTTTTAAATTTTAAACGATGTTAAAGTTTTTTTTTAGCACTAGAAAACAGTCTTAGTTCTGCCTATAAGTAAAATTATTAAAATTTTAATTTTATAGGTTTACAAGGTACAGACGATTGATAATAAGTATTAATGATTAATAAGAAGAAATACATTTTTTTTATTAAATTTTTGTTTAACTAAATTTAAAAATTTAAATAACTTTAATAATAACCGTTTTTATTTTGTTTTGAATGTATACATCCGTTGAAAGTTCTGCTCACTCCATTCGCAGATCTTGGTAATTTGTATGCCTTGCAGTTGGCTTAAATTTAATACCAATTTTTGTATTTAAAGACTTGTATGAGTATTAACAAAACAGCTTTCATTTTTTTATTATTATTATAATTTATTTTTTTACTTTGTCTTACGTATGTATTTATTTAATTTATTTTTTCAGCGATGGGGGTTTAATTCGTACGATTTTTAGTCGACATTCGTTTAAATTCTAGTTTTAACTGGTACAAGGCGGCTTAAGCTCTGAGCATTTTAGACAGGCCAAAACAGTAACATAAACAACAATAATAATAACAACAAGACCAGAAAATGTAATCTCATATATGTATTAATGAATACATACTCATGCAAGTATTTATGGTAAATAAAGATTTTTACCATGCTTTTGATCTTGAGGCCAGTTTTAACACAGAACCAGCAAGCGTTCGGCCATTTACAATAATAAAACATTTTTTTTGTTTTTGTTTTGATTTTTATTTTTGGAAAAGGAGGTTATAGTGCTTTACACAAGATTTAATGTTAAAGCTTGCAATGTCATTTAAAGTATCGTTTTTATGGTCTATAATTTCATATGTCTTAATATTATAAAATTTGTTAAGTTTGCCACAAAGAAGGAAAATTTTTACAGAACTTTTAATTTTATTTTATATCTTGTTTATGGTATTTTAAAACTGAAGGAAAGAAAAAAACAAAACACCCTTTAGTACTGCTGAGTTTTGAGAGAAATTGCTACATAGTTATTGTAATAAATGAAAAAAATACACAAATGATTGTATTTTATGTTTATTGCAAATTTTATACAAATAATATAAACAATAACAAAGTGAGTATTGTTGATGAGTTTTTTTTTTTTTTTTTTTTTTTTTTTTTTTTTAGCAGTCAGAGTTGTAAAAGGTAAAGTTTGTAAAATTTAACATCAGAATACTAAAAAATTTATTGAAATTATTAGATATTTAAGAATTTTATCCACCAGATATAATTATGGTTCATATATAAACATTGTAATATTTATTTAATATGCTTATCAGTGCGAAGATTTTTCTATAATTAAATTAAGTTGCAAAAAATTAATAAATTGATTATCTTTAATTCCTTGATTTAGTCCATGCAAAATTAAGTTTAAATAAAACATTTAAAAATTTAAAATAAAACAAGTAATAGTACTATATTCGGTTATGCCGGAACTTATATACCCTTCACCATCTATGTAAATCTTGTTTAGTGAAGTAACTCTAAACAAAAAATTAAATATTGGGGTGAAAAAGAATTAAAAAAATAAGTAAAAAATTAAGTACTATATATAATTTCACATAAAAATTTTATCGGCTCTTAATGGGTTACACAAAGATCTCGTTTTCAGTGCAATCAAAATTATTAATTAATTTTTATCTTGTTTCACTATTTTACAATAGTTTAAAATATAAAATAAAAACAAAATTTGTTTAAAATTATATCAGTAAAAAAAAATAAAGACAATAAAAAAATTATTTTAAATTTATTTTAAATTTATAGTACGTTTAAGAAACTAACGTTCCCCTTTTACAGGTACAGAATAAAGAAAGTAAATTCTGTGGTCTTCAACTTTTAAAAGATTTAATTTACAGACGTAGTTTTGGTTGCACAAATATAAACAATTAATAGTTCATTTTTTTTCAGCACAGCATAATCCTGAAATCTATCTATTCGTTATTAAAATCAAATATATTAAGCACATCAAAAAGAAGAGGAAAAATACATTTGTGTACTAAAATAATTCTTGCAAAAAAAACAGACTTCAAAACAGACAAACTTAAAATCATATTCTTTTAGGAGGCTAATTATACCTTATTTATATTATATTATATTATATTCAAAAGGTTGCCTTAGGATTTTTATATGTCGTAGATCAAAATATAAATGCAGATTAAACAAGAAAATTTAGCAGATAGGTGGTAAACCTTAATTGTTTACACTTTTTATTGCTGACACAGTAAAACAAAATTTGTTTAAATTCTAAGCGTTAGTCTATTACTGTTCAAAAGATTAGCCATATACATCGAATTACAACCATTATGGCATCCTTTAATTTTTAATTTAAATTATTTATACTTGTTATTATACCCGATGTATTAATGGACATTCTATCTAATATGTAGGAGTTTTTCTTTAACGGTTTTATAGAAAGGGCCATATAAGTCAAATAACATCAGTTGTAGGGACACTCTTTAATTTCCAATTTCAAGTTTACTACTAGCAGACTTAGCAATAAAGGTTCTGTGCAAATTTCAATCAACTGTCTACAACTGTTCAGAAGGTTGGTCAAACAATTTTATAATTTTTAAATTTAAATATTTATACTTCTTAATATACCAGACAAAATAGTGGACATTCTGTTAAATTTTTAAGTGTTGTATATACCGGATCAAACGAAAGGCCACATAGGTAAATTTTTTTTAAAATGTGTAAATATCCTTAACTTCTTAATTTAAGTTTTATACTTGTTATTGTAGCGGACATAGAAATAAAGGTTCTTTGTAAATTTTAGCTGTCTATAACGGTTCAAAAGTTTCGCTACATACATCAACTTACACCCGTCACCTTTAATTTATAATTTTGCATGTTTATACTTGTTATTATAACAGTCATAGTGATCGACATTCTGTCCAATTTTTAAGCGTTTGTCATTTACGGTTCAAAAGGTAGGCGCATATGGGGACACCCTTTAATTTTTAGACTTTTTTTATATTACTGTTTGCTACTGGGAGTTATAGTAAACTGCTTTTTTTAATTTTAAAGAAGTGCGCTTCGGTTCATAATACATCCTTTAATTTTTAAGATTATGAACTGTTTTTAAAACAGGTTCAATCATAAAAAAGCAACATTCAGTCGAATTAATAATTTCCTTCTTTCTTTTTTGCAGTCGGTTAATTACATTTAATTAAAAAAAATATTGGTGGACCGCTTTTTTAAATAAAAAAGTAGTTGCTAAAATTGGTTTTTTGTTTAAATTTTCCTACGTAATATTTGTACCAGCTCTCCTAGACGTGTAGTATAAGCTTGTTGTCACTAATGCTAAGAGTTAGTGGCACGATGTATCCTTTGTAACCATATTGAGATATTGAAATCAGAGAAAAAGTAATTTTAGTCCCCATTTTTAAAACTTTTTATTTTATTTTCATACTGCATAAATTAATAATTTTTTTAAGTAAATTTTTATATTTAAAAAAAAATATTTCACATAACAAAGTGAAATTAAATTTTTTTATAAATTAATATAATTAAAAAGGTTTTTTTTTATAAGATATCAAGTTTCAAGAAATTTTATAGCCATCAAAAAAAAAAAAAAACTTGCAGACGCTTTGTTGATAGACCCTATAAAAAAGGGAAAATTCTTTATGGAAACCTTAGGTGGTGCATCAAAAAACAAACTTTCAAAAGGAATTTACGTTTCCAAAAACACAAATAAATGTCAAATACACATATGAAAATTTATTAATTTCTTTTATTTCTAAAATGTTGACTAACTTGTAGTCAGATACTAGGAACGCTAAAGAATGATGAAACAACCCGGTAATTTATTATATTCTACAAGATCTCAAACTTACTCTCTCTCTTTACAAAAACTCGCATTTAACTTAAACAGAAATATTAAAATTTATTTATTATAAAAATCAAAGACAACTGAATTTTTCGAAATAAACTTTACCTTTACGAGAGTAATGCAAATAATAAATGGAGAATAAATGTAAGAGAGAGAAAATTAGCAGCATGCAGAGCTGGGTAAGAAAACAACCTTTACAATAGGCCAGATAAAAATGTCGGAAGCTGTGCGGAGTTTCGAATCATTACTATCACCCAGTTCACACACGTCAAGTTTTCTTGCAGCAATTCTTAATTTTGTGGAAGAGAAAGGAGTGCAGAATCGTTTTATTTCTCGTTTTCTCACCCACAAAATTCAGAATTGCTGCAAGAAAACTTGACGTGTGTGAACTGGGTGTGTGTAAGCTTCTGCATTTGGGTGTTAATTATCCTATCGAATAATTACTACTTCTTCAAGGTTCTTTGAGATAATTTCCATTAGAATCACCGATAAACTTCTTTAAGATAATCTCATTCCAACTCGGTTCGAAATGGATGTGAAGAACTTTAAGATTATGCCACCCATTGTTCCGGTGTTAAAGGGATTAAATCAGGGGGGTCTTCTGACATTGCAGTTATCGGTCTTGATTTCAGGCACGCTTTTATACGACTTCAATTATCGTAAGCTCCTTAAATGTAAATTTTTGAACTCCAAATATTTTTCGTAAATGTGTCTTCATACTCTTAAGTTCGAATAAAAATTATTTTCGATCAACATTTATTTAATTTGACGATCCAACAAATCAAGTGCCATTATGCAAGTATAAACGGGCAGGACAGCCGCAACGAGGAAAAAAGCAGACAAGTACAGCAAGAAACACATAATTTGTCGGAACATAATTTGTTGCTTCTAAATGAATTGCTTTTGCAGCAAAGCAAATAAAAACATAACTTTTAGTATTCCGTCTTAAAGGATCAAAAATGATTTTCTAGAAATATTTTCTCGAATATATGTGAAAGAAATAAAAACATAGAAATGAGTTTGTTTTTATTGATGTTGTAGAAAATTTTATTTATTATGTTTTTGTTCGGATTTTTTTTCTCGTATTTTACGTATCGCACGCTTAACGGATAATGTGCAGAAACGTCAGCTAAACAATAATTAATAGACGTTCACACTATTAGAACAGTTGCTAAAAATAAACAAAAAATTTATTATATTAAAAAGAAAATGCATCTTAACTTTTAAACAATTAAGTATTATAAGAACAAATATAGCAGAAATTTTAAATTTTCATCCATTTTAATCTTATGGTAAATATTAAGTAACTTGTACTTGATGTATTATCGCAAATAGATAATCATTTATACAGAACGTGAAAAATATGTTTATCATCACACCTCCGTTTTGTTAAAAATAAGACAGCTAGTTACCATTTGTTATTATCTAAAATAAGATTATTCGTTATTTAGTGTAAAAGAAATATAAAATTTTATTTTTGCAAGAACATCTAAAAGGAAAACATGAGGCCTATTGACGCAAGACCTTTAATAATTTTTAAATTCTTCAATAATCATTTCATTAGTTACCAACGTATGTTTCCCATGTTAGGGAAAACAGAAACATAGTAATTGAAAGTTAGTTAAAATAAATACTCGATTATAAGAACAATGAGTTTTATTCGGTCAAAATTAAATACGAATAACTGACGGCATATCTGACTTCGTACTAGTGTCTACATATTATTAATCAAAAACACTGAATAAATACAGCCACCAAGACGACGTTTTGTTGACACGTTTAATATATAGGGTTTTCAATTAGGTACGGGTGGATGTGAAAATTTTTTACCAGCTATACAGCACCTAAGGCCAATTTGTTGAAACATCATATGACGCACAGTGGGATTTTTTTTTTGCAATAAGTAATTATTTTGATACATAAAATTAAAAAATGTAATGATGCAGTTTTGTAGCAAATTGATTCAGGCTGAAGAATTTATACATTATTTATGCGTCTTAGAAATAATGAAATAAAGTCACATGTAAATTTAGGTCCAAAATATTGAAAACTGTTACGCAGAAAGATAATTTTATTGCTCTGATTTAAATATTGATTAAAAAGCCTTTTCTGCGATTTAAAAAAATGTTTATAAGGTTTGCTCATATGGCTTAAAAAATATGATAGAATAAAATTTGTGCCATGACTGCAAGCTTCCTTGGAAAAAAAAAAAGGTTGCTCGGCATTGCTAGGTTCTCCCGCTATAATAAAATGAAAGGTAAGACTCCATACTATTAATTAAACTAAAAAAAGTTTAAATAATTAATAATCTTATATGAAATCATAAAAATTGTCTCCAAATTCATGAATTTTTTAATTTTAAAATATTACAAATAATAATAAAAAAAATATAAAAAAATTAAAAATAATAATAAAACTTATGAAGTCATACTTCATATTGCCTACAACAAACCATTTGAAAGATGGTCGGCGCTCAAGTACAGACACAAATTGGAAAATAAACTTCAAATTTAAAAGACCTTAAAAAAACAGATGGGTATACGAGTGAATGCAGTTAAATAGAAAATTAGGTCTACTAACGATGAAAACATATCCAGATATTTGTTTTCTAACCTCGCACTTGTTGCCGATATGACGTGTAGAGAAGCAAATAATTGATCGTTTTTACTTTATACTACAAATAATAACTTGTGTCAAAAAATTTAATTCCTTGATGTTCAAGCATTTCGCTTAAGATACAGCAAAACTTTTTGTTGAAGAATATAGTCGGTTCACAAAATACTGACACACTGATGCGGCAATACTTCCAGAAATAAAGATTATGGAAATTATAGATTTAGGTTCCCCAGAAAGTGTGATAAAGTTTCAACAAATACAAATGTTTTTCATAAACTTCCAGTACCGTCAGCTCCTTCTATAAGTAGCATTAGATGCCAGCCCCGTAAACAGGTTCTCGAACTTAATGATAAAGTAACAGAAATGATAGACGATGAATAAAAGTCTTTATTTCAATTCATGTATCGAAATTATTTATAAAATAATTAGTTTTGGTAAAGAAACAAAAAGTTGTTGGAAAAAATATAATACGGGCTACACGGACGGTGGTTAGTAGGCCGGCCAACTTTTATAAGACTTTATTTTATTCTTAATTGAGGTATTAAACGTCTCTGTGCCAAATTTCAAAAACTTTGAGCCAAAAATAATTTTTGGGTTCTATGAACAGCAGGAAGTGGGCGTGGCCAATTTTGATGAAACTTTATATTTTTCTTAAAAAAGCTTACCAAAGGCTCAGAGCAAAATTTCAACATTCTACGAGCATTCCTTATATATTTTGCCAAATACTATATAAACAATTTCCACTGTGCGACGTCCACAGCTATAACTATTTGCGATATATGAATAAGCCAAACCTGTTTTGGTAGTATTTCTTCTGTCTTTTAGTTTCTTGTTTTTTGCAACAAACGGCTATTGGCTAAAGGTTTGTTTAGAATAACAAGTAAACACCCATTTTCAAGTATTTGGTAAAGCTTCGGTAAAGACAAAACTTACAAAAGAGTCTATACTTTTCATTTCCAATAATGTTGATTTGTTACCTGGATAGAGTTAAGAAATTTTTATATAGCCGCAGTAGATGAGATGTTACTTAACAAATCGGAATAAACTTATTATTGGAGCGTTGTGACAGTGTGTGGAAGCCCTGGTTCAGTTGCTCAAGGGGTTTCTTTAGCAAAAAATGTATTGTCACTCAGAACCTTGTCGGAGTCACAGAGTATTGTAGATGAAATGGAGATTGCATTAGTTTAGAAGCACGTTTCTTAGCCAAAAAATTGTATGTAAAAATTAAACCGAAGGAAAAGAACAAACAAAAAAAATTTGTTTGAAAAATAAAAACGTAATCATATTTGCCAAGTACTGTCAACATAACCTTCTTATAGTAGAACCCTATAACAAAAATGTTATCACAAACTAAATTATCTAAAAGGTTGTCAAGAACTGTCAAAACTAAATCCTTGTTGTTGAACCCTATAAACTAATTTCATCACGAACTTAAAATGTGTGATACTTAAACACAAAACAAACAAAAAGCACAAAAACATTCAGACGTATTTAAATGTAAATAATTTAATAAAGAGCATCGTTATTAGTTCGCTGCAAAAGCTTGTATAATATTTTTGTTATTTATTTAATTTTTATTTTAAATAATATCAGACGCAAACTTTTTTATAAACAATTGCCACTTAAACAAATAAAAACACAATTTTTTGTTGTTGCTTGAATTTAACTTAATATTTATGAATAACAATAAAACAATGATAAAAAAATAACGCGATATTAATGTTTAGATGTCTTAGATAAAATTCCATCTTGCAGATACAGTTTTCAAGGTTGAAAAACATATTTAATTTTGAAGGGTAGTGTTGGATATTTAGAAATTTTCAAGTGATTTGCTACGATTTTAATGATGCGAAGGATCGAATTAGTATAGTTAGTGTGGGATAGATTGCAGTTCATTTTTATTAGACGTGTGCCAAAGCGATTATTAAGAAATCATTCACTTAAATTTTTGCATAAAAATTTTTAAATTATTGTGGCTCAAGTTGTTTTGGCAAGCGCCAAGATGAAAGTTTTTACATAATGACAGGTGATAGCTTCAAATGATATTGCTTCAAATGAACAATAACGATGAACAACTGTACTTTTTTTAATGAATATTATGCCTCTTCTTACTTATCGAAGTATCTTTTTTTATCATTTATTTAGATTTTTTTTTATTAAAGAAAATAAATTGCAGAAAGAATGATTGCATTGCAACAGCGATGACAATATCTAATATATTCTTAAAAACATTTTCTAAAACGACTCTGTCTCGGAGGCAAAAGTACAGCTTAAAATAAAACTGAATAAAAGATATAAATGATAAGATTCACTACGATGTCAAAAGTGCTTAGTGAAATGTTCTGATCACTTCGTTCTAGATTTTATACACACACAGTATCACTATCATTCTTTTTTAGTTAAAAATTTTTCAGTGTGTGTTACTTAGGGTTGCCAGTCGGGCTTGTTTTGGCTGGATTGTCCAGCTTTTTAATGGCCTGTCCAGTTTCAAGCTAAAAGGAAATTTGTCCAGCTAAAAAAAATTTCCACAAAATGCTCTTAATTTTTATTGCTTTAAAATTTTTTTTATAAATTTCCTTATTGGAACATAATGCATCTGCAATAGCGCCATCATTTCTATTTTTAATTTAATTCGTATGTACAGTACTATTTCCATATCGTCTGTTACTTCTTAGCTACATACATATATGGTAAAAGTCTCATCTCTTATGTTTTCCCTATCCTACTATCACTATCTAATATTACTCAGCACTTGAATAGCTGATCTCATACTAATTTGGTTGAAAAAAATTGAGGTAGGTTTCTTTACAAATTTTGTCTTTTAGCTTGGTAAAAAAAACTTTTACAATCTTCAAATAAACTGGTCCATCAAAAAGAAGACTCACCACTTTTTATGAAAAATGGAAAGAATTTCCTAGCTATGCTAAATGGATAAAAAAAGATAATTACACCGTTGAATGTAAATTGTGTCATTCAGATATTATAATAAAATATGAGGGTAGCCGATCGCTTGATAAACATTTGCAAAGTAAAAAACAAGTTTAAATGGAAATTTCGCAGAAATTATCCCAATCTATTTCAATTTTTGTTGTACCAATAGAGGCCAAAATTGAAACGGAAGTAGCCAAGGCGGAGTTAGTTTGCGTGCCCAACAACATTGAACACGGACTAAGCTACAACAGTCTGATTGCCAAATTATACTCAGCTCAGTGTTATATTGCGATAGTAATATCGCCAACAAAATAACTTACGGAAGAACAAAGGCAGCTGCACTTGCCCGAAATATTTTGACCCATTACGCACAACAAGTTACAGGTTATGCTCTAAAAAATAACTATTACTTTTCGATCTTATAAGAGCGGAAATATTAATAAGAATAAACTTAGAGGAGTGGTGCAAAAATTTTTAAAGTTTTTTGCAAACCTCTATAGGCTTTGAATTAGTAAAGGCCGTAAGTGCAAATACAAAATATATGTGGCAGAAAAAATATATATTTTTTAATTTGCTATAACTTTTTTACTTTAAAGTACAAAAATATGTAGTAGCTTTTTTTGTTTTGTTTGCGTCTTTTAGGTATGATTTTTTGTTTTCGTTAATTAATTTTAGTACATATCGCTCATTTGCTGGAAAAAGTCATAATTGAAGTTTTCAATTTGCAAAGAAGTAAGTCAATGGGAAAATGATATTTTTCTCAAGAGCTGAATATGCAAGATTTTTACATCAAATTTTTACTTAAGATAAATATAGGAGCGATAATTAATTCTACATTAAAATAAGAAACTAATTTTTTGAGTTATGACGTTGTTCCAGCAAATGAAAGGTGTGTAGATATCAGACCTGGGGGATGTCAATTACAATTTGTAATTAATTACACATGCAATTACAAATTACATGTAATTGTAATTGAAATTTTTATAAATTTTTTTTTTTTTTTTTTAGAAATCCAATTACAAATTACACGTAATCGTAATTGAAAAATTCACATACAAATTACATGTAATTGTAATTGTAATTGTAATTATAATTGAAATGTAATTGAATCCCCTCAGGTCTGGTAGATATATAGTACATATGAATGAACTCAAAAAATTTAAGTTTAGTTATATTTTGTTGTGTTAGTATTGTAGTAAAGTATTATAAAAAAAACAATGTAATAATATTAATGTCATAAATAAAATTATTTGTACAATAAACAAGTTACTTTTCGTGAAAATTTTATTTCAAAATGTCCAGCTTTTTTTTAATATCCAGCTTTTTTAATTCACATGTCCAACTTTTTGATAATCTGGCAAGCCTAGTGTTACTACATCGGCCATGATAAACGCTGTATAAAAGTTCAAGGGTGTAACGAAATTGACGTGATTTTTACGATGTTATCTTTTGAACTATAAAAGATAAGAACTTGAAATTTACGTAGTGAATGTTACTAAGTTGTCTATGATAAACGCTAAAAGGGTGTCACGGAATTGATGTGATTTTGAAAACTATAGTGTTTAAATTTTTCCTTTATTTATTTAAATTTTTTTTATGGTGTAGTGAATGCATTCACACAAATTTTCTTCATAATAAATTCATTCAAATTCATTTACTTTGTGTGACCAATTGAGTGGCATTCAAGAATTCTAATTCATCGTGAATGCATTCAAGTTTTAATTAAATTCATTTCTTTGAACAGATGAATGCATTCAAACATTATAATTCACTGTGAGTTAAAATCCAAATATGAATGATTCGTCTACAGCTCTGGATAATAAGAATTGTCAAATGGAAGAACAACTTTGTCATCCCTAAAATTTTTTCAAAGCACTTTTCATTGTTGATGAGTGCATTTATTGTTCATAATATGTATAAATATGAAATATACGAAATATGCCTAAAATAACTAAATCTTTTTGTTGATGGAAGTGTATTTGCAAATTTTAGTAATTTATTAATGAGGTTGGTGTAAAACTTAATGTATAAGATTTAAAATCACGTAACACCCCAACTAGCAGAAAGTATTATTTACACGAAAACAAATATATGTTCCTATAGTCACTCATTTTTAATGGTAAAACATCATGCTCTATTATACTTTACGGTGCACAGTGGGGCAGAATTAAAATATTTTTTAATAATTCAGCCATTTGAAAAAGACTAAGGCGATTGAGCATAGCAGAGGAGCATTCGAGCTTAAGTTTTGAAGCTGGGTATCATACAGTTTCCATTGATCGGGCTATGTGCTCTGAAAGTAGTACAAAATTTTTTTGTAATCTGGATTTTTGCGGTTAAAACTGATCGAGTTGTAAGCATTTTAAAATTAAAGTTTTTGATTTTTCGATACCCTGGTCCAACTTTTTCAAAGTACCGGATACAATTTTCAGCAAATTTATTAGAATATTTCCAATAGTTAGCGAGAAAAATTTAAAATATTCTGAAAAAAATTTATTTGTTTTCTGGCTTATAAGTTTTACATTTTTTAATTAAAAAAAAAACAAAATGATTGAATTTTCATTAACTTTAGCCTAAAAACGACTACCAATCGATTTTTTTCAATAAAAAAAGATTTTCTTGAGGAATATTTAAAAAAAATTATTTTTGTTTAAATTTCGTACAAAATTGATCAGTCTTGTAGAGGATAGAGGTCCTTTAATTTGACGTATTTTACATCGAAATTTTGAATTTACCCAATATTTTCCAAAGTCTCAAAGCTGGGATCGAAAAAAAAATCTACCATATAAAAGCTATATAAACTCCAAATTGCTGCTGAAATTATACAGTAAGACCTAGTCCTAAGTGGACTCTATGGGCAAAACAGCAAAATATTTAAATTTTGGGATTTTTAGTTTTTATTTTGAGAGTTGTGGGAATTCCTTTACTTTAATCTTGTAGATCAGTTACACATAAAAAATATTTTACTTAATTTGCTTCATTTATAAAAAATTTATTGAATAATTAATATTTTTACTTTTCTCATTTTTTTTCATAATTTTACGAAGTTTTCGGAGATTAAGCTCAAAGATTAAAATTTTGTTTTATAATTTAATTTTAATATTAAACAAAAAAAGATTCACCTTAATATTATTCTTACGTGCAATATGCCTCTCTCTTTTATAAATTTATGTTAAGGGAGATAAAAGTTTGTACGTGCCTATAAAAAAGTTCATGAAAAAAGTGTTAAAAATGTAGCTGCTTCTAATATTAACATTCCAAATTTTTAATGCGCTGCGGTTCATATTTAGTGTACAAACCCAAGGAGCGACGTTTATTAATAGTAATGTTTCGAAACTATTTATTCAATAGATAATCATCATAAGAAAAATGAAACCTTTTTATTAAAATGCATTACCATTAATAAAAAAAAATTGCTTAGAAAAACAATAACAGTGTTTATCATTAAATGCTAATAAAACTGGCAATTAATCAGTCCATTTTATTAATTGCTTAATTTCTCAATTGACATTGGCTTAATAATTTTGTTCACCCTTAAGCCTTGAGCAACATACATTATATCGTTTGGAAAATTTGACAATTAGATAGTGGTGCCAATACAGCAGTCGCAAAGATACATTTACTGAGCAAACGATTTTTTGCATTATTAAATTTATTTTTGTTTTTTTTTTTAATTGCACTTTTCCATTTCTTTTTTTTAGCTTTTTAAACACAACAAAATTAAATTAAAAAAAAGCAAAAGGTCCGAAAAAATTGTCAAACATTCCGTACAAAGAAAGTGCTGCTGATGTTATTTTTTAGTTGAAAAAAATGTTGACCGAAACACTTTTTAGTTAGAAAAACATGCTGCGAGAAACATTTCGTGACTTTTTTAACAAATAAAAAGAGTACTACTTTTGCAACATTATTTCTTATTTATTGTAAATTGCTTAAGATTCTCAGTGCGACAGGAATAATATATCTTAAAAAAATATTTGCAGCTTCTAAAATGTGTGACCAGTTGAAGCAAAGTTTAAACTTTTTTACCGTTTAAAAATTTTTGCCGAAAATTATATTTTTAAGATTTTTTTGTAATTTAAAAACGTAAAAGATTCTGTTATAATCTATCCAGTCGTTAAAAAAAAATGCTTGCCTATTTCTAAAATATGTCGTTTCCGTCCCACTGTGGAATATTAGGTTTATTGGTTTTAATTAAGTTTTGAGTTTAACTCTAAAAGACTTTCACTTAAGTTTGACAGCTTCCAACAATCTAGCAGCTCTATTGGAATGTGCTTAAAATAGCGCACCCAAATGAAAATAAAAATTGTATAAAAAACAGAACAAGTCGACTAACAATTTGATGTAATATTTTTCAATAAGAGACGCCGAAAAAACAATGTTTATATAAATAATTTTTAATGTTTAAAACACAGTAGCAAAAAAGTTGGGTTAATGAAACTTAATAATAATTTTTGTAAACCAGAAATATTGTTTTATGAAATATTTATAATACTTTTAATCATTTAAAGTCATTCATCCATTCATTAATTCAATAACTGATTTAAAATGTTCTTTACAATTTTTTGTTTGTCGATATAAGTTAATATGCTTTATTGAATTTTAACGTCTGTTATTATTTTTTTAAACTTATGTGGACATTGTTTTTGTTTACTATGCGACAAAAAAAAATAAAACTCAGGTATATAAAACATTTCTGGATTAAGTTATTCCTCATGTATTAAAACAATGATGGTCAAGGGCGTACGTTAAACGCTTGGTAGGATACAAAATTGACAATAAAATATTCTGAAAATTTCGTATTCATGTTGTGTAATATTAAAAAGATATTTATTAAACGAAGCTATGAAATAAAAATAAGAATAAAGTTAAAATTTTAAGAAATCTTTGCGTAGGGTGGTATAAAGAGCAGTATTATACAGTAGACTTTAATTTATTTTTAAAGGTTTTTTTTCGATACACACAACGAGAAGAAAAGATAAATCTAGCAAGTTAGAAAATCAAAATTTTATTTTATACACAGTGAAAACTTATATATTTATTTGTTTGTTGCCCAATAACACCTATATGGTCGCACCATTTAGATGAAATAGGTTTACAGAAAGACCCTTATAGGAATCATCATGTAGAATAAATGGGTAAATAATAATCCAAACATAATTTTTAGCATTAGAAATAAAGTCCTTTTTTTCTGGAAATTTTAATAGTTTTAACATATAACAGGAAGACTTTTTTTCATTGGACAACATAGCAAAAAGGCAGACGGAATCGCGGGCAGAAGCTTGTATATAAATGAATTCAAGAAATTTCAAGAAATCATTTTAAATGACAAAAGAAAATTTATTTTAAACCAAATTAAAGTTAGCGTAAGTTTGCTTTTGTTTTCACCTCTAAAAATATTTGAAAAATTAAAGAAAGGCACAGCGCGCACTCGTACTTACTTCATAGCAATTATTATGATACTGAAACAGCATCTTCAAAATTGTGATAAAAAAGTATGAAAGAATAAAAATAAAAATTCCTTTCTATACCGATGGTTAGCAGAAAGCAAAAACAAATGTGTAAGACGATTTGCAGAGAGAACAATAATAAAATGCGTTGGATTGTGTGTGGACTTCTTCTACCCAAATTAATATTGATTTTTACAAAGAACACAGTCTAAGATAGAAAGATGCAAATATTGCTAATAAAGAATGTGGCGATCCAGAAATGCTGCATTACATTTTACTTGTGTCTAATTTTTTCTGTTTTGCATTTACATTTGTAAAATAAATTTAGCCGGTATTAATTTATTAATTTGTTATAATTTTAAACAGTTAAACTAATAATTTCATAAAAAAAATATTTTGAAGTCTTAATTTAATTGTAACAATTAATAAGAGTGTAAAATATATCCAACCATTACTGAAAAATCCATAAAAAGGTTCTTATTATATCCTTTACCACCGATATAGTAAGGGTATATATAACTTTGTCATTCCGTTTGTAAGTTCTACAATATTAATTTTCGACCCCATAAAGTAAACTTAGTTCTCATAGCGAAGTCGATTGAATGATGTTCGTCTTTGTTCGGCTTGAAATTAACTTTTCCAAGACACTAGATGAGCTAGAAAAAAGACTAATAAAAAAATAAATAATAAAAATGCCATCAGCTCTTAATGGGTTAAGTATTTTTTTAAATTTCTTAGTATTGCCTTAAAGACCTCTTCAAAAGCTTTTAAATGATACCCATATTGATATGTTAAAATTTTTAAAAATTTCAGAGGTCCGGAAAATATGGGCGAGCGCCAATTTTTTCACGTATTTTTTTTTTCTTCATATTTTTTAATTCTCTATCGTTTAAAATATATTTTGTTTTTATTTGAGTTATTTTATTGTTCCAAATGATATGAAAAAATTAGAGGTAGGCGTGGTGTTTGTAAATAACTATTGTTTTAAAATGTAAGTTACAGTTTATTTCTAATTAACAGGATTTTAAACTGATACTTTTTTGGTATTATGTAAGTTAATTGGATTTATTCCGGCAGTATATAATACTGTTGTCATAGGTATGACAACAGTATGATATTTTTTTTTTCTAAAAAATATTCACATTTTGTTCCAGCAAGGGAAACTCTAAGTATGCAACACTGTTTTTAGAAAAAATTAATTCGGCAATTCTTTGATAAATTGTTTTTACTGAGACGATGATAATCACAGCCACAATTTCATAAAATATTTACAATTAAATGCACTTGAATCATTGTTGTCTACGTTTTCTCCTCTATTCTTTTTTTTTTTTTTTATTTTGTGAATTGAAGTAAACATTCCATTTGCTGTAAATAAAGTTCCACAAAACAATCTTCATACAACCTGTTAAAAATAAAGAAACGTCTGTTTACGAACTTACTATAACAAATTCAAGAAAATGTAACGCAATAAAAATTTAAATAATAAAAAAGATCATTTTACATAAACCAATTATTAGTTAAATAAAATACTCGGTAGAAAATTAGCATCTCCACTTTTTAATTGGCAAATAAAAAATTTATAAAAGAATTATAATAAAATTTTAGCACAATAAAACAACATCCAAGTATTAAGTTTTCTATTTGTTTTTCTAGATCCATTATGAAAAAGTTTGCAAATTATAAATAATAACAACATTTCCATATGTGCAAATAAATTCATCGTTATATTATTAAAGGGTATATATCGCATAAATACAATAAATGTGTACATATTTTTTCAACTGTTATTTACAATAATGAATTTCAGAAATAATACAATTCGTAACAGTAAAATGAATTCAAAGCTATTCCTGAAGTGAATGAAAAAAGTTTAATACTATTGTGAATTAAAAACTTTTTTTCTTAAGACTCTGTACAACTGACTTAACTTTTAAATTTTTTCGAAAATACTCAAGAAGAAAATTTATGTTTTTATTTAGTGAAATTCAAATCTTTGCTTATCAATCTTTTGTTTATTTTTTTATTTTTTTGTTAAATTTTCGGTTTTAAATAAAATAAACCATTGAAATAAAAAATTTTTTGTAAAAAAACAACGTTTTTGTAAATTTTAATATTTTTGTTAAAATATTGGTAAAAGTTGTTTTGTTAAAATTTTCAGTTTTCAAAACAAAAAACCAACAATAAGTAACAACAACATAAAAGTACAATAAAATCTGAAAAACGTAAGAAAAATTAGGGCGCTTGCCACTTTGTGAATATATCTCCACCATTTATGGGCCGATGTTGCTAAATTTAGTAGCATCTGAGACAATGGTAGCCATGAATTTTCTAAAGCTCATCTGAGGACGTAAAAATTGATGTCAACCCACTTTTCTTTGTATAAAGATCAAGAATATATAACTAAACCCGAAAAATTACACGAAGAAATAAAGCCAGATGGAATAAACTTCATGCACAGCATTAGTAATTTTTCAAAGAAATATAAATATTGGTGGTATAATATCTCCTCCAGCGCTAAAACAACTGATGACCACGCTCAGCGAATAACGCCTAACTGAAGCCATCATTCTAATTTGCCTCTTTCCATGTCTACCGTCTATGTGATCCTGATTAAACACCACGCTTTTTCTCAAACTTAAAGAATAATCCAACATTATCTTCATTTAAAACCCGAACTTGGACCAAACCTGTGCCTGTACTTTCGAAAGCTTAAAACGCCTTCATGCCAATTGAAAAAATCTTTTAGCGAATCTTTTACATCACTCAGAAATTGTTTCATATATTGTTTATTTTGTCAATTTAAAAGGCTGAACACTTAACGTCTGATTTTGTCCGTCCCAAATATTCTGTCTCCAACTCTAGTACAACAAATATTTCACTGATTTATTTTCAGTTGTTATGAAGCAAATCGAAGGCCAAAAGTTTTTCGTTATATTTTCGTTCGTTTACATTTGCTGCAAATTAGTGCTGGGGACAATTAACGTCTTAGAACCCAAAAGTATACCCAGTTCATTGTTTCAAACAGAATGATTAGCTTTTTTCTTATCCTTTGGTATCCATTTTCTAACCTCATCATTTTTCAGTATTTTTTGGCGGTATACTTTAGCAGCGTTGTACTGCGTTTCTAGAAAGTGCATTAGGTTTTGTCTTTCTTCACAGCTGGGTTCCAAATGGAAAAAGGTTGAATATGGGATTTTTTTACCAATATTCTAATTAATTGAAATTTAAAAATAAAAAGCACCTTTATAGAAAGCGAAATAAGCAGTGTATTTTTTGAGTTCTATATCCAAAGTTTCGGTATTTTCACTTTATTATAAAAACATAAATTTTGGCTTTTACCTTTTCTTATTATACTTTGCCTTGAATATGAAAACATAAAATTTTTGTTGTTTTTCCTTCATAATGAAAATTTTTATTTTAAAACATACGACAGACGCTCGCTAATGTAACCGATACGTTTAACATGTGATTTGTAGTTTATACAGCTAATTAAAAAAATAAAAACAACAATTTCGTAAATAGGCGCATAGAGCCTGAGTGCCTTGATTTGTCCGGTTTCAAATAGTACGGTAAAAGGTGTAACCGATTAACGGTGGCTTGCGAGGTATTTATTTTTGTCATTAGAGTCACTTAGAGCAGCTTTATTAAACATCTCATAAGGTTCACTTGGATTTGAAAACAAAACTCAGTACGAGTATTTTTCACTCTTCTTATTATTGAATCTTTTGTTGGAATAAAATTCTGCTGCGCCATTCGTTGCACGAATTCAATTAATTTATAATAATAATCAGAATTCTAATTTTTTCAGTTGCATTTCTATCAATTCAAAATCAAGATAGAAATGTATGACTGGTTACCAAAAATTTGTGATCTATTTTTTAATATTATTTGAAAACTATAAACAAAATTTTTAATTTGTCATACCTTAAGAATTTTTTATAAATGGTTCATTGTTTATAATATCATGAACAACACTGTAAACATATTTAGTTTAGAGCATTGTGGTGTAAAGGAATTAATCAGTTCTTTTTTATTTTGACATACATCACTTCTATTATTACAACTTTCTAGAAATAACACGAAATTTTTATATTCTACCAAGTATTTTAGTGATTACCAAAAGTTATATTTTTACTTAAACAAACAAAATTACCGTGTTTTAAAAGTTTATCGAAAAAATCGACATTTTTAGAGCAAAAATCGGCAAATGGGCACTTTGATAATATTGAGTAATAAAATCGGCAAAATGCAATATGGCAGGCCTGGTAAAGTTTAAGAAAGATTTAAAAAAAAGTGGGTGTTTGTTATATCTTTTTAAAAATTTTATACATCTACAACTAAAGAAAAAATTATGTAATTTAAAGCCTATAAAAACTTTCATGTATCTTGTCGATATGTTTAAGAACAGTTAGGGGACACAGAAGAATTTTTATAATTACAAATTTGTTAGCAATAAAAATGCGTTTTCACCATTTTAGTTTATAATTCATTACTCTTTAAAAAAATAAAATTGTGTAGCCAAGC
Source organism: Cistogaster globosa (assembly GCA_937654795.1). Taxonomy (NCBI): domain Eukaryota; kingdom Metazoa; phylum Arthropoda; class Insecta; order Diptera; family Tachinidae; genus Cistogaster; species Cistogaster globosa. Next base: position 71,355,805 of record OW569406.1, read on the forward strand.
CAACACATTAAAACGTATCTTCTATTAATAATAATCTTGATCTCATCAGAGAAAAAAAATGCAATAATCAACTTGGTAATTATAATTTTGTCCACAGTATTTTTAAGTTCGTTAATACCATAATATTGTTTGTTAGCAGTATAAGTTTGTTGTTTTTAAATTCCTAAAATTATTATTGAATTTTTCTTTGAAGCATTGCAAACATTACAATAATTTATATATTTATTCATATACATATGTACGAGTATATACATTGTACATGTTATATGTTTAGATATAAAAATGTTTTTTTTTTATTAATTCTTTTATTTTATTTTAATATTAACACATCATTGACTTTTGATATTTAAAACATTTATGTGATAATTGTTTGTGGTTTAAGTCTAAACAAATTTTATGCTTGAAAATTTAACTTATAGATGCGGATTGGTTTTCTCTTCTGCTTACAGTATTTTACACAAGTCTTCGGACTTTTTTTAGAGAAATTATTTTTTAATTTTAAATATGAGCTATGAGATAAATTTAAAAAAGAAAAATCCAAGTTGACTTAAACATAAGTTATAAATGGTAACGATAATTCTTATTAAGATTAAAAAACAAAAGGTTTTAATTAATAACAAACTGTTGTCTGAGACATTAAAAAAAACTAAGGAAGTACGATTACTATAAGAACCACTTTTAGTTCATGCAAAAAAGTCACAGTGATTTTAATTTAATTTATTTTATTTTAGGCATGCTAAAAATATTTTTATGTTTGTGTATGTGTATGTGATGTAAACAGAGCTTAATTCGTTGCTGCTCCCACCACTAACAAAATGTGGTGTTTGGGAAGCAGCCGCGTGGCTCGTGTTTGTTTAACAGAAGATCACGAGTATAAGTTTAACTCGCCACAAAGCCTTAAGTGTTAAAAATAATAATTGCTGTTGAAAAGCAACGATGTATGAATTAATAGGAACATAAATGGAACAGCAGTTAAAACCTTCTGAAGTGTCAATAGGAAAAGGGAAAGTTATTGTGGCTTGGTTAATGCGCCTGTGTATTAGAACAAAAAATAAAATAGTTAATTTATATCAAAACAATAGCGCATTGTGCATGTTGTTTTAAGCATGTGTGTCAATAATTAATGTAGAACCACAGAAATAAAAAAAATCAAAGAACTAAAAAGGATAAATTAAAAATAGACATGCTGGGAGAAAACGTAGCTATAGGATAATTCATAAAATATTGTTTAAAATGATTATGCGTATATTTGATCAATAGCAAAAGCATATCGTTCAATATTTAATACTAGCAGTGCCAACCACTTCGTCTGTGTGTCATTTCTAATTTTTTAAAAATTCAAATTTATAAAATACATATTTATTATTATTGTTCTTTAAACATTGTTAGAAATTTTCCAATTACAAAAATAAAACGTGTTGACAACTGTCTTAGCAGCAATATACCGGTAAAATTGTGTGCTTTCACACTTGTAACTCTGTTTTCCCTACGAAGTGTCTCGTTTTTACGAAAGAAAAGTATTTATCAGGCATGTCACACATTCCTATCGAAATGGTTTTAATTTCGTATTAACAATTCCCATCGATTTTGTTTTACCTTCTTCAGATTCCGATCGATTTTGTTTATTCCTGAAAAGTATTGAATCTTCGCTATATAATTTAAAGAATTTTTATTTGGTTTTATATTTCTGAAGAAACAATTTATGGAATGGAAACCATTTCCGATCGTAATAGAGGTCTGTGACATGCCTGTATATTTGAATCAAGGTTCTAAGGGACCTCCTCACAAAATTTTATTCAAATCCATCCAGCAGTTTTTAGGTGATGCGAACACAGACAGACGGACAGATAAACAAAAAATTTTTAAAAATAGGTGTTTTGTATTCAATTTTGACTACTGTACACATCAACATCAAAATTTTAAAAAAATATTTCATGTACAGAAATGATATATAGATTGAGGCATTTTGAGGTGAATAAAAAAAAGTTTGTCCAGCTTGCAGGAAAACAAAAAAGGTCTTATCGGAAGTCAAATAAAATTAACATAACTCTCACTATAGAAAGTGCTATCTGTCATTTTATTTTTTAGTCTTAGCTATTCAGAATGTCCTAAAATCTTTCTATCGCCTCTCGTGTAAACTATAGTTATCAGATATTTGACGGCTTACAAAATCTGTAAAATAATTTAATTGATGGACTTTAAATGTTTATGAAAATGTGGTGAAATTTAAAAACTTATTTAAGACACTATATGTGTTGTATTAGATTATTTGCTATTATTAATTAGCCTTTATTCCTTAACAAATAGTAACAAAATATTTATTTAACATTTGTCAGTTAACTAAGGTTAATGAGTTGCTAATTTTCCCATTCGTAAAGGCAAAAAACAGTTAAAACGAATTTAAACCAAATTAAAATCTCTTGCAAGTAAATCAAATGTTTATTATAAAAATAATTGTTAGATGATTGCATTTAAATAACGGTATTGCAAAAGAATGTTTTTTAAAACTTTTAAACTTTATTTTCAATAAAGCCTGGAACTCTGCTTAGCTTTTCATACGGAATGCTGTCAAACCACATACATACATAAAAAAATTTTATAAATAAGTCATGAAAAAATATTGCAGAAGTACTTCTCTGTTTAACTGTAGAAAAACATATGAAATGTCTCTAGCAACATTTTATCAAAGCTGTAAAATGAAGCAAATAGGCATTATTTCATGCGGAGTTTTTCAAACAACAGCGGATCATATGTCTTTTGTTTACATTTCTAAAACAATGTAGAATACGTGAAAACAACAAAAAAAAACGTTAAATTCTTTCAAATCGCGAGATAGACACTACATTTTAAATATCAAATTTCCACATGAAATAATCAATGTTGCTCAACAATTTTCAAAATTCGAACAAATTCTATGGCCTTAATTTGATTTAAATATTGTTTTTTCAGTTCAGTTAAACTTCGTTAGAAATATTTAACTAATTGAAATATTATAAATTTATTAAAACAATTTGAGTTGAGTGTATTTATAAAAGCTATTAATTACGTTTTGTGCTATTATTAGATTGTGAATAATCATGTTATATCTATTAAACACTTAAAAAAAAATTAAGCACTTAATATTTATTTGAAACTAATTAATCATTTGCAATCGATAGCGCTTCAAACAAATTTTGCGAAAACGTATTCGTAAAAATGAATAATAGTTTAATAGTTTCAAGCTAAGATTTCAACAAAGTCTCAATCGATTTTAAATAGTTATGTTAACATTTGAAAACTTAAATAATTCGTTTGCTTTTGTAAAAGAGAAATTTTTAAGTCATGCAAAAATTATCTTACTATATCTAAGAGTGCATCGGTATCGAAATAGATTTCTAAAACTAAGTGTCTTGTTCGCTTAAGGCGCTTGATTTTGTTTCGTAAGCTTCATTTACAAATTAACTTTGAAGCATCAACATAAGTTCGAATGTCACACGGAGCTCTTTTAAATGTTTTTTTTCATATAGTCACTAACTTTTCCATACAAGTCAAAAATCTGTGTAATATTTAATTATATTTTATAAGGATATGCTAGTTTAAAAAAATTCTAAAGATGGAAATAGTTTTAATGGTGGCAATCAATAAATGAATTAAAGTGAGTACTGATACGCACAAAGGCATAAACCTCATGGGATGGCTAGTGGCTTGATTCCTGTTTTTTTTTTTAATCTATCTTTTGTGAACAATAACTTCTTGCATCGTACTTGCTTTTATTTATTATTTAATTTTTTTTTTTTTTTTTTTTTTTTTGACAAATAAATAAAAATTTCACTGTCAAGTTTTTCATATGAAAAAATTAATTTTGCTAAACAAATTTCTTAATTTTGAACAGAGTACTAGGCATTAAGCTGTCAGTTTTTAATATTGCTTCGGAACCTTTATTGTTGATTATAAAGCATGGTACTCTGTTCATATTTGTGAAAATTGTGGAGCAACATTGACTTTTTCATGTGGAAAATATTACATTTAAAATGTGTTGTCTATCTCGTGATTTGAGAAAATTTTAGAAATAAAAGCAAAATACATATGATCAGCTGTTGTTTAAAAAATGAAATAATGTCTCTTTGCTTTTTATTTTACATTTTGATAACATGTTGCTAGAAACATTTCATTTGTTTTTATACAGTAAAAACAAAGTACTACTTCTGCAACATTTTTCCATGACTTTATCACACAAATTTTTTATGTATGTAGTTTGGCATCATTCCGTTTTTACTCTTTATGCACAACACGAAAGCTCAAGAATTAGTGGGTGATGCAGACATAAAAGGTGTTAGAATTATATGTAGTGGCACTTGTTTACTAGATCTGATCTGATCTTAACTGTTTCTGATTATCTTATTATTATTTTTTTTTTTTTATTATTAAAAGATCAGTTTATTACAGTTCTTAATTATTATTATTATTTTAATTATTATAACAAATTTGGGAAACTGTTTACTCAACAAACCTATTTTTATATATTGGGAGTGGCAACAAATTAATATTTAATTCTCTCAAAAAAGAAAAAAAAACATTTCAAATTACAGATTAAAAAAGTAAAGCTAAACAAAAATGCATATCAAAAATTTGTCCGAAAATTTGTAATTTTTAATAGTTCCCAAACAACTTAAATCAATAAATAATAAAAAAATTTAAGTAATGCCACGTCAAGGTGGTTTTGTAGAAATATTTTAACTTGTAAACAAAACGTCCAACAAGTAAAATAAAAAGCTGAACTGATTCGTATGTTAATAAAACAAGAAACAAGATTTAAAATTACATTTCTTGAAATTAAGCAGTTTTTATTTATTATTTTACTGATTTTGAAATGCTCTTTATCTTACAAATATTTAGAAAGCAAATCAAATTATTTGAATAGTCATGTTCTTTTATATTAACTTCCAGCTAAAGTTTTTTATTAAAAAACTGATTTCTTATTAATTAGAATAAAAATACAAAATTTGACTTATTAACAAAAAAATATTTGTTCTTTCTAAAGTTTTGTTGCTTTAAACTTTAACTACTCCCCTCCTTTTTTTTTGTTTATTTCTATTATATTTCTTGATTTTAATTAAAATTTTTTTGTTTAATTTTTTTCTTTCACAAATCAAGATTTGGATATTATAAATGAATTAAATTTACTTTTTCGGCCTAGGCTCATTTATTAATTTGTTTAATTTGTTTTTTCAGATCCATATTCCAAGTAGGAAGGAATGGGTCTGTAACGAAGTGGTTGTGAGCAATACTGTTGACATTTACACCGATGGCTCGAAACTGGACGACAGGATCGGTTGCGGAATCTTCTCCAATAACCTTGGACTGAGACTCTCCTTTAGATTCCCTGACTATTGCAGCGTCCTTCAAGCCGAGGTAATGGCCATTCGGATATTTTCGGACAGTCAGGCGGCAATCAGGGCGCTTGCTGGTGCATGCTGTACATCTAAGCTAGTCCTGAGATGTCACTCATTACTAAACAATATCGGAGCGATCATAGATTGACCTGTTTTAGGTCCCTAGTCTCAGGGATGTTCTGGAAAACTGTGAGGCCGATGATTTTGCCAAACGGGGCACATTGCTTCCTAACGTCTCCTCGCTACCCGACGTTGGAATTTCTCTGGCAACAGTTACAATGGCCATAAAGAACCACTACCTCAATTTGGCTCGCAAATTGTGGGTGGAGGAAAGTTCCTATTGTATCTCCAGACAACTGTTAACTACACTGGACCTCAAGTGGACCAGGCAGCTGCTCGGACTGGACAGGAAATCCATAAGTATCACGGTCTCGGTACTAACTGGTCACTGTCTAATCGCCAGGCATGCTGAAATTCTGTGTCTGTCCTCTAATGATTTCTGTCGCAGCTGTGGCTCGGAGGATGAGGAAGAGACCGTACTGCACCTCCTGTGCCACTGCCCATCCGTGGCTTGAAGAAGATTTAGAATTCTGGACTCTCCTTTTTTTCGGGATTCTTACGGAGCTATCATCTCACTCTATAGCGAGGTTCATCCGGGAATCCTCATGGTTCTCAATTGGGTAAGGGGAGTCGTGCCGTCTTCCTTGTGGTATCACAACGGGCCATTCGATTGTGCTCAAGTGAGCTTCGACGTGAGAGGCTGCCACTTCTAACTAACTAACTAAGCCAAAAAAGTATATTGTAATTTACTTTTAAATAAATTAATCTATCAAGTGCGAGTTTGATTTTTAAATGCAGGGGCTCTCATACTACTTGTGGGCCACACTTTTTAATTTAATTTTTTTTTTTTTTTTGTTAGTTGAAAATTTTAGATATTTCTTTATACAGATCATGACAAGGTAATATATATTAATATTAGATCCTTTAAGAGCACTTTTGAATTTTAATTTAATTTAACTTGGTATTAACTTCATAAAAATAAATTTACAAAGGAAGTTTCCACCATAAACTAAAGATTTCAGTATATTAATTGGAATAATTAAACTATTAAACGAAAGCTCCTGTTTTTTTATTGCACATAGCAAATCTAAAATATGAAGTTGAACTTCTAATTAATTCAAAGAAAAACTTATTATTTTAAAATTTACTGGAAAAACTTTCTTCAAAAATTTGCATTGATTAAAAGTGTTTTTGCTATTAAATAAGTCATGAGTTAAAAAAATCATAATTATCGCGAAAAGCAGTATGCAACTGAAATAACAATTTTCATTATAGTTGTTTTATAGTTGTCATTATAGTTGTTTTTATAGAAAATCATAAAAAAATTATTCATTTGATAAAATTCAAGCATATGATATAAAATAGAAATTCACTAATTGATTCGTTTTAAAATTTTGTTTTAAAGAGTACGAGTAACTAATTTAGCCACTTTTTTGAAGTTTTACAAATAAATTTTGTTATCATCTTAACTATTAATCGGTTTTTTAAATAAAAATTTTTTCACCCAAGAAATATTTTAATCCTCAATTATATTTTAAAAATTTTTCTTACAGAATGTGTATACGTATTGATAAATAAAAAATGTTTAGGGAATATAAATTTAATGTTAGAATACATTTATATCACTCCCTTTTATTTGTGATTTACATTAAAGATTTATGACTGAAGCACCACTGATAACGGTGATAGGAGGAAATGTGATTGAAATTAGATTAGGTAGCCAAGGGTTAAGAAAATGATTTTCCTACTTCTGACATATTCAAGTAATACATCAAAAGAATTTTCTGCACAGTTTGGCAGTTCTTCGGTTGTTATTAAAGTTCTTTATCGTCATCTTATTAAAAGAAGTTGAATTACACGATGCAGGGGATAATTTTGATATAATGTCAGAATTAAATTATTTTATAGCTAAAAAAGAGGTATCGTAGCCGTTTTTTCTAAACCAATCCCATTTTTCAGATTAAAATCGGCACCACACTACAAAAGCAAAAGCGAACAAAATGTTTTGTTTTTTTCATTTTCATTATTATTCTTCCGTTTTATTTAAACATAAACGTAAACTTATAAATTTCAAAATATTTAAACTATTTTGCATATCCTGCAAATAAATGCCCTTGAAATAATATAGTAAAAATCGGTTGTGTAGTTTAAGCGCAAGAGGTTAAACAAAGATGTGTTTTGCACTAGAGGCACCTACGGCTTTGGTTTGCATATTCTAGTTTTGGTATTTCAGAAGTTTTCTTAAAAATCATTCGAATTCGGGGACTTGAAAAAAGGTGAAGGCTTGTATTAAATCCATTATAACCTTTCTCTAATGATACCGTTTAAAAAAAATAAACTTTTATTGGGGGCATATCATTAATTTACAACTCTAATACGCATATTTTTTAAATGAGTTAAAAATATTGTCTAGAATTTCCTAGAAACCATATTGGAAGCATATGGGGACACAAATTTAAAAACTATATCCAATACTTAAAAAGTCTAGATTTTAAATTTTTATAAATATATAAAACTTTAATTACAAGTAAAACATTTATCATTTATTATTTTTAAATTCTTGTATATCCAAACTGCCCTATTTTCGAGGCCTGATACTTAGCTCTTAAAAATCTCGAAGGCTTAAACTTAAAACTTTAGCTAGAATACACGAATTATAAAAGTCTTTGAAAGGATCTGTTATCTAAATAACTTGGTTCTATTCAAGAGTTAATTATTTTATGCTCGCAACTGTGCCCTACATAAATTTATATTAATTTAAATAAAATGTTACTCTAGTGACTAGAATTTCCTAAATCAAGCAGCAACATAAAGAACTCGTACCATTGTTATAACAAATCTGTTCTCTATAAATTATATCACGACCGTTCTTCACATGCAACCAGCTTTTTATTTTTTATTTATTTATTTTTTTTTAAGTAGCACTTTAGGCGATAATGCCTATTTAGTTATTTTCGTAACCGTGCTACATTATTTTAGAAAAGGGATAGTTGAGAGATAAGACAAGTGGTGATACATATAGCCATTTTATTAGTAATTTTACCTCGCCGGCGAATATGCTATGAAAAAGTACCGACGAAGGAGGCTGCATGTTTAATGTTAATTCTGTATATGTATTTATACCATTAAACAGAAAAAAAACATTTTTATGTTTTGGTTGCCGTAGGGGTTGAACCCTGGACAACCAGGTTTGTAGACAACGTGTTTACCACTTTGACTACAGCAGCCTCAATTTTTGATTATATGCACTAACATGGAAGGTACTTGTATTAAATTTTAAACACTTTCCCTTACAGTTTCCCGGCAAAACGATAGCCACTTTTCACTTTGTCCACTGTCCCAATCCAGCCAATTTTTTGCTACAATATGTATATTAATAAGAGAGTTATTTGAACAATATTTTAAGTTACTATTTATTACAGTCGCAAGTAACATGAGGATAAATATTTACTTTGTAGGGGAAATGCTATACCCACGTTAAATGTCCAAAATTAAGTATAAAATGTAAAAACGCCAACAAAGATCGATCCACTGTTGCAGGCAACTATAGCTTTCAAAAAACAAAATTTTGGGCTCTATATAAATAGATATTATGTTAGAATATATATATAACTTTATTTATGTTAGATATGGACGTATCAATTTTATATTGAAGCACAAAGTGGTTGAGTTTTTTTTTTTTTGCATTTGCCCTTTTTTGTTGAAATATTTAATTATGTTCATTAATATATTGTTTTTTTTTTATTCTATTTTTAAACTCATTTCAATGCAATTGTGTAAATGCTTTGTTCATTTCTTAGAAAAAATGTTTTTCATATTTACTTTCAATATTAAACAAATAAAATTAAATTATAAGCAATTTGCGTCACATCTATGAAAACAATTTTCATTATCTTTGTTGCTCAGCCTTAAATTAACTTTAGCAGACATTTCATGGATTAACCGATAATGTCTTATATTCTAGAGCTTCAAATTTAAAGCATCTCTTAAACAGAAAATTTAATTATAATACGTGATTTGGTAAAAAGAGAAGGATATTCTTTGACGACAGTTGGATCTTCTTGCTTATGCGTGGTGTCTCAAAACCCTATTAAAACATTCAAATGTTTACATTTATTGAATTTTATTAACGGTTTAAGTAAAACGGTACACAAACACAGCAAGAAAAACTAACAATTTAAAAATACGAATCTTTAATTAATGGATATTTTCAGTTTTTACGCCTTTCTTTAAAAATAACAGAAAGAGCCAAAATTGATACAATTACTTATCGTTCGAATGTTCTAGTCAGGAAAAATTTAACAATGTTGAAAATTGCAACAATATTTCAGCGCCAAAAAATATCATAACAGCAAAAAAAAAAACATTGCAAGCTATAAATACCTGAAATTAAAAAAAGAACTAAAAAAACACCACTAAATAGAAAATTCGATTACAATTTGCTAAAAAGACTTAATCGGTTTAGAATTTTAGTGTGGAAAAATTAATGAAAAACACTTTTACTGTCAGCTTTTCCTAAAGTAAGAAATTTTTGAACCGATTTCACACAAAAGAATTTATTCAAAACTAGAATGTTGGTCTTTTTCTAAATAAGATGAAAAATGCTTTGGATCACGCAAGATTTATAAAGAGCGAAGACAATCTTTACATATAATCTTTAGATATAATAAAACAGTAACGAGATCATTTCTGTACATTAAATACTTTTTTTTATTTTAATGTTCGATATGGAATACAAAACACCTATTTTTGGAAATTTTGTCTGTCTGTGTTCGCATCACGTAAAAACTACTAGATGGATTTTAATAAAATTTTTTGTGGAGATCCCTTAAAACCTTGGTTCAAATAAAGAATTCTTTTTGTTTCGTAAAAACAAGTTATTTCATAGAGAATAAAAAGATGCAAACGTGAAGTCGGTATAATGGTACTGAAACAGTTCTCAGCATATTTTTCTTATAGATTGAAAATTTTTAAAACTGTTTACAGATCTCTTTAATAAATATATATAAAAACACATTTTTCTAAATTTAATTTTAAGAAAATTATAAATGACACGCGGACGACACTAATAAAGCCATTAAAATTGCCTTGCCTTATTTAACTCTGCTGTAAGGTTTGGACCATTTCGGTAATTTTTTTTTTCATTTTATTATAATTTTTAAACGGCTAAACCTATCTGTCTGAAATTTCAGCTCAGGTGATATTTTTGTTTTAAAATGTTTATATTAAAATTTCAAATTTCAAACATAAAAAGGAACTGAAAAGACTAAAAAGTTACAAATCATAGGTAAAGGACCATTTTGGTACATTGCTTTATTTTTGTAATTTTTTTTTTTTAATATACAAAATAGATTCTCAGAAATAAACTAAAAACTTTCTGAACAGTTTGAACAAATTATTTTTCGCCTTTGCTTACATATAAATTTGCTGCATCTTATACATTTGCTATCGCATTTTGATTTACAGCAACTACAAATTCCACGTTTTCTTGAAGGTGACATTTTTTTTTCTTTTCATCATATATTCTTCTGTTAGGCTTAGAGCCAATTTACTTAAAAATTCGGGTCTCTTACGAGTTGTATTATTTTGAGCCGACGAAGCATCGATTTCACTATATATTATAAATGCATTCAATGCAGATATATCTAATATGTTTAAAAATACTATATTTGGTCATCGATTTGTTTTTCTTTTAGTACAATCATCTGGTCTGTAAAAGTGTTTTCTCAGAAACGATAAATAAGCTACGGGTAATAAATCTAACAAATGTTTTGTAGAGTTATAGTAAGAAATAATTGCAGGCTTTCTCTTTTGATAGTTGCTTTATTTTTATGACCGACGTATAACACCAAGGTAGCGACATCAGTGAAAGCAAATGTTGAAGTGTACAAAAGAACTTTTTTGTAAATAAGCAATTTTGGGGGGATAAACAATTTATTTTTCTGAACAGTTCTTTCCAAAAGCTTCTGAACTAGTTCATAAGATGAAAAAAAAAACATATTGGCCGTAATATTTTGGCCCTTTAACCCTCAGCCAATTCCAACACGATGCGCTGGCCTTGATTTTTTCAGGCAGCTGATTTTTTGGTTTTCCAAGATGTGGTTATATTTTACAAATATATCCTGATTTGGAGTCAACAGCTAATCAAAATTTTATTCCGTATTTAGAAGGTTTTAAAGGCATATATTGCCCCTAAAGGCTACCAACTGTTCATCAATACTTACATTATCGTGGCAGTTATAATGCCTTGGAAGTAGGTCTTTCCATTGTTCCCAAAAATCACGAATGGAAGCAAATTTAACGCTACTATTTCTCTCTCTGCGGTTCATAACATCATAAAAACGTAAAGCAAGAATAAATATAGCAATATATGGCCTCAAATCAGTTTTATCTAACTTCTTCCATTTTTTTCCAAACTTCACTCTGCCATACTTATTGGAATTTTCAATAATTACTTTTTCTAATCTGGGAGGAAAAAAAAGCAGAAAAGAAGACAAAATATCTTGGCATCTGGACACAGCAAATCGAGTTGGTCCAGGTGTTCTGCTGAAGATCCAAAGCGACTGGCTAAAGGAGTTGCATTCCATGCCATTTTATTTTTTGAAATATACAAAGAATCTGTAACTGATATGGCTTGTTTTTCACTTTCAAAATCAGATGTATCAATACTTTCATTCTCAATTTGCTTATCTAACACACTAGAACCCGAAGTATCCGAGTCATTTTCATACAAAATTTCTGCAATAGCACTGCAGTCCAAATTACGGCGATTTTTCGTTTTTTCAAATATGCAAACACATCAGAGCCTAAACGCAGACTTAACTAAAAGTGTTTATTTTTTATATGTCTATACATTAGAGAATTTAAAATAATAATATTTAAAACACTACTACTTTAGCTTACCCTGTACTGAACGGTCGATGCAAAGATTCTTAAAAAGTGTATATTATAACAGTGAAATAAATATAAATGTAATATTAACCAACCTTTTCTATTGATCATATAAAATAAATAGTAAAAAACCCGTATTTTAGTATTTCATAAAAAAAATTAATTGGACTAAAATGGTCCGCAACCTATGATTTGTAAGGTTTTTTTTTTGACCTTACAGCAGGGTTAAAGTCACTTAATGATTCAATAAAAAACAGCAAGGGTTCTTATTATTGAAATATAATGTAATGCATTTTAATAAATTAAGTTTAGAGCTCTTATTATATTGACGAAATGAAAAATTTGGGAAAAATGATTGCTTGCCGTATATATTTTTGTAATCTTAAGAAAGTGCTATTTCCGATTATAGTAAGTTGTCAACAACGAGTTTACGAAGTTATTGTCTACTAAAGACAGACATTTAAGTGGTCTAATCATCTGTTCTAGTGTACACGTAATTTTTGTTATCTCTGCGCTTATTAGTAGCAATTTAAAAAAACTGTAACTGCATCAAGTAAAAATGCTATATAGGGCTATGCCGAATCTTATATACCCTTCACCATATATGTACTACCACATGCACATATAAATCGGCATGAAAATTTCTTTCCTACCATTAAATTTTTCTGTTCAAGAAAGCGTCGAAAAAAACGTCCAATCAACTTTCCTTTGTATTTTTCCAGGTCGTTGTACTTACTAAAAAGATATGGAATAATTCTTGCAAAAAACCAACTTAAAAGATAGAGCCATGTAAGTCAAATAGCATCAATTATGGGAATACCCTTTAATATATAAATTCAAATTGTGTACTTGTTACTGAGGCTAGGCAATAGAGATTTCTTTGTAAATTTTAGCTGTCTGTCTATAACAGGTCAAAAGGTTTAACACATACATTATATTACATTAACTATTAAGACACCCTTTAAATTCCTTTTACACATTTAATACTTGTTGCTATAGTGGACCTAGCAGTAGAGTAGCTTGTCAATTTAAACCTTCTGTCTACAAATTTTTGACCATAAGATCTAGGGGAACTCTTTAATTTCCAAATTCGAATATTATGCTTGCTATTTACTTAATGGGGACAAAAATGGATATTGTAGAAATTACAAATGGAATGAAAAACTAAAATATACCCTTTTTCCAGCTGTGTTAAGGATACAAAAATATTAAATTTATTTGATTTCAATACATATCTTTCTTTTACGAGTAATGAATGGCAGAAAATGAGTATAACAAAGAATTTGTTGTATTCTTGCTCAGCTTGCAACTTTATCTTTTACTTCAATAATTTATAATTTCTTCGAGATTTGTAAGCAATTTCTTCCTACATATTGTTACGTTGCACAGTGGGGCAGAATCAAAATATTTTGAAAATAGCTCAGCCATTTGTAAAAGGCTAGGCTGATTGAACCAAAATCTTACATAAGTATACCAGTATACCAGAGTATTTGAACTTAAGTTTTAGAGCTGGGTACGATCGACTTTCCAGGGATGGCGCTATGTTGTCTCAAAGTTGGCTACCTCGCACCTGCAAATTTTTCTAATGCTTGGCATTTCTTCAATTTTTGTCTGATTCTTAAAAATTATACATGGTCTTAAAGGCCTAGTCAATACCTACAAAAAAGTGCCTTAATCTGCATGTAAAGAACTTTTTTTATTGTATTAATTTTTTGCCACCAGAATTATTTTATAAAAACACAGCAAAGGCGAAAACAAAACTATAAGAAGAAGAAGAAGATGATATCTGTCAAAATATCCAAGATAAAAGTTGACCAACTTTACTTTGACGAAGGCGTACTGGGGTGGAATCGTTACATCCGTGAACGTACAAAAAGTGAGGTAGAAATACGTTTTTCTGACCGTGACATACGTTAACTGATGATTATTCACAATGCTCGAGATTATAACCTACGTTATCGTATGACTGAACGTACGTTTTTTACAAATTGTCATCCGTTAACAAAACTTAGTTCGAATAACTTGAAAAGTGCTAAAAGAAAGGGAAATTATGATAAAATTTTTATTACAATAAGTTTAATCTAGGAATCATGAATAAATACAAAAATTTGGTAAAAACATGCTTCCTACTTGAGCGTAAGGAAAATCTACTGCTAACAGTCTATGGGATGAGCTTTCTAAACGTATAAACGCACTATTACCACCAGTTAATGATGTAAAGATTTAAAAAAATGGTAAATCGCAGTTTGTGTTTAAGGCTAATCCAACATTCCAAGCGAAGAAAAAACTGAAGAACTGGTAATTGAAGCAGCAGGCAAAAAATCGGTTTTGAACTTCGGAAAAACGAAATTTAAAATACTGACCAGCCTAGATACTCTGTTCTAGAGTTTTTTAATTTGAAAACTATTGTGAATCAATCAAAAGATTACGATCGTTTGCAATCGTATGTCATAATACCATTCATACGATTAACGTTTCACGTAATTTGCTTCATACGATTGTCGATACGATCACGGATGTAACGATTTCACCCCTAATTGTAGAAACACTTATAAAAAACATGTATTTTAACCGCCCTGTCAGTTGGTACGTCACAATCAATATGTGTCCGTCAACGCAAAGTACGAAAGTTAGTCAACTTTTAACTTTTGACTTACGTTGAACACTTTGATAGCTATCAATTTCTTCTTCTTCTTCTTCTTTGTTTTCTTTTAACTCTTGCTGTGTTTCAATTGTCTTCTGTGATTTTAATAAAATAGTTTTGGTGGCAAAAATAAAATACAAATAAAATTAAATTATGAAGTGAAGTGAAGAAAACACAAATTAAATTTAAAAGTGAATAAAAATAGAGAGCAAACTTTGATTTAACATCCGTCAGCAAAATATTCATTGTGCCAACCTCATCCGTCGTTACTTTGACTTCAGTTGAATCTGTCAAAGTACAACGTATGACGGATTCTATGTGCCCCGGCCTTAAGTCTTCACGATCTTTTGTTCTAAAGGAAGCATACTCCTCTACTAACGTAGCCAGCGGGGTTGCTCAAAATGTGTTAGCTAATTGTTACACCATGAAGTTTAACATTTCGAGCAACGGCAATAATATTTCAAATCGCCACTGCCATTAACTGGTAACTTATCTTGCTATGATTTTAAGTAAGTTGTTAGTTTAAACAAGTTTGACACATGTAATTTGCTAATATTTATTAACATGGAAGGATCACTGTACAACACAATTCTTTGACTTTTCTTACAGATCTTTTAGAAGCCCTTATGGTAAATAAGTTATTTATTATTTGGCTTATTCACAAAAACAATCCTTTGTTATTGACCTCAATCAGTGTTGTTTATTGTTCAATTAAGAACTTCAAATTATTTATTTTATTTTGTTGTTTTTAAAATAAACCTGACGTTTATTTATCTGTAAATTCCATAAAATATTTAAACTTTAAGTACAGAATTAACTGTAAATCAAAACAAAATTCTTAAGAAAGCTTTAAGAATAATTTTAAATTTAATGGTTTTATTATTATTATTTTTTTTTTTTTTTTGCAAAATATTTGAACATGACAATCAAAATTATTGACAAAGTAAACTTTTGGCTCTGTGACAACAAAATCACTAATTAATGTTATTGTTAAGTCGTTTTTCTGTATGAAAGGAATCACTAAAATAAACATTGGTTTAAAAAGAAATAAATTAAATAAAATAATAAAATATGGCATCAATATGTGCAATTTTTATATTTTTATTGAAACTTAAGTTAACAGTTAGTTAACTTAACTAACTAACTACCGGTGGTGAAAGCTCTCGCATTAATAAAATATTTTACAATAATTTCTAATCGATTTAATATAAAACAGCAACGATAAACAAAAAAAATTGTGTACAATAAGCCGTGTCACGACGGCATGGAAAAGTCCTTTTTCTTAAAGTTATTATCTAACTATTAGAACATACGTGATTACAAAACAAGAAACAAGAGAAGAAAATCAGTACTCATAGATTTGCAAAATCAGTAAAAAGGTAGCTCAATGGCGCTTTCTGTCAGTTCGTGAACCAAAATATTTCCACTGAACGAAATTCAGGGTATTTTAGATGATTTCATTCCTTTTGATATTTAGGCAGTTCCTTTGCTACAGAAAAGTTTCAAAATATTTTTTCTTTATGTTTCTCCAATTATTATTCTTTTAAAGATAACCCTAAACTAAAAATGCAAATGCATTGTTTTTTCACAAAAAAGGAATATAAACTGTACCAGTACTATAATTAAATTGCATACTTTGAGCGCAATATTCGCAATAAAGATTGTAAAATTTATTTTGTTTACACGCTTTATATAGAGTTAAGTTAGGTATTTTCACAGGAAGCGACTAGGTGTCTTTTCTAATGTCATGTTACTGCTATAAATGTTAATTAGATTTAAAAGAAAATAAATGCAGTGCTCATTAAAAAATAAAACAAGTACAACCCAAAACAATGTAGAAAGGAACCCCTATATGTACAATATATCTCTTCTGTCTTCTCTAAGGCTCCCCATAATTTTTAAACTGAAATCTACCATATTAAATGAGCAAAAGAAATAAAGTGGGGTTTTTGTTTTTGCTCTTTGAAGCATTGGATGTTAAAACATAAACAAAGGAAATATTTAAACAGATTATACTTAAAAGAAAGATTGTAGGTTGCAGTAAAATATTCATACTTAGTCAACTTGTAGACAAATGAAGGTTCCTTCTTTGGCAAGAATGGCATTGCGTAAGAGTGAAGAACGAAGATTGCACTCCTGGCCTAAAAGCACAAAAATCCAAAACAACTTTAGGTGGTTAATATAAAAGAGCTATAAATCTGACAATAAAAGCCGGTGAACTTTAAAAAAAAAAACTAAGCTGAATAAGCGCACAAAGATTCCATTATTAAGACGTTTGGTTACTGCAAAGAGGAAGTAGCTGGGAGTAACTTAGAACCTTGCTTTTTATGTTTTTTTTTGGATTATAATTTAACTAAGTTGTGTTTTGATCCAATTATATATTTAATTAAAAAAAAACTCTTTTATAATTAATTTGTTATTTAAATCAATTACGTATTTAATTAAAAAAATTGAAGAAAATAATTATTTAAATAAATAATTGGATCATTTAAAACTGATTTCAAATAAAACGTTTAATAGCTACAAAGAATTTTTCTGTAACTTGTAGTTTTAATCGTGCTTGATGCTTTCAAAATAGTTCTTCGCTATCCATACCACATCCTGTGACTACGTCAAGACTCGAACTACTCAATGTCTTGTTTTCAAACTTGCTCCTTTCTTCAGTGAAGCCATCCATATCATATATGAGCTATGGCTATAGCGAGACTCTTTTGCAATCCGGGATGTAATTATTTATTCAGCTTTTTTAAACAACAAGAATTTTTTTAGCGAAAATCTATGATCACAGTTTTAATGTACTTTATGCATTTTATTTTAAACTCATAATATTCTTTTTAGCAAATAGGCAGGCAATTATTTTATGCTGTTCACATAAACCACACTTCAGCAGTGGTCGATGCTTGCGTTCACAGTATTAATCACAATATTGAATATTGGCGAGTTTTATTTTCGCAAAAGTGTGGTTAAATTACGCCTCCAGTCTAAAAACTGCATCAGCAATAAACACCCCTTTATTTAATGACAGTGAGATTATATGGACGCCAAAGACGAAAAAATTATCAAAGTGATATATCTCGAAAAATATATTCATGCATATTTTTTGCACCCTCCATATTATTTATGCTGACTCAGCTTGTAAATTATAAAAAAGGTTGTAATTTCTTTGTTTACACCTTTTAACCCTTTAAGTGTTGTCAAAAAAATTTTATAACAACCATAAAACACAAATAATCAGAAGTTTTAAGGTTCGAATTTCAAAGTCTCCCGTGTTTTTTTTTAATTTTTTATCTATTTAAATGTCATAAATTTTGTAATGCATGTTATGAATTTTAATAAAAACAAAATTGTTTTTAATATAAAACTAGTTGTGCAATCATTGCTTTTAATTAAAACATACTTAAATGTTCAAAAAGCTTAAAAATGCAAAGTTTATCATTTATGCCACTGAAGGTGCTATAGGTGGGGCACAAAATGCCCAAACGAATGTATATACAACTTGTAAATATTTTAAAAAATTAAAACACGTTTAAGTTTTTATTGTAAAAAAAATGGTGTGAAGGACATACTCGATACGATAAATTAAAACAGTAATAAACAAATCGTTTATGTTTGCGGAAAATTTTTAAATTTTGACAGGAAGTGCAATAAATGTTTTTAAACACTTTACTAAGAGTAAACAGAATCTTTGAAACTGAAGGAAAATAACTTTTTTATTAGGAAATGATTAGGAGCTCTAAACACTTCAAAAAAATTATTGGTTTCAAAAATGTTTTTAGTCAAATTTTTCTTTTCAAAATTAATTTATTTTTAATGAAAAACAATTAAAAAATTGCATGAGAGTGACAGCTACTATGGGGAAGAAACTACTTTTTTTAATCTAAAGAAAATACGATAACTGAGTTAAATTTTACCTTAATTACTTCGTTATAAGTTTACACATATGAATTACAAAATGATGGGATAGAACCCAAGAGAAAGTAAATACTTATTTTGTTATAAATAGGGAAGAGCGTCAGTTAAGGGCTTAAAACTTTTTTAATGCAAAAGTGAATATCGTCCAGAGACTTGGTGGAATGATCCGTAAGGTGATGCTGTTTTTGAGTTCTAAAAAGTTTTCTCTCTGAAATCACTAATTCGAAAAACTGCTGATTTTGACTAACTTCTAAATATGACCGTCAAGTTGCTTTACAAAAAATTTAAATAAAACAGTCGCGAGCGTATTTTAAGTTGCAAGCAAAGATTAAGTGCGTTTTTATATTATATTAAGCAATATTTGCGATTTTTCCTAACATTAATCTGTTCTGATATATCTTATTAATGACGCTCTCGAACACAATTGCTTAATTTAGAAAATCTTGTATGGTGTATTTTGTATTAAATTCACTTTCTGTTTATATGCTTGTGAACACGCAGTGTATTATTGTATCAATTTATTTTGTATATTAAACGTCAAAAAGCAAATAAGAAGAAGAAAAGAAGTATTCAGAAGAAGGTTTTCAGGAAGCAAAATGGACAACAGGACTGAAAAAAGCAAAATTTTAAATTTTTGTTAACAAATTTTTAACATCAACAATACAAATGTCTTTTGTTTTATTCTTCTCAGTGTGATATGGAATTCACATGTAGTTGATAACACGATTACCAATACAACTTTTCAAAAACATGCGAAATAAAAGTGTATTGGTGTAATGAAATTTTATATGAAAATTTCCAACAGCAAGCATACACTATTGTATTTTAATTGAACAATACACAGTATACACGGATACAAGGGATTTTGTGAATTAGGCAAATACTTAATCAAACCTGGTGACTAGCAGACTTTATCTGACAGATGAAATCAATGAGCAAATGCTTACGTAAGTTATTTGACTTCTAAGAAAAAAACTTTTCACACACCGGTAGCGAGTGTGACATTAAATCTGCTCCCCTATCAACAAGTTTTCAGAATATGAATACTTTATGGAGCTCAAATTTTTTATAAACATGTGTAGAAACATTTTTCACCTGCGGTTTAAGCAACATAAAATACAAAAATTGAATTTACTTCAATTATACCTGATTTCTTGTTAAAATACAATAATTTAAATTTCATGACTTTTATTTTAGTATTTTGTATTTGTTTAATATTTTTATTGAAAAAGCTTCCTGCTGATTTTTACAAAATGTTTCTGATAAGAGTTTGTCAATCATTTAATAATTTTATTTTCATTTACTTAAATTAAATTAGGTGCAACAACTTGTGTCTTATTCAATGCTATTTTGGAATATCATATTTAATGTACCGGAAGCACTTGTGAAAAATGTTTTAAAAAGGAAAAAAAACGTGTGAGCAAACAATGCAAAATTCACACAACAAGACATTTTGAAATGATTATAAATCAAGAATGATTTTTGTTTCATTTAATAAAACAATACTTCATATCAATAAAGTGTAACAAGAAATGTTTGTATAAAATGCTGTCCGCTTTTTTAAAATAAAAGCTTAAAACAACAAAAATTACCAAACAAAAAATTATTTAAATAAAGCAGATTTAACTTAAGAATCTTAAGACTGATTGAGACGTCATGTCATAAATTTAAATAAAATCATAAAATGTGTTGGGGAAAAATCAAAACCTAATGAAAATATGAGAAATTTATTTTAGAGTCATTGATTTTTTTCAAACATTTAATCGGAGGCAGTGCCCCATAACTGAATTCCAAAGTACCATATAGTTTATAGAAATAATATAATGTAGAAACTTGTATACACTTAGACTAGATTGCTAAGTGTATACTTTTTACAAACAAGCCAGTTCATTTGTATCAGCCCTACCGTTTGTCGCTTAAAGCAGCAATTTGACCTGTGACTCACAGCTGACTTTTTAAACCCTTTTCCACAGTTTGAAAAAGGGTTTATATAAGTCTGTCATTCCTTTTGTAATTTTCACAATATCCATGAAAGACGGCATAAGATATATATATATTCTGAGTTCTTAGGCATACCAAAGACCATTTGGCGTTGTCCGTCTCTCCATCCATCTTCGTGTTAAATTTAACTTTGCTAAAGCACTAGATGAGCTTAAAAAAATTTAGATACGCTAATCAATCAGACAAAGTTGTGAAAATAATGCTATTGAAAATCAGCAAGATCGGTCTATGTCCTCCGGGGCAGTGGGCTAAGCACTACGCCTGCCCCTAATTTTTTTCAAAGTATTTGGAACAAAAAAGTAACTCCAATCAAAAAAACAAAAAGTATAAAGTAAAAAAATTGGCACTCGCCCATATTTATCGAGTTATGGGCCTCTGAAATTTCCATAAAAAAGTTTGATTGTCAATGTAGTCAACATGTGTATCATTTAAAAACTTTTGAAGAGATCTTTCAAAAATTACTAAAATTTAAAAAAATGCTTAACCCGTTAAGAGTCGATGACATTTTTAGGTAAAATTATATATCTTACCTATTTCTTTTACTTTCTAACTTTTATAATTCTCTGTCACTTCAATATTTTTTTTGATACGAGTTACTTCACTTAACTAGATTTACATTTACGTTGCAGGGTATAGCACTCTTAATTTTTGTTAAAACTATCTTAACTTTACGACTTTTTTTATTTTGTTGCGACTTTCAGCCTTTGTTGTGAATTTAAGCACAAAAAAAATTTTATTAACGGGTTGCAAGTATCTGTATTTTTAATTTTTTTCGCAAAAATCATCGGAAAGGCGAACATCGTCCTAGTAGAGTGATATGGTTATTATAAAATAAAATGATTGCATTTTTATGTTGCAACTTCTTTATGCTTTGTTTGCAACATTGATATGAAAAAATACTAGACAACTATTAACAAAATTTTTTTCAGAAATAAAGTATAAAATCTTTTGCAATTCAGTTAAGTGATTTAAACGTTACAAAAATTAAATCAATTATTCTTTGAACTTGGCGGTATTTTCTTAGTAATTTTTCAACAAAAAGCAAAGCTAAAAATTAAATAGTAAGAACTATTGAGTCGTTAAATTGCAACAACGCTACATATTCTTCCAAGAAACGTTATATTTCGGAGTATTATTCCAGGGAATGGATATTTAAATAAAAATATCTTCAACAAGGCAATGACACAAAGCGTTCTTTTTCTTATTGCCAGTTTTTACAAATTCTAGAAGGTAACCCTATTTTTTTAAATACGAGGGCTGCTCTATATATTTCTGGCTTATAGTGAAAATGCGAATATTTATAATCAAAAATGGTTTTATTGTTTTTCAAAGTATTCTCCAGCATGATTTATACACTTTTGCATGCGCTCAAACCAGTTGTCGAAGCACTTTTTCCACTCCGATTGAGACACCTCTAAAACATGGTTTTTGAACACTTCAACAGCTTCTTCTGGCGACGAAAATCGTTGACCACGCATTTTTTTCTTGATGTGCGGAAACAAGAAGAAGTTATTAGGTGCCAAGTAAGGGCTGTACGGCGGATGACCCATTAATTCGACCATTTGGCCGGTCAAAAATGCTCTGGTTTGAGCCGATATGTAAGAGCTCTCATTGTCATTGTGAACAATGAATCGTCTTCTCTTGTTGGTTTTTCGAATTTCTCCGATGACTTCAGGCAAACAAATTGTAGTGTACCACTCAGAAGTGACCGTCCTACCTTGCTCAAGCGGAACAGTCGCCACATGACCAGTTTTGCCAAAGAAACAGGCGACCATTTGCTTCGAAGTGCTTCTTCCACGAACAACTTTCGTTGGATTTTGCTCGTCTTTGAAGACCCACACGGTCTATTGTTATTTCGTTTCGGGCTCATACGCATAGATCCATGATTCGTCACCTGTGACGATCTTATAAACGTTTTTTGAAGCACCGCAATCGTATTTTTGCAACATTTCTTTGCACCAATCGACGCGAGCTTTTTTTGAGCGACTTTCAAATTGTGCGGAATCAAACGAGAACAAACCTTTTTTACGGCCAGGTGTTCATGCAGTATCGAATGTATGTTGGTGGAAGAAATGTCCAAGGATGTCTCTATCTCTCGGTATGTCGCATGTCGATCTTGCATTATGAGTTCACGCACAGCATCAATGTTCCCTGGCACAACAGCCGTTTTTGGACGACCTTCACGCAATTCATCTTTGAGCGAGCTTCGGCCACGATTAAATTCATTATACCAATTTTTCACAGGGCTATAGGATGGTGCTTCATCGCCATACAATGATGGCACGAAAATGTTCACGATTTAATTCCATTTTTTTCTATATTAATTTTTTTCAAATCACTGTAAACAACACAAATAATGGTCGTACGTCAAAACGTTTCGAGTACGATTATGCTTAAAAATGTCAAACTTTCCAATGGAAATGTAGGATTTCACTTGGCAGCACTCAATGTTGCCAGGCCAGAAATATATATAGCAGCCCTCGTATAAAAATTTTATAAAATTTATATATTTTATTTAACTTTTTTTAATTTTTTTAACTTTCTCAAGATGTAAGTAAATGTTGCCAAAAGGCTATCGAATGTAACCGCAATATAACCGGAAATTTAGCAAAATTAAACTAACGTTCTTCACTTTATTTAATAGCGCAGCCAATATAAATAATAGAAAAGGAAACAATTATCCTCTTGGTTTGGCTGCAATGAAAAGCTAACAAGAATTGTACTGTAAAATTGCTTTAGATGATACACAAAAATAATTTAGTGATGCTAAACTAATTTTTCATTTTACTTATATAATATTTTAAACTCAAAATATAAATAGGGATAGTATTCCTACCTTCAAAATTGCAAAGTTTTTAAAATGTTATTTGATATGCACATTTTTGCTTATGTTTGGCACAGTAATTTATATTTAAAAGTTCTTAACTTTTACGACTTTTAAACATCATGTAAAGTAACATAAAAACGTTGTATGTCATGAAATTTACGATTAATTGTTATCAATTTAAAAACATGTATTTGTTTCGATTTCAAAAATAAAATTCAATGTGGCAGTAAATAAAAGTTCATTAACCTTATCTCTTTGAAATATAAAATAACTACTTTAAAATAGTTTGATTGTATGTAAAGCACACAATCATGTATTCAAGTATAAATCTGTTCGATTAAATGATACAGGAAGTGAAATAAAAAATTTGTTTGTTTATATAAGAATTATGTCTAATACATTTAAAACAAAAATAGCTACATATTTCACCAATATAAATTGTACACATTTAAATTTAAATGTTATTTTAATTCGATTTTCATTGTTTTTTTATCATTATTTTTTAACATTAGTAATAATCAAATAGGATTAAGTGACAGTAATAAAGGTTTATACAAGTGACGATTAGTGTAGCCAGATAAGAGGATATTCGTGGGACGGGATTTGGGGACTTTTAATTCTCAGCTTTTTTATTATTGGCACATGGTAAAACTTTATATTTTGAATGAGAAATAAGATACAGTAGAAATGCTAGAACAGTGATAAAAAGTTTTCAATCGAAAAATATGTACAAAATAAATTTTAGAGTAACAAATTTTAGAGTATTTTTTTATATTTGACTTGAGTATATACAGGCATGTCACACATTCCGATCGGAATGGTTTTAATTCCATATTAACGATTCCGATCGGTATTGTTTTAACCTTCTTCAGATTCCGATCGATTTTGTTTATTTCTGAAAAGTATTGAATCTCCACTATTTAATTTAAGTGTGGCATTATTTTGCACACCAAAGTAAACAACAAGGCTAATCTAAGTAGGATACATCATAAGAGTAAATTTCAGAAACGCAAATAACAAAATTTCAAAGAAACTAAATTCCACTTTAAAATTTTAATTTGAAATTTCAAACCGAAGAAATTTTTGGTTTTTAATTTTCTGAAGGTGCAGCTTACGGAACTGAAACCACTACCGATCGGAATAAAGTTCTGTAACATACCTGTATATAACTATAAATATATTTTTTTAATGTTAATTCTATCTGAGAAAAACCATTTTTTTATTTAATTCTGCGTAACGAAATAATTTGTTTACGTATTTAATTTTACTTTGATACTAAATTAAACATTTATTGAAAATTTATTTGTATGTTATTCAAAAAGATTAATGTTATTATGTATATATACTTTGTATTATACATACACTAACTTATTGTACCCGGTCTAATATATTATAGCCTTACTTGCTATGGAACTCCACTCTGAACACATGAGAATTCTATAAAAACAGTTTGAATCTTCTTGGACAGGAGATATCTATTTTTTAAAAATTTTGTATTGTTATTTTTTCAAGATCGGTTAGGATTCATAAAATTGCGGATTTGTGCTCTTCCCTTAACTCTCCTCTTAACATAAATGAATATAATCGAGTTGAAAGCCAGGTAAAGATGATTTTTGTTATAATCGCTTGTTAAGAATAATTATACTTAAACGGGCACATTGAAAATAAAAGATTACAGGAGTTAGACTCTTTTATTGACTTTTTGAGAAACTGTATGCTCACCTGGCTTAGGATGACCTTTATAATTGAAAATTTAAGTAATTTTCCTTAATAACTACAAATTATTTATTAATTA
Source organism: Cistogaster globosa (assembly GCA_937654795.1). Classification (NCBI taxonomy): domain Eukaryota; kingdom Metazoa; phylum Arthropoda; class Insecta; order Diptera; family Tachinidae; genus Cistogaster; species Cistogaster globosa. The sequence continues at coordinate 71,381,307 of OW569406.1, forward strand.
ATTAGGGTAAGTATTTTTGGTCTTGTTAGTCTTCTTTCAAATTTGATTATTTTATGGTAAGTATTTAGTTATTTACTTAAAAAATATCCCTTTTTTTGGTGTTCTAAATTTAGTGCTGCCATATGAAAAAGTAGTGTTGGTAAACGGCAATTGACGTTGTTAGCTAACATTAAAATATTGTGTCCAAAGCTAGTTTGGTCAATAAATATTTAATAACATTTTAGTGTTATCGGACGCTAATGTCCTTTTTTCCCCTTTTACTCCATCTAGGTCCTAGCTTTGGAAACAGATTTAGATGAGGATCTATTTACGTTTGGAATTTCATTAAAATCGATTCGCCAAGACTTTTTTGAAATTGATTCAGATGCATAGAAATGCCCGCACTCTTTTTTCTCCACCCTGGTCTGCTATTTAAAAATATAAAAACCCTATTTTCCCTTGAGGACAAATATCTGTGTTTTAAATTTCATTAAAATCGGTTTGGTGGTTTAGCAGACAGCTGTATTATATATTTTAATTATCGTCAGCTGAAATGAAAAGCCATTTGACTTATTACTTAAAACTACATATTTGTTTTTCTATTGAATTTCGTGTTAAATTAAGCTGTACCTCTCTGCAATCTAGAAGATCAAAACTTTTTTTAATTGTTTTTCATTTTAGCTTACGATATACTTTAGAATTTTAAATGTACCATTATTAACTTGTAAAAAATTAAAAAAATATATCTTATTTATATATATTATATTGATACGATTTAATTCAAAATATTACAATTACTGATACATACATATATAGTATGTATATGTATGGATACGTAAACAATTAATAAGTTTTGATATTTTTGTTTGATTTTTTTTTTGTTTTTAATAAAGATGAGTATTTTAAATTGTTATATATTGGGGACAAAATTGGGAATTTTTGTTTAAAAATGGGAAATTTTGGGGACATCAATCGTCATATTGGGGAAAAGAGTCAGAATTTTTCTGGCTACACTGGTTACGATAAAAAGTTTTAGTTCTAACAATTCTATTTATTAAACTGAAAAAATACATTAAGATTACTTGCTTATAGTCTACTTTTATCAGAAGCATATAGTCGCCAGTAGGATTTGAAAACCTATTGGTTTAGATCTTGGTCGTGTAGACCAGGGGTTCTCATCAAAATCCTTCTCACGGACCCCTAGTAAAGTAATTTTTTTTCGCGGACCCCTCTGAAGACCAAGTTCAAAATAAAACTTTTATTATTTTTGAAAACACTGTTTTTCGGTTCTTTATGCGGACCCCTTGGATGCTTGATACGGACCCCCAGGGGTCCACGGACCCCCATTTGAGAACCGTTAGTGTAGACTAATACGGAAGGCATTCTAAAAGTGTAGTTAGAGCCGTATCTACTTTAAATATCTATTAGTTTAGATTTAGAAGGGTTGTGACCATAAAAAAAACAGATCTACTAAAAGAACCAAAGGCTCAACTGTGATTACAGATTACTCTGAGAGAGGTCGCCTAGCCCATCCTGACATCTACAGGATGTAATCAATCAGAAAACCATATTAGTTACTAATTGGTGGCTTCACCCCTTCAACTTTTTCCGAATCTAATCGGAGCCCAATCTTGCACGTTTGCCGGCAATTTTGCTTCCTTCAACAATGCAAAGGCCTGGAGCCCACCCCTTTTCCAAAATTGTACTTGTGCTTGATATTTTTACTACACGATAATGATTAAAAACGGCTCATGGACTTGTCAGCATAGTGTTTTCAAATTTACTTCCAGGTTTAAATAATTTATGGTCTCTTACGTAAGATGCCTGCAAAATGTATACCTAAATACATTTTATACTGGCTAAATACCTGTTATAACGATAATATTTATTTCGGTTTGCGTATTAAAAAAAAAAAACTTTATGATAAGTTTGTATTGTCCTTATTGTAGTAATAAATTGAAATAGAAATAAAAGCAATCAAAAACATCAATGAAACGTGCTCGTTTTTTTAACATATTTGCATATTTAAAAATAATTACAGTCGATCATAGATATAACGAACTTTAAAAAATCTGTGAATTTGAAAACAGCTCTTATTTGTTATTTATAGCAGTGTTTTCCATGGCGCGCTAAAAATTTGAGGAAAGGTGTTTGACATGCATAGTTTGGTATAATCGGTGTTCGTTATTACCATATTCGGCTATATGTACATTATTTATACTACACCCTACTAAAGGTAACATTTATACATGAAATTAAAAATTTTATTTAATCAAGAATTTACTAAACAGCAAAACCATTGAGTGTGTTTTTTTTTTAACTTCAATTAAAGAAATAATAAGAAATGTATTGTTACGAAAATCAGATCTGAAAACCCCTACATATCGTGTAAAACAATACTGTTATTGTTGTCCATGTGTGCCTGGGAAATACTGAGGTGAATAAAGTTACTTCCACCAAAATGTTGTGTGAGCAACCTCGGTAGCTATGTTGGTAGAGGTATTTGGTAGCTATAAAACAGAAGTTAACGAGTTTCATGAGTTCGAGCCCACCATCCGACATATAGGTTCAAAGGAAAACTTATAGTTGTGCGGAAAGAAAAATGTAATATGCGAAGACATAACACATAAATTAGCGAAGACGTCTAATTTAATATTATAGTGGCAATTGTCAAGAAGCTTTTTTATTAAGCCGTTTTAATAAGAAAAAGAGCTGCAGCTGTTAGCGTAGGAAACATAGCAGCATAACAATAGTAATAGCTGAGGTGGCCAAATCGGAAATGATTGTTTCGGATGTATAGCGTACAACTGTAAGCGATCTGTGGGTAAATTAGTTAACCAAAGCAAGGCATCGAATAAATCGTGTAGCGTGGATATCTGCGTTTAGAATAGCGCATGTTTAGTATGTTATATCGAATATGTCGGTCATTTTTTATTACATAAAACAAGACATTTAAATATTTAACAAAAAGTCATCAAAAGTGTTGAAATTTGCTTGTAACTATTATTTGCACGCTTTTTTTATTAATGAAACTTAAAAATTTACAGCCCAGTTATAAAGTAAGTTGTTCAATAAACAAGAAGAGAAAAATTAAAAGGGCTAGTTGTGTAAAACAATAAAAAACATGCCAAAAAAAAAATAGCAAAAGTATCACAAAAGTCTTTCGATAAGCAATTTTATTATAACAAAAGATTTCTTCCAAAGTATTTAAATTTTTATACCCTTCACTACAAAAAGAAGGATATAACTTATTTTGTCATTCCGTTTGTAATTTCTACAGCATCTATTTCCGACCCTATAAAGTATATATATTCTGACTTCTTAAGCATAGCGAATTCGATTGAGCGATTTCTGTGTGTCCGGCACTAGATCAGCTAGAGAAAACTTAAATACGCCAATCGATAAGACATTGTGCCGAAAAGGGGGACTATTGGAAATCAGCACGATCGGTCCAAATCCGTAGACGTAGCGGACAAAACACCACGCCTGCCTTTAATTTTTTCACATTATTTGGAACAATGAAGAAACTCCAATCAAAACAACAAATATATGGGCCAATAGAGAATTAAAAAAATAAGAAAAGTTTCGGACCTCTAAAATTTTTAAAATTTTTAAAATATCAATATGAGTATCATTTTAAAGCTTTTAAAGAGAATTCTAAGGAAATACTAAAATTTTTTAAAAATGCTTAACCCATTAAGAGCCGATTGTATTTTTATCTTTTTTTAGTTTTCAATCTCTGTCACCTTTATATTTATTTATTTTTTTTTATTGAAGTTGCTTCACTTCATTTAGATAAATGGTCAAGGGTATATAAGATTTGGCATAGCCGAATAAAGAGCTCTTACTTGTATTTATAAAATATATTTTGATATTTGAATAAGTTTATATGTTTGTTAATTTAATTTATAAATTTTAAATTGTTTGATATCAAATGAATTCCAATAAAAAAATATTCTTTAATTTAAAAATTACTTTTTCTCGAATATCAGATTTAAGAGGGATTACTCTTCAGCATTTACAGGTGATAATTCAGATGTTTCGGTAGAATTATTTAGGGTAAAAACTATTTCAATTGTTTAGCATATAAATTATGTTTTTCAGTGACATATCTTGTCCATTCACCAGAAGTAGTTCACAGGTACTTGTTACATTATTAAAGCTTGAAATATCAATTATTTCGAGCCGTTTTCATAATCTGGCTATGAAATTCACAAATTCGGTTTTATTAAATTAAGTAAGTAGTCCAATTGATTAAAAAGTCGTTCAGCGGGCCTTTGTTTTATATTCAACAGTTTAAATTCTGATCTAAGGTGGCGGTCTAAAATATATGTTAAAAGCAGCATTATGCTTGAACCAGGGTATGAAAATAAACAAAACGAATCGTTTGCTTTCGTTTTGTTCTTTGAAGTAAGTAAAACGAATGTTTTAGCGTTTAAAAAAAACTCCTGTTCCTTAGCGAAGTAGTTTTTTGGTTTTGCACCAAATGTTTGCAAAAAAACTTTTTGTTTGTTTTCATACAGTAGTCGGTACTTCAAGTCGTTTAAATGATTTATTTTCTTTACTTCATGGAAGAGCACATTGGCCGAAATAAAAAATAGAGTGGTTTCATAGCACAAGTACACTAAGAAGTTTGGAACACGTTTTACTCTTAAAGTTGGGTCACCCAGCTAATCAGTTAATATTTGTTATTTTTATAATTTTTTCTTATAAAATAAAATTAAAAAATTCAATAAAATCCTGATGTAAGGCAATTTCGTAGATCATTTTCAAAAAATAAGTAAACAAATTGTTTAAAAGCTGATTCAAGCAAGAAGACCATAAGACGTATAGTGTAACTTGAAGCTTTTAAATTTATAAAACGTAAAGTGCGCCTAAGAATTCAGTGCGAGCTATATACTTTCACTTTATTTCCTTCCACAGATTTTTTTATTTTATAATATTTTTAAATTTACCTTAATATTTTAGCTCATGTATTTTGCAGGGCATCATATAGTCGACCTTGACTGAGTGCATATATTTTTAGTTTTTTGATTTTTAACCAGAAAATTTGTGTGTTAAACAAGTTCATAGAACTCTTAACAAAATGTAAATAAAACATAAACATCACATTTCAAGTCGCATGTGATTGTAGTGTGATGTCTCTACAAGCACAATTATCAAAGAATTTAAAGTGATTTTTGTTTCACAAAAAAACTAGAATTAATATAAAAATATGTTGTTGTTGTTGATTATTTAGTATTTTTACAAGGCAAACTGCTTAACAAGAAATAAATACAAAAATACTTGAACACATGCTGCATGAGTTTCTTTGTACATACAGGTACTCGTATAGAAAAGATTGTCTACAAATATTTTTTTTATTTATTTAAACTTTTTTAGTTTTTGCTGTTATAAAAATATTTATGTTCATAATTTTGGAATTCTTAAGCTTTTGTAGTTAAATGTTTAGTTTTTTTTTTTCAAATACTGGAAATGTTAAATAAACGAAAGTTTGAATTTATTTTATTCAAACTCGATTCATTAAAAATTGAAATATTGTTTATAACGGGTGGGGTTTTTTAATCATTGGTTTTTTTTCTGAAAGTTCTGAAATGAGTTGAGTCAAACATACTTTGTTAAAATCAGCTTTTTTATAAGAAAAGAATAACATATGAAGGAAACTTGCCAGCTATTGTATTTAAGGTATTTCATAAATACATTATGAAAAATAATTGTTCATAGATTTTGATAACCAACCTGTTGCTGTAGTTCAGGTAAAAAAAAATCTCACTACATAATAAGCAAAAATATGCAAGAAAGATTTTTGCGAATTACTCCTTAAGCGGTTTGTAAACAAATCAAACCATTTATGTCTTTCAATAAAATAAAAACTATGAAAACAACATTTATACTTATCGAATGACCTTGATTTTGATTTATTTGAATTGACAGAAAATCGTTCACTGTACATAAAATGAAGAAAGAAGTTATTTAAAGTCAATAATTTAAAAAATACATACCAAAAACGCAGTTCATTGGCTAGTATTTATTGTTTAGGATTTTAACATGATATATCCTACAAAATATTTTAAAAATTAACTTTAGGTGAAAAAAAGGAATTTTTAACTCTAGACTGATCACCAAAATGAGCAACACTATTTTTTAATTTTATATATTAAAATGATACTGAAAAACTATGATGCTGAGATAATAATGTTTATGTAAAATACACAGTAATACCCTGCTAGCATTTTACAGAGCATTTTTAGATAGAATTCTCTTTCGTTACTTCTTTAGAATAAAAACTCAATTTTACCAAAATAGAATACATTAATGTTGAGTTAAGATCTTCGAACAATCGTTATTTCGTCTCTACCAGAAGTTGAGTGTACAAAAAGACTCGTTTTATTAATACAAAAGCACTTCCCCTTAAATTTGTTATATTAAGCGTAACTGTTTCTCAACTACCAGAAGATAATAAGTTGATTGCTCAAATATTTACAAAAGCAAATTGAATGGGCATCGCATATTGATCACTTATAGGTCACAACTTCGACTCTACAAAAGGCCGGGGCACATAGAATCCGTCATACGTTAAACTTTGACAAATTCAACTAAAGTTAAAGTAACGACGGATGAGGTTTGCACAATAATATTTTGCTAACGGATGTTAAACCAAAGTTTGCTCTCTATTTTTTTCACTTTCAAATTAAATTTCTATTTTATTCACTTGTTAATTTAATTAAATTTGTATTTTATTGTTTGCCACAAAACACAATTGAAACACAGCAAGAGTTAAAAGAAAACAGAGAAGAAGAAACAGTTGATAGTTGTCAAAGTATTCAACATACGTCAAAACTTAAAAGTTGACCAACTTTCGTACTTTGCGTTGACGAACACGTATTGATTGTGACAAGGCTCATTAGAAAACATGTATTTTAACTGACTTGTCAGTTGAATTTGTCAAAGTTTAACGTATGACGGATTCTATGTGCCCCGGCCTTAAGAGTGATATAATTAATGTAAAAAAAACTTTAATGTCATTTAGTTTTACTTGTGCAGTCCTCGGTTATGTTAAATGCGTATGAAAAATGTTAAGAAAAATTGTAAAGAAATAATTGATAAAAATAAAATAAAAAGATATATGTAGCTGTTGGTAGATTTGTGTTAGCAAATTAGTTATTTATAAATATTTTTGAGATCAGAATTTTCTTAAAGTTAAAATTTTAGCTTTTTAACTTTAAACCTTTCCATTATGTTAAAATTTACATTTTTGTTTTGATATAGTAGAGCGCCGTTACTGTTATACGTTATGTATTCGATACTGTTAAAGAAACACCACCAGAGTACTCAATTTTAATCTTTTTAGAGATGCTATATAGTTTTCCATTAGTTGTATAACTGTCGTGATACGTTTCTTCCCGACTGGTGAATTCAATATTTACGATACATTTCAACACCATGAAGTAACGATGTAGTGCCTTTTTCGGTAGAATATGCTTGCAGGGTATTATTACATAAATTTATTCCTCAATTTTGGTAAATCAATGTCCTTTAATTTTGTTAAACAGATCAGGCAAAATTAATATAAGTTAATAACTAAGCCAATTAATTTAAAAATGGCATAAGTAAATTTTTTGTAATGAAAATAATTAATTTCTTAAATAACTGAAGAGAAGTGTTTACGCTGAGAAAAATATATTTGTCCTGAGATAGCAAGCACAGGTACAAGTAAGCCTTTCGAAATTTTTAAGTGTAGTAAAACGCAAAACCTTAAATACTTTGATTTAAAAAAGAGACCTTAGTTTTTTCTAAATGTACGATTCCTTATTACATACAAAATGTTTATTAATAAAATTTTTATTTCACATTCGATTTTTAATTAATTACATAAATAAACAGACATTTTTGAAACCTTTTCTAATATTTCTTAATAAAAATGTTAAAGATTAATAAATATTTATTAACTAAAGAATATTTAAAATACTAAGGTTAAATAACAATACTCTTGCAATTACTGTAAAACATTCTTAAACATAAAACGGCATGATTTTTCTGCAATATTTAATCAACATTATATAGCAGTGTTGCCAAGCATATAATTTTTTAAATGAATGACATTCATTAAAGCATTTCTTGATTAAAAAAAAATATTAGGAAAGTATTTAAATAAATGCTTTAAAAGGAAGCACATCATCCTTAAATTTTAATGAAATAATTATTCGCCTTTTACAAGACATTCTTTAAAAATATTTAGAGAAATTAGAAAAAATATTTTTGTAGCTAAAAAATCCTAACAAAAAGCCATTTATTTTTATTCTTGGCAATCTTTATACATTAAATTTAAATTAAAATCTGGCAACATATGAACACCTCTATCTGTTTATGGTAAAAACAACTTGAAAGATAATCAAAATTATTAACAAAAAATTATAAAATCATAAGAAAAAAATTTAAGTTAGCGATATTTTGAAACAGTTTTTAGTTACTAAAAATTTAAACAATAAAATTGATTAGAATTTTTTTACTGTTTTAAATTTTGTATATGTTAATGTAAAATTTGTCTATAATAAAAATACAGTTAAAATGGTTATTTATGTTTTACATGTTACATTATGTTAATAAAGCTGTAAAACAACTTTTGAATGTATGTTATTGTGTTTATCATAAATTCTTAATTAAATTAATCACGTTCAAAGTCATGCAGAAACATATCAATCAATTAACCAAAAAAATGTTTGGTCTCATAAAATAAACACACACTTAAATATTTTTTTTTTTAATATATTTCCATTACACATACATACGTATATTTATTTAATGCTGTTAAAAAATATTATTAATTCTTACATTATTATTACATACGTCATCGACTGGTTCTTCTTTTAGGGTTTTGTAAAGCACTGGTGAATTTGATAACCCTGTATAACCTTTGTCCACTCTGTTGCTCTACTCCATTAATTTAAATTCACCATTTCCTGCTTTTTTAAAAATCATTTCAAAATTCCCACATTGTGTTCTTTACCAAATTTATTTATCCCAGTAAGTCGAAAACAAATTCAGTTTATGTACCCAAAATTTAAAATTTATAAATTAATAAAGAAAAAATATTTGCCAATAAAAATAAGAATTAAATAAATTACACATTTAGAATGTCATTCCAACAAAACATATTCGAATATTCAAATAAATTCAAAATTGTCTAAATAGATTAAGAAATTAATCCAAAAGTTTTTTTTTCAATAAATAAAAATAAAACCTAATTTCAACAATAATTTAAGCTTTGCTTTCGAAAGTTGCGCTACCGTCTTATTAAATTAACATTGTATACAGCAAAATAATACCTGCGTCTGCCGACTTGTGTCTGATTACGCAACACATACTCGTATTATCCTTAATCGACTTAATTACTGATGACGAAACAGTTTTTTGTATTAAATTAATAAAAGTAATAGTAAAGCAACGTACAAAAATACATAACACTGAACACTTATACTTAGATCTTGGTGAATTTAAGTTTTTGTCTATGTTCTACTTCTATTCTGAGTGAGTATTTAAACATAAATTAAATTAAGAATCTTTTTTATCTATTAAATAAATAAAAAGAAAATAAAATAGCTTTTTTTTGTATTGATTTGAAGTAAAAGTAGAAGTTTTATGGCAACAAATATGTAACTAAAACAATTTCTTTTGTAAAAGCTTTAGTATTCTATTAAAATTTTTATGTTCTATTACATATTATAACGTTATTACTTTTTTTAAGGTATGGGCTCTTATGGCTGCAAATACCTATTACCACAATTGCATTGTTTGCTATTGCAAGGTTTTGTTCATGATCTTCATGTTTATACTATACAGGCACTTTAAATATTTCAGTTGTTGTTCTAAAAAGTACTTGCCATATAATGACTTACTTTTGTGACTACCAAATTTTGTTACTCGCTTACAAGACACATGACATTAATTCGCAAGTAAAGGAAGTAGCAATTGAACTAGTTCTTTGAGTTAAAAAAGAATACGTACTAATGATTATTATTATTATTTCCTGCAATAGTCAATGTAATCAGTCCTCAGTAATTGATTATAAAAGTCTCATGCCTTGCTAAAATCATTAGGTTTGTAATTTAGTTTGGAAGGTCTTCCTCCAAAAATGCTTATTTCCACACTCGATTCCCTTTTTTGACATTTTGCTGGCTATTTACCATTTTAACTGCTCTTCTAATATACAGACACCTTCAACAACTAATCTATTTTTTTTTTTTTAATTCATTAGTTTGCCTTTAAGCAACTCATTAACAGCGGCTACTCAACCAATCCTTTTGATTATAAATAGTGTATTTTAACTTGAACTCAGGATTCTAAAGCTGATACTCAATATGTTTTAGTTAAAATTTGATTTTAATACATACACCACATTTAGTTGGTGGAGAGAGTAAAAACAGATTCAAATCATATTGCCGCACTCATACGCGCCAACAACAACAAAATTATCGTTTATTTTAACATATCGCTAACTTACTAAAACAACGTCATAACTCAAAAAAATTGATTTCGGGTAAAACGAGTTCAAAGTTTTTAATTCATATGTAGGTCCTATGCACGACATGGTGTAATTTTCGTTCGTATGTGGAGATTATAAGAGATATTAATCTGAATTTTTTTACAATATGAATTACTATATAGCGAATAATTTCGCATGAATTTTTTAATTATGACGTTGTTGTAGTAAATGAGCGATATATTTAGCCTTTGCTGCCAGAGTTTCATAAGTCAAAAATTCAAATATTTGACTTGAGCATGCAAAATTTTTATTCAGTGATAAACCTTTTTCTCAGCAAAAAAAAAAAAAAAAAACATTACATCAGCTATTAACGCGTGAATTCTATTGATAGATATGTCTTGGAGGCATGCAAAGAAATAAAATAGAATTCAAAACCTTGACGTATATATCTCACTTTAAGTTTTTTTGATATTTGTCCTTCTTGAAACAAAGGCACCACATATGAAGTGATGCAAATGTTATTTTCGGTAAAGTATAAATATTTTTCGCTTCGTTTTTATTAGTTTTGTACCCCTCAGATGTTACAAGGTGCTTTAAAAAAATAATTAAAAATTATTTTTTAATAACGAATTAATGTAAAAAGTGCATTAGATTTTTAATTTCTTGTTCTTTACCCTCGCAAATATGTATCTTTTTCACTAAACAGATACATTTATTCTTTTTTTTAAAAATGTTTGCTTTTTTTCTGAACTTTCAATTTTTATTAGAAATAACTTATTACGAGTATTACTCCTATTGTTGCTTCCGCTTTGTATTGTGTTAAAGTATTCGAATTATGCTAAACATAACATTTATTAATTAAGTCCAAAGTAATATATTTGCAGCTTTATCTAACAATCCTTAAAACAGAATCACTTTTGCTGTTGGATTGTATCCGCTAGAGAAGAAAGGTTTTCTTTGCTTCTTGTATAAAATTTTAAATTTGATGATGTTTTAAAGATCAAAATCATATTTCAAATAAAATATAAATTTTATCTGTTTCTTTGTTATTGAAAATTAAATAAATTTTTCAATTATTTAAAGTATTAAATTTTATTCATTTCTTAATAAGTGACACTTATCAACAAAATTATTAATTAATTTTGTTGTATTGCTTACAATACGTATTTTTTAATTAATTTTTTACCACGCAAATATTGCTTTTTTTTTAACTTTTTATCAATTTTAATATTTCTTTAAAAAAGATATCAAAACTGTTTATTGAAAGAAACTTTTTTAACATTCGGCGGATACATCAAACAAAACAACAAACTAATCAATTGCTTATTTACGATAATTTATTAAAATTCTAAAGAACTTAATAAAGATTCTTGTAACATAAAAATTATAAATTTTAAAGAAAAATATTTTTTTTTCCTTTCGATTATTATAAATTTTTAATCGTAATTAAAATTAATCATACGCAGTGATGTGTATAGAATGGACTAGAAATAGGTAATCTCTACTTACAATAAAACAGTCACTTATGTAAATGAAATATTTTTTGAAAATTTTGGTGTTTGTAAAAATAGTAATCGATATGGAATATAAAACATCTATTTTTAGAATTTTTTTCTGTACGTCTGCCTGTGGTTTAGAAAAAATTGGTTTTTATTTTAATGCTTATTTATTTTAAACACCTTGATTCAAAAAAGTTTTTTGTTTAATTAAATTTTATTAAATTTATCTTGTAAGGATGTTGTTGAAAAACTAATAAATTATTAAAAATTAATATTTTGGAAAGCTTCTAGTTTCTTCTGCGAGTTCTGATTTTGAAATTCTTTGGTTACTTTATGATTTGTTTATAAATTTTTTCTTCTTCTAGTGAAGCATGTCTATAGTAAAATTTAGGGCGTGTAAGCGCAACCATATTAAATGCCTTGCCTGTCTTGTCGTATTTCTAAGATTTTTTAAAACTTACTTATCGCTATGGAGCTTAGCACCTCTAAAAAAATTCTCTAGTTACGTCAATGCATAAAACAAACTTACTATTGTATGTGTAATAAACATTAGAGAAATTTAAATTATTTCGTTCAACCTCCAGCCGATAGTGTAAAAAGAATTCAGTAAAGAGCACTTTAAATATTCACAGAGAAAAACTCTTAAAAACTGCCACCACCACAGAAAAACGTCAAATATATTTGGGGGTATTTCCCATTATTTTTCTTAAAAATATTTCATTACGAGTTACTTCACATGTTTTTTCAAAAAAGTAAGCAAACTATACCCATATTAAATAATACAAGTCTTCAACAAACAAAGCACTAAACAACAATAGGAAATTTGTTTGTGTAAAAATTATGAATTCCATCATTGAATCCAAGGATGGTAAAGTTGGTACATTTGTAATTTCTTGTTAAGTAGTTAGTAGATTTTAATTTCAGACCTTGAAATTTTTTATATAAACTAATAAATTCTAAACCAAACTGGATGGAATGTGTCAATTCCTAAAATAAGTAACCGCAGCTTATGTATTAAAATTGTGAGAACATAAAATTTTATTATTTGGATTCTTTTTATGTTAATCTATGTATGATAATTGTGCTAAATTCCTTAAAAAATAAAAGGATTCAGAAACAAAATAAAAATAAATCAAAGAAAAAATGTATATAGAACGTTGTTAAGTTTTAATTTTCTCTTTGCTTTGTTGATTTAATGTAGTTCTTATTTAGTTAATTTAGCTTGAGATAATAAACTCTTCAGTTTCCATAATAAGTTTTGTTAGAATTGACTGATGAGCTATATAAACAGTAGCAAAATGGCCTTTCCCTGCAGTAACACATTTCATGTTTTAGTTTAAATAATAAATATTTGACTTTATTCTCACTTCATGAAATATTTATTTTTTAAGAAATCAAGCACAATTAACGCAGAATAACTTAATTGTGAGAGATGTAAAATACCACACTCATAGGTTACAGTCTTTGTTATTATCTGTCTTTAGTTCACTTCAGCTTTTAATAATTAATATCCGTTGTGATTCCTGTAAGCAAAATATGATTCTTCTAATAAATCAATAATCTTAGCGTTCGACTTTTGCAAATAACTTGTACCGGTTTCCTCTTCTAGCAAGACCCATATAATACATGAAACAAAAAAAAACTTTATGTCAAAGGTAATGAACAGTTTTCAACGAATTAAGTACCTGAAAAAAGGAAGTGAAAAAATACAGAAGCCATAAAATTTCAATTGTTAATCTCACCGAAGTTAATACTGAAGAAACCGATTTTCATCTTGTTGCCTTTAATTTTTTTAAATTAAAATTTTTTAAATCGATGTTTAAAAAAAAATTGTCGTATTTTTAAAATTCCAAACACCGTTGCACAGTGTTATTTTACATATTTTTATTTATAAGTTTATTCATCCACATTAAAATGCTGTACAAATGATTCAGCAACTTTAAAAGGTCATTTTACTGATCGGAACAATGACTTATTAAAGAACTTGAAATTGATGTCACGTACCGTCTAAGTTGAATTCTGGCTCTACTTTTACATTTCATTTCCTAAAAAAAAAAATTGTGCAAAAATTATTTTATAAAACATAAGAGTGATTGATATAACAACACTGCACAGTCATTGCTAAAACTTCAAGAAGATCAACAAAATTCATATTTCATTCACATATTTACTGTCCGTCCGAGTTATTTCTGAAATCAATTTTACCAAGGCACTAGATGAGCTAGAGAAAATTTAAATACGCCAATCATTCTTATCTTTTTTTTTCTTATTTTTAATTTTGTGTCGCCCCAATATATGTTTTTATGATTAGAGTTATTTCACAAACTAGATTTACACGTGCTGAAGGGTATAAAAGATTCGGCATAACCGAATATATCACTCTTAATTGTTTTTATCTCGGCCCAGCACTTAAGAGATGACCGCTACTTAAAAAACGCCTTGCGCCAGAACTAGGAAACTAGGTTACGGGAAGGAGGATAAGGGGAGTAGTATTTGTTGGCATTCGATTTAAAATTTCCTGTATTATAAGTAACAGAAAAGACCCCTGCACGAAGATAATTCTACATACGAACTATTCAGCTAAAAACCTATACTTTCTGTAATGCACAGTGCGAGTCATTAGTTAATTAACCACAAATGGATAAGCACTAAATGATTTCACTAAAGCATATTGTAGTATCGATTAATCAGTGAAACACTACTCACACTGCATCTATGTTGAAGTGAGTCAATAGAGATTAATAACCTACTGTCACCTATAAGCCTCTTCGCTCTTTACTGTACGCGGTTGAGTAACTCCAAAACATACTTTAAAGCACCGACCCATATATTAGAGTTGCATTCCATTCTCGGCCGGATGTAGGTATTATAAATAGTAAGGAGATCAGATGGAGTGAAATATCTTTTACACTGTTTCAAAAAAAAAAAAAAACAGAAGCACTTGAGATCCTCTTTTGAGACTTAAAAAATGCATTTAGTCTATCGAACATCACAATGAATTTTAACGCCAAATACATCAAAATCTTCTGACTATCCATACTTGCAGATAAAGCACCATTTTTGGCCAAGTTTCTGT
This sequence comes from Cistogaster globosa, assembly GCA_937654795.1. Taxonomy (NCBI): domain Eukaryota; kingdom Metazoa; phylum Arthropoda; class Insecta; order Diptera; family Tachinidae; genus Cistogaster; species Cistogaster globosa. Next base: position 71,396,344 of record OW569406.1, read on the forward strand.
GCGTAAGAACGCCACATTAAGTCTCACGAGAATTAAAGTCGACTCTATTCGCCCGGCCCAAACCAGATATTGTTATAAGATCCTGATTGAGCGTATCATTTATATGCAGTAGCTTGGCCCCAACTTTTTAGAGGCTTGGCCATTTACTAAATGAATATGAATGGAAAGTGTTATTGTCATCTGCAAAAGAGTAAACAGGGTTTAAGTTTGACAAAGAATGTCATTTAGGAAAATAAGAAATAGGGTAGGAGAAGGAACAGAGCCTTGAGGTACCCCTGAATTTAGCTTGAACTCACTTGGTTAGATCCAATCTATAACAACTCATACAGTGTCATTCCTGAGGAAGCTCGATATAAAATATTAAGTTTTTACGGAAGCGCATTATGCCACACTCTATCAAACGCCATCAACAGATAATTTTGAGTGTTTATTAAGTTAAATTCTAGGACCAAGATGAGATAACAGGCCATATCTCCTGGTATGTTTAGAGTTTTCCTTGAAAAATTAACTTTCGAAGTGCGTGATAGCTTCAGTACCTCGTTAAGGACTTTTTCGCCCTCCATTAAAACAAAAGAGATCAACAAAAGCTCTAAGAAAATGTTTACATGCGTTCATGGCAAAATTGAACGATCTGAGTTTTGAATCCACATCATTCTTATTTTGAGAAGCATTTCTTCATCAAAAGTCTTCCTCTTCAGAGAGGAGATATTAAAATAAGATCTAAAAATCAAATGTATTTAACTAACACCTTATATACCCTTCAGCATTTATGTAAATTTAATTTAGTGAAGTAACTCCAATCAAAAAAAAACAATATTGGGATGATAGAGAATTAAAATATAAAAAAAATAAGTATTATATAACATTTTTAATAAAAAATTCAACGGCTCTTAATGGGTTAAGCATTTAAAAAAAATCGTACTTTTCTATGAAAAGCTTAAAAGTCCACAACTCGAAAAATATGGGCGAGCGCTAATTTCTTAAACGGATGTTTTTTCTTATTTTCTAATTCTCTATCATTCCAAATATTTGTTTTTTTATTGGAGTAACTTCATTGTTCCAAACGAAAATATGGAAAATTTAAGGCAGGCGTGTTGTTTTGCCCACCGCCTAGAAGGATATGGACAGATCTTGCTGTTTTTAATAGCAAAATTCTTGAGACTGTCTGATCGATTGGCGTATTTAAATTTTCTCTAGCTTATCTAGTGCCTTGGCAATGTTGATTTCAGCACTAAAACGGACGGAGAGATTAGCAGACAGACGTCGCTCAATCTACTTTGCTGAGCATAAGGACTCAGAATATATAAACTTTATGTGATCGGAAATAAATATTGTAGAAATTACAAACGACAAACTTATATATACCCTTTTCCACCTGTATTAAAGAGTATAAGAAAGGAACCAAGTTTAAAAATACAGTCAGCTCAAAGTAAAGTATATTTTATCTCTTTATACATTTATTTCTTCCTCTCATATTCTGAATACCGTCATAACAATATTAATTTTTTATAATACTCTAAAAATCTATAATGCTTTCAAATAATCTTTAAAAAATTATTTAAACTTCAAAATGGTAAAAAAAAACATAAATTTAAAATTATTTTATGATAACTTTGTAACTTGTGGGGATTTTGTGCTTAAAGTTTCCCCTAATCGATCTAAATGTTACTTCACATAACTAACAGTTAGTGTTAATTAATGTCTATACACTTTATTATTTAATTGTTGTTAACGGAACGTAATTAATTTTCAATTATTTCATGTAAACGAGTTGTTGCTGCCATGTTAAATATTTGAAACGCAAACATTATAATTTATTAGAGAAACAAAATAACTTGTTTGTCAATTAAATTAAGAAATGCAATTGGATAAATTTATTTCTTAGAATAAAAAGGAGGAAGATTACAAAAAATGTAAAATAATATTTTAAAGTATTCTTGAAACTTTGTATAGTTTCTAAGAATTTATATATCTATACTTTCAATTCTGATAGCAAGCTGTATTAGATGGAATTGTAATTAATTGTACAGAAATTGCAAAGTTTTTCAATATTGCTTTTCATCCACTCTTAACTTAAACTTATTAAAAGTCGTAGAATGCAAATGAATGTATGTATTTATATATAAAATAGGACCATATTTCTTTATGTACATTAGATTATTAAATAGGTGAGAGATTTATTAAAAAAAAAAAGAAATAATTCTGTAGTTTCTAAGCAGCAATATACCAACTCTTGTAAAACTTCACGCGGCAAAAGTATAGGTGTAGTATATATTAATTTTTAAATGTAGAACCTTCAGTACTTAGACGATACCTCGAAGCTTTAAAGTGTATAAGATTTAAAAACGTTGCTTATATCAGATTTTTCCTCTGATCTTGTCAAGCTTTAAAAACTCATTGCAAAACATTTATTTTTTTCTAGTATTGTCTAGCTTTTTAATTCTGGGGACTCAAGCAAGACCCTTTCGGTGTGCTTTCACCCTCAATAATCAATATCGGTGATTTATTAATTTAATCGGGATAAAACATAGCACGATATTCTTTTCAAATTAACTATTCCAAAAAATTATTTGTTGGATTTTAGGCAATAATGTCTATTTAGTTATTTTCGTAACCGTGCTACATTCTGTAGGAAAGGGATAGATGAGAGATAAGACAGGTGGTGAAAAGAGAAAGATAGATTTAAATGATTCGAATGCTCTAATATGTCGTTTGGCACTTATTTATTTTTTATACTCTTCACCACAAGTAAAAAAGGGCAGACCTTAATTTGTCAATTCGTTTGTAATTTCTACAATATCCATTTTCGTTCCTTAAAAAAATACATTCATTCCGAGTTTTTATGCATAGCGAAGTCGATTAAACGATTTCCTTCTGTCTGTCCGTGTTAGTGTTAAATTAACTTTACCATGGCACTAGATAAGCTGAAAAATATTGCTATTGAAGTAATTCCAATAAAAAAAAAACAAAACAAATATATGGGGCGTTAGAGAATTAAAAAATAAAAAAACATCAAGTGAAATAATTGGCGCTCGTAACTATCGTTCAAGCTATGAGCCTCTGAAATTTTCCTTGAAAAGTTCGATTGCCAATATGGGTATCATTTAAAAGCTTTTGAAAAGATATTTCAGGAAATACCTTTTTTTTAATTCTTAACCTACAAAAAGCCGATGACATTTTTGTGTAAAAATTCTTTTTTTTAATTTTTTTAATTCTCTGACATCTCATTAATATTGTTGTACTTTGGTTCTGCATAACATTAACTATTTACCTCATAAAATAACCAGGCACTAAATATGACTTGTGCAAATTTGTAAGCAATTAAGACTTTGCGTAATTCGAAAGGTTTTCTGTTTTCCATTAACTTGGGCTCCAGTATCTAAAATATATAATTTAAAATTGTATTAATTTCCACTTAATAAAAATCATAAATATATTTTTTATTATTTTTTTGTTGGAACCTACAATTTTAGTTTATATTTCTTTTGTTAAAAACATGAAAATTAAGTCTTTTATTTTGCATGCAGCCCTTTATTTTACTTTTCAATTTTTATCACACATTTAATCTGTTTATAAAAAGTAATTTTATTTTATTTTACTTTTTATAAACTGAAACTATTTTAATAAAAAAAATGTAACATGAACTTGACATAATTTCAGTTACATATTTAAGTTATAAATTCAGTTTAATTAATTAAACTATTAAATAATGATAAATTAAAAATTGTTAAAAAAAATTCAAATGGTTATTTTTGCACCGAAATTTAGGATTCTTATGTTAAAATGTGTTTGTTTATCGGTTAAAAACTTAATTTAAAAATTGTATATAGAGAATTAAAATAATTACATTAGAAAATCTTATAGCGTTGTTGCATACAGAAAAAAAATTAATTATATTTGCAAAATAATTTTTTATTTCAGTTTGCAAAGTTACAAAAATAGCTTCCTACTGGTTAGCGTATTTTTTCAAGAGTATTTAAATTTAAAAAAATTAAACTTATCACTAATAATACATACAAATATTTTAAAAGTACCTCAAATTTTTATTTATTTATTATTATTATTATTTAAATGTTAATGTTTTTTGACCTAACATAAATATAATAATAAACAATATTTTTATTTTTGTTCTAAAACTGACCTAGTGCTTGTTTCATTATAAAATAAAATTAAATTATTATTATTTTTTTTTTTTTTTTTTTGTTTTTGCAATAGAGTGATTTTTTTGTTTTATCTTATTTAAAAAACTTAATATTTTATTACGTGAAGATCCCATAGTGTTAAAGTTTATTTTAAATTTTGTTTTTAAAATAATGCCCATTTTAATGCTTTTGTAACCGCACTCTTAACAAAATTAAAATAAACAATTTAAAAGTTACGACTAAATTTTGAAAAATTCTTGTTTTATAAACATGAAGAGAAATACAATAAAAAAACAGTTTAAATTTTTGTAACGTAATAAAAGAGTTAATTGCAAAATAAAACGGTAAATACATATGTTTTTTATCACAAAACTGAAAATTCTTTTATATATTAAAAAAATTATATATAGAAAGGAGTATGAGAAAAATAGGAACCCAGTTTGATGGTAATTTCTTGTTACAGCTTTGATTGCACTTCTTTTGTAATTTTTAAGTTTTTTCCTAATCAGGATTTGAACCGGGTATATTTTAAATGAATTAAAATTTACTTTTTTCTGGCTTAGGTTCATTTATTAATTGAATTTCTAAAAAATTTTAGAAGAAATAAATTATTTACAAATGCATGCGGACGTTTTTATTATTTTTTACAAGATTAGCTGGTTAAATAGATGATGTTTACAATGTATACAACCTAAGATAGATAGATGCGAAGAATGCTGGTGAAGGTGGTAGCGATTTAGAAAAAGCTGCATTTCATTCTGCTAGTGTCTAATTTTTCTTGTTTTTTTGGGAAACGTCCGCATACATTCGTAAATTATTTTTCTTTCTAAAATTTTTGTAGAAATTAAATTAATAAATGAACCTAAGCCAGAAAAAATTATATTTTATTTCTTATTTTGCAATTTTAGAAGTTGTAATACTAACGAAACATTTCCTTGTTTTTCTGCAAATATGTTTTAAGATGGTTCAACGTATAAGCTTTTCTTTTCTTGTTCCGCAACAAATAAATTTCAATTTTATTACAAAGGAAACTTTTTGCGGCTTTACTCCCAATACAGCATTAAAAATTTTAAGCCAAAGAAGCAAATTCGGAGATAAAAGATTTAAAACACTTTTAATTTTGGTAGTACAAAGACTAATATTCATACAGCCTTAACAACATACCAGTCGCTTAACAGTGGGGCAGAATCAAAATATTTTAATGGAAGGAACAAATTTCTTATGCCGATTTTTATTTAAAACATTCAATGGAAAATCTGCAGTTTGGTACATGTGGTTATACATTTGTATATGGTTAAGGGTATTTAATATTCTTACTTGTTATTTTAAGTATCTTCTCTAAGAGGAGTAGGTTATATCCTTTATTAAATATAGATCAGGGTGTTTCTCTTATTAAAACTTTGCCCTTTCGCCATAAAATATTTTTTATTTCTATATATTATCAATGCCATTATTATCATATTAATTTAGTTAAATAGCTCAAATCACAATTTTGGTTTATAAATTAATTCGCTTTCTTTTTTTCTTTTACCTTTTTGTATTACAATACGAGCCAATTAATGTGTCACTATTAATTATTCAGTTGGAATTATCCACTGAATTTGATAATTAATGCAGTATATATATTTAGAACCAGCGACAAATTATTCGTTGCGTATATTTTTACTCAGGACGAAAAAAAAATAAGTTCGTGGAACGAAATTCGTCATGTGTTATTATTCTGCGAAAGTTTTTTTTTATATCGATAAACTACGAACATTATTGTGTTGAGTGACCGTTTTTCTGTTTAATTTTTTTAAGATTTTTATTAATTTTTCCTTTTGGATTTGTTTTATTTTTATTAAAGCACTTTAATGAAAAATAAATTAATTTTTATAATTTATATATTTTCAACACTTATTGGTATTATATTCAATTTATGCTTTTTTCAAATACATGGCCACTCTATCAACTGGCACATATAAACAAAGCTATATTTCCAAATAAATTTATAAATGATTTTATTGTCTTAATTGAGCTTCATTCGACGAATTAACGCAAAGATTTTTTTATGACGAGTTCGTAGTGTTGTGCGAAATTCGTCGTTCGTCCCATTTGTGTTTATGCCATAATATGTGAGTTTTAGTTTTATGTTTGTTAAGCTTTATGTCAAATATTTGAGTACGAATTACAATTATGTGTGATAAAGATCATCATTAGGAAGTAACATTTTTAAAGGAAGTACTAATACAAAATATATAATTAAAAATAAATCATTAAAAGACCTTAAACTAAAGTAATTATATCGTAAATAATTTCAAATACTTTTTTTCGGATATTTAATTATAATCGATTGGCTTAAGGGGCTTCATGTATAGATTATTTATTTAAGTCAATATGTAAATTTGTTATTCGGAATCTTTTTTATGCTAATTTACTTTAATTGTGCTTGATTCCTTTAATCAATATATTTAAACAAAAAAATATTAATAATCTGCTCATCACAAAATGTTTGAAGCAAAATTTCTTTTAATCTTATAACATATTAAATTTATTAATATATAAAGTATAGGATTAAGAAATAAAGTAAGGGAATTATTGTTTATTGCAAGCGAAAGCTTCCCTTGCCAGGATTTGCAGAGCATTTTTATATAGAAAAGTTCACTTCTTCGTTAATTCTTTTTATTGTCAAATTAAGATCTTTTAACAAACACTATTTTGACTCTAAAGGCAGGGGCACATTGAATCCGTCATACGTTAAACTTTGACGTATTCAACTGACAAGTCAGTTAAAATCCATGTTTTCTTATGAGCGTTGTCATAATCAATACGTGTCCGTCAACGCAAAGTACGAAAGTTGGTCAACTATTGACGTACGTTGAATACTTTGATAGTAATCAATTAATTCCTCTTTTTTGTTTTCTTTAATCTCTTGCTGTGTTTCAATTGTATTCTGTTTTTTTAATAAAACAATTTTGGTGGGAAAAAAATAAAATACAAATTATCAAGTGAATAAAATACAAATTACATTAAAAGTGAATAAAAATAGAGAGCAAACTTTGATTTAACATCCGTCGGCAAAGTATTCACTGTGGCAACCTCATCTGTCGTTACTTTGACTTCAGTTTAATTCGTCAAAGTACAACGTATGACGGATTCTATGTTCCCCGGCCTTAACAGAACCCAGCAAGAAATGACTGAGCGAAATTAATACACACACAATTTTGCAAGTCATTTGCAACAACATTATACTGAACGATGTTAAAATTGTAACGCTTTTGGTATTAAATATCTTTTGTAGATTAAATTTATTAGCCTTTTTATTATATCCCCTCTACACTTGCTCACATCTCTCACCAAATTGCCAAGATGTAACATCTTCCCCATAAGAAATACACAGGGCTAAAAATCAACATTTTTCAACATCTTTAAAGATGTTCCTATCTCATTTTGTTACACTCAACATCTTTCGATGATTTTAGTGTGATCACTAGAAAAGTGACAAGAAAACAAACAAAAATGGAAATCTAAATGTCAAAAAGTACAACTGCGGGGCAGACAAATATAACTTTTAAATTGTTTTAAAAAATGTTATTATTTGCGTGTTGTATAATCCATTCGAATATTGTTGCTCTTGCTTATCAACTTCTTCGTCCTTCAGCATAACTTCTGCGTAATGCAATAATAATTGTTCTTGGTCTTCAGTAGCAATTAATAACCAAATTATTTATTTATCATAAAATTTTTATCTTATTTTTAAAGCACTAGGTCAGGTTTTAAAGTAAAAATATTGTTTTTATTTTTTTCAATATTTTGCCACACCTTTGCGTGGCATCTTCAGGAAACAAGAAAAAAAGATGCCACCCTATGGTGTGGTGAAATATTAAAAAAAAAATAAAAACAATATTTTTATTTTAAAACCTGACCTAAAAAAATTAAATAATAATTACAAATTACAAATTAAAAATTAATAGGATTGGAGCAATAGCAATAATTTTTTCTAGATTTATTTTATTAAATTCCTTAATTTCTTAATATATGCGTAACAACATTTTTGCCAAAGACGCAAGATGTTGCAAATGTTAACAACCTTTTTTCATTTTCAACATCTTCCACGCGTTGCTCATAGATGTATGCAAGTGTAAAAAGCCTATAAGCTTATTTAATTATTAAGCAAATTTTAAAACTCAGTTTATAAAAAGTTGTGCAAATAAATCTGTTCCAAAGATCAATCAAAATTTGAATTGATTTTATTTTTTGTAAGAACAAAATCACTGCAAACGCTGTTTGCTTAAGATATCACATGTATACATAAGCTTCCATATATATATATATATATATATATATATTTTTTTTGCCATTAATAATGTGATTGAAACTTTGTTCTTTGCAATAGTGATTATTTCTATCATCACTTACTGTGAATTGTTCGATTAAATGACTGTCACTCTTTTTGTAAGGTTAATTGAATAACAAGATAACTTTGTTATTTTAAGGGTAACTTTTTCTGAAGTACCACACGAAAATTTACAAAAAAAAGTGCATAACAGATATACGAAAACATTAATGTCATTCGCTTTAACTCGTGCGGTGATTGATTTAAGTAAATGCGTTTGGTTTATAAAAGATATAAAAAATATAACAACAAATTATAACAAAAATGTAAATTTATATGTAGCTGTTATATTAACTTTAAACACATATGATACTTTCAAGAAAATTTCTCAATACATGTATTTAGCAGACGGATTTTATTTTTACGTGTTCTGGATATATAAAGTAAATCTTTCTGTTTTACTACTTTTTTATACTCCTCACCACAGGTGGAAGTTTGTTATTTCTACAATATCCATTTTCGAAACCATAAAGTATATATATTCCGAATTCTTATGCAAAGCGTAGTTGATTGAGCGATGTGCGCCTGGCTGTCTGTCCGTCCGTATTCCGGTTGAAATCAACTTTGCCAAGGCATTATATGAGGTAGAGATAATTTAAATACGCCAATCGATCAGACATTGTTTCAAAAATATTCCGTGTCCTTCGGCGCAACGAGCGAAACACCACGCCTGCCTCTAATATTTCTATATCATTTTAAACAAAAAAAGTAACTTCAATAAAAAAAAAACGGATATATGGGGCGAAAGACAATAAAAACAATAAGACAAAACATCAGATGAAAAAAATTGGCGATCGCCCATATTCTTCTAGTTATGATCCTCTGAATTTTTCATAGAAAAGTACGATTGTGCACCATACTTTAAGATACCAATATGGGTATCATTTAAAAGCTTTTGAAGAGATCTTTCAGAAAATGCTTAACCTATCAAGAGCTGATGACATTTTACGTAAAATTTTATATCGCACTTATTTTTTTTTTTACCCCAATATTTGTGTTTTTGATTGGATCTACTTGACTTAACTAGATTAACATACAAAGGCATAGCATTCCACAAAAGAAAATAAAACATCTTAACGATGGTTTTGTAAATTCTTAAGTCACTGAGATGTAGAGAATACTTAAATGTGGCGCCTACAATTTCACAGTAGGTCAAATCATAAAACATTTTACCCGATCGGCGCTCACTTATGTTTTGTTGTCTAATAACAGTGTAGATCTTTTGTTTAATTTTTATGTCAAATAACAGTTTTACAGTTTTAAGGGCGACCAACATTTTTAGGTTTTATTTTCAAGAATTCGCAAGCCGTACTTTTAGTTAATTTTAAAGGATTTGATCGGAAAAATACCATAACCTTGATGTTATTTTTTTTTTATTCAATTTGTTTTAGGGGTGGTGGGAACTTGCGAGTTCTCATGGTCGACTTGCTTGATATTATTTTTTCCACTTGATATTTGTTTTTTTTGCGCAAAATTTATTGCATATTTATTTGCATATATTTTTTTATTTTCTTACTGGTTTTTCTGTTTACGTTGTTATTTAAAAGCGAGCACAATTGTTAAAACAAAATTTTTATTTAATTTATCATTTTTATTTATTTTTATTTTCTTTTTTTTTTTGTATCTTTGCACAGAAACACAAATAAATTGAAGAGTCACTTAAAGGTTAAATGGAATATTATTCTATTTAACACGTCTGTAAAATTTGAATAAAAATTTTATTGTATTTAATAATTATCAGTATTGGTAACCTTTACATTTTCTAGTTTTATCAATATTTTTCCGCCATTATGAGTGTGAAATAAAAAATTTTCCATTTACATATAAACATCATTTAATTATCAAACTTTACACATGTTTGTGAAAATTTAAAATTAGGTGCGATTTTTTTATTAGAAATTTGTTTAAAAAATTAAGACGAAAAATAATCCAATTGTTATATTCTAAGGAAATCATTTCCTATTTACTCCTACTTTCATTAAATATTGTTTCTTTTATACAAATTAAGAACAATTTTGTTTTTCTATAGCAACGGTTCTCCCCCTAGGGGTCTGTAGCAACCATCCAAGGGGTCCGCATGAAGAACCGAAAAAACAGTGTTTTCAAAAATAATAAAAGTTTTATTATGAATTTGGGCTTCAGAGGGGTCGGCGAAAAAAAATTAGTTTACTAGGGGTCCGTGAGCAGGAATTTGATGAGAACCCCTGTTCTATAGCATAAGCATTAGTATTAAGGTGTTTTCTACTATTGTCTTTATATAGTAGTTAAGACAACCACCTTCAGGTATACTAAGTAGTAAAGACAACCATTACTATTTACCACAATTATGCTAGTTTGCAACAACCCTAAGCAAAACCATTTTTAAAGCGTTTTTTTAACAGAAAAATGGTAGGGAAGAATTTTTTATGCAAATTTATATGTCATGTTCTTATACATAATGGTGAAGAATATATAAGATTCGCCATAGTCGATATAGCACTCGTACTTGTGTCTGATTTAAAAAGAGAAAATTCAATACGAGTAACGATTAATCGTTTTTGATTATTTTTATCAACATATGTCCATTTTAGGTTAATTACCTATTTTAAGTTTAAATATATTTATATAAAAAATTAAATTCAATGAAAAATTTAAGTTGTTGTTGTAAAATAAACACAACAATTTACATCTAAACATTACTTATAAACAAACAGACGAATTGTGTTTTCACTTAAAACTTATTTATGTTTATTATTTTTTAATTTAACTAAAAGTCTATTTCAAGAGTTATCATTTAAATATTATCTAACTTTATTGCTTCAGTTCACAAAAAATCTTAAGATAAATAAAAGAAACGTAATTGTGAACAAGAATGATAAAAAATTTATTTATTTTATGTGGTATGTGATAAAACAAATGGGTTCTAAAACCTAAAGCATACAACGCAAATAGGAAATGACAAGTTTATATAATTTATGACTCTCAGACAGTAGGGAGATGGAGAAAATCTGTACATAGTAAAGGTGAAGTCGAGCGAAAGTTTCAATTTTAGTGATATTCTAGTGGACGACATCATAATTCAAAAATTACCATATTTTAAACTTATTTAGTTCTTTAACTTCCTCTACGACCATATCATTAAAAAAAGAATGGGGAATTTTTATTTCTATTTTATTCATTTTAAACGTAACAAATAAGAGTGCAATATTCGGCTATGCCGAATCTTATATAAGTAAGTGGAATTCGTTGTCGAAAATTCGTTGTGTAAATTCAAGGAAAATCCATAACTGTTGTTGCATTCTTGTACCCTAAACCACAAAAAGCGGACGAAGTAAATGCCAAGTTGTTTATTACGTTTGTTATTTCTACAATGTCCATTTCCTATCCTATATAGTTTATATATTCTGAGTCCTTATGCATAGCAAAGCCGAATGAGGGATGTCTGTCTTTCCGTCCGTGATAGCGAACTATGCCAAGGCACTAAATGAGGTACAGAAAATATAAATACGCTTATTGATCAGACATAGTTTCGAAAATTTTGCTGTTGAAACTCAGCAAGATCGGTCATTCGAGGCAGTGATTAAAACAGCACGGATGAAGTAACTACAAAAAAAACGGATATATGGAGCAATAGAGAATAAAAAATTAGAAAAAACATCAGGTGAAAAAATTGGCGTTCGATCGTATTTTCCTATTTATGGGCCTCTGTAGGTTTCATAGAAAAGTACGGTTGTGCACTATATTTTTCACGACATCGATATGGGTATCATTTAAAAGTTTTTGAAAAGATCTTACAGAAAATACATATTTTTTAATGCTTAACTCAATAAGAGCCGATAACATTTTTATGTAAGATTATATAATTCATTTCCGAAAACCTTTTTGTAAAACTTTTGGCTAAGAAAGTTCTTGTAACAATTTCATTTTTTTGTTTTCTCGTACTGACTATAAAACAACTAGCGAAGGAATTCCAATTTTAGGCTAAGAAAGAAATCTGTTTTAAACGAGTGTTCTTTTTCTTGGGTCGTGATTTAATAAAACAATTTTTAATGTAATATTTTTTGCTATAAAACTAACGCTTGAGCTGTTTATTCCAAATTTGTGAATAACTCACAGAAAATAGACGCATACAATTGGTGGCAGTGGCGAATTCATTCATTTTCGTCGTTGCAGGAAATGTCAAACTTCATAAAAAAAATTGACGCCGATTTTTTATCTATGGAGCTTGACGTTTCCTGAAACGGCTCATAATTTCGCCATGGTTGCGTTTTGACTTTGAAAAGGCAAAAAGTTTAACAAATTTGATTCCTGGTATTATAAATGAATTAAAACTTATTTTTGGCTTAAGTTAATTTTTTAATTTCCAAAGAAAACAAGAAAAATTAGACGCCAGCAGAATGTATTTCTGGATTGCTACATCCTTCATCAGCATTTTTCGCATCTATCCATCTAAGGTTGTATACACTGTAAACATCATCTATTTATCCAACTAATTTTGGAAATAGGAATTGTAGGAGTATTTATATCAATATGAATTAAGTTAGACAAAGTTCATACACAAACCCAAGGACTTTTTCCTTGTTCTCTCTGTAACTGTTTTTTTTTTTTTTTTTTGCTTTGTACCAACCGTTGGTTGGTCACGAATGCAATTTTTATTTTTAATCAATCTTACTTGTTAATTCACAACATTATAGATGCTGTTCTGTATTATAATGATTGTCAATTCGTTTATAATATCCACAGTTCCACTCCTCATTTCATTAAAAAATAAATATTCCCAACATTAAAGCTGAAAAATCATATAGGAAAATATCAGAGCAGCTCCAGTGTTCTTAAAAGATGGTTTTTAACGCCCCACAGCATATAAAAAATATATTACCATAGCAAACGTTCCAAGACCTAAAAGGCCTCGCAAAACATCAGAGTATACCGACCGCATGATAAGGCGAATCTTTAAAGCAGATCCCAAAAAGTCATCCGCTGATATCCAACGTGATATTTGTGAAAAACTCAATATTACGATTGGTTAAAGTCGGGCTACATAGCAAAGCAGCACGTAAAAAGCCACTTCTCAGTAAAATTCAAAGAAAACATCGTGTAAAATTCGCCAAGACTCATTAGAATTAGACAGTAAGTCAGTAGAAATATGTGCTTTGGATCGATGAAACAAAGATAAACCACCTTGGTCCTCATTGTCGAAGAATTTAGTCCTCGCTATGTTTCACGCATAGTAAAGGATGATGGATGATCTATTATGGTGTGGGGATGTTTTTCTTGCAACGGAATTGGGCCAATCCACGAAATTGATGGAATTTTGAACAAAGAAAAATATGTCATATCAACATATTAAACAAAGTGATGTTGCCTTGGGCTGAGGAAAATTAACCAGTTATTTGGAAATTTAAACAGGACAACGACCCAAAACACACGTTTTGGAATGGCCATCGTCAAGTACAGATCTGAACCCTATCGAACACCTGTGGGGTGGTGTCAAGAAAGCAATAAGTATGAAAAATTTTGAAAATATGACAACTATTTTGGAGGAAGTAAAGATGGCATGAAAAGCAATACCAGTGGAGCGATGTCGAAGGTTATGATTTATAAATGTATATACAGTAGAATCACTTCGTTCCTAGGGTGATTCTAATTTCCGAGAAGTTCTAATTTCCAAAGCTTTTTTTTAATATGTATAAAGCAACAAAAAAGTTTATCTTCGTTTAGAAAATATAATAAAAAAACTTTTCTGCGTATATATTTTAATTTTATTTATATAAAGCGAGCATAAAACATACTATTTCATTGAAATATATTACAGCTAATATATGAAAAATATACACACATACAAGTATGTGTCGTAAAGTTGAAAGAATTGTTAGATTATTTAAATTTCTTAGTACTCAGTGAGTCAAATTTCAAAATTACTAATCTTTTATCATATAATCAGAAATTTTTGTTTGCTTTTTTGGCTTTATTAAATTTATCGTAACAATATCATTGCGCAGGGCGTAAAGAATGCTCATGTACTTTGTAGAAAATAATTCAATAGTTCTACACCAATTTATTAAATTATTTACGCTCTCAGTGGCTAAAGCAATAAAAGTAACTCTTGTGACTTCAACAATATCTTTATCGCCGCTATCCAAATTTTTATCATCGCTACTTTGTTCATATTCCGATAAGTTGTATTCAAACATGTCCTCATTCCATTTTTCGATTTCATCTGCGCTGATGGAATGGTTTGAAGCAATTTCTTCTAAAAGCGTTTGATTAATTTGGATAACTTCATGGCAGTCATTGTTTCGCACTAAGTAGGCTATAGGAATGTTGACGCCGCCGTCGTATTGGTTTAAATCCCAGTTTTTCAATTTAGACCAAAAACTCTTTAACACTCTTTGAGGCAACTCGTCCCAAGCTTGCTTGAGTAATATTATTGCATCACGTATTGAGAAGGATTTTAGAAGGTTATTCAGTTCATCATTTTCAGCTATTAATTGGGTAAGTAACTTGCTTCTGTAAATAAGTTTTGTTAATTTTGTGGGATTTTGATCCTATGCTGCTGTCACATTTGGTGTAAAAAGGTATGCAACTATGTTCCCATCGTCGGAGCGAAGACTTTCAATTGGCATATGAGCGGAACAGTTGTCAATAAGTAAAAGTGCTTTTGGAGGTAAATTATTTTCTCTAGAAAAACAAATGACCTGGTAAAAAAAACCATAAATTATTTGTCAAAATTTTTAATTACCAAACCTAAGTTTAAGATAATTTTTCCTTACCTCCTTAATTAGTATGTTATGGAACGAATTACCAAAGATACGGGACGTGATCCAGGCATTTCATACTCCTCGGTTTTTTTTTTTTGCTTTCCCAATTACCAATGGCACCAATTTATGCGAGCCATCGGAGTTTGATCCAAGTAAAATTGAAACACGTTCTTTTTGGATTTTAAATCCGGGAGCACTTTTTTCACAGGCAGACACATATGTTTTTTCGGGAAGACAACGAAAGAATAATTCGGTTTCATCCACATTGTATATTTGTGAGTATGTAAGACCCATCTCAGCCACCTTAGCACGGAACTTATGAATGAAAGGACTGACTGCGTCAACATCACTAGAAAGAATCTCACCACCAATTTTTAAAAATCGAATACCATGTCGCTTTTTAAAGTTGGAAAATCATCCATCACTTGCTCGAAAATTATCATTATTATTGGGATATTCTTGTTGAAAAATCTGTTTAGCTTTTTCTTTCAGTATTACTCCAGTCATTGTAGATTTTCTTTCACGTTGATTCAGAAGCCACTCATAGAGCCGACTTTCCATTTTTGGATATTCACAACTGTGTAAAGATTTGTTCGTTGCTTCCTGATAGGTGTTGGTAACTGCTTTTAATATAACTGATCTATTTGATTTGATATAGCTGATGACAGATTTTGTTACGTTAAAATCAAGAGCTAAACGCTTTCCCTGAACGCCTTTGTCGATCTTTTCCAATATCTTTAGCTTCGTTTCTAAAGACAGAGTTTTCTTTTTATGTTTATTTGGCATTTTATATAAAAAACAGTTTTCAAGTTTCACCGCGCAGATGTAACTAACCGTTTTAAATTTCACACACTAATGAACAAAGTGCAAATAAAATAAGAATTCCATAAATATTATGGGATTCCCCTTTTTTACTATGTTAAAGCCAAATAAAAACTATAGAGACAATTTTTAAATGTTAAAAGCTAACAAAAAAATAAAAACGCTCAAAATTTGAACCGACAGTTCTAATCTCAGAGCATGTTATGTATTAAAAACGTTGATTCTAATTTTCAAAGGATTCGAATTTCAGGGAGTTCTAATTTACGAGCGTCTGCTCTACTAAAAAATTTAAAATAAATGAACAGCAAAAAAATAATCGAGCGTTTTACTGAGTTTTTAAGTGTTTTTAATTAGTTGTCAACAGCTGTAGGTCAAATTACATTACTTTTGGAACACCCTTTAATTCTTAAATTTAAAATATAAATTTGTATTATAGCAGACTTAGTAATAGAGGTCCTTTTAGGTTTCAGCGTTTTGTCTATAATGTTTTAAAAGTTCGTCTACATACATCAAATAGCATCAACTGTTTGTACACCCTTAAATTTCCAAATCCAAATTTTATACTTGTTAAGCTATAACACGTTCGTTATAAACTCCAGGAGTCTGTCTACAAATTTTCAAAAGTATGGCAATGTACATCAATTTGAATGAACTATTGCGGCACCCTTTAATTTATAATTTTGGATATTAATACTTGCTACTATTACGGTCATAGCAATCGACATTCTTTTCAGTTTGCAAGCGTTTATCTTTAACGATTTAAAAGATAGAGCCTGATAAATCAATTTACATTAATTATGGCAACACCCTTTAATTTATAAACCTGTTAACAAAGCGGGCTCGGCAATATAGGCCGTTTGAGGTTTCAGCGTTCTCTCTATAATGGTTCAAAATTTCGGTACATACCATAAATTACATCAACTATTGGGATACCCTTTAATTTCCAAATCCAAATTTTATACTTTTTATTAAAGCAAAGTTAGCAGTACAGGTTCATTATAAACTCTAAGCGTCTGTCCACAACTGTTCAATAGCATAGCCAAGTACATTAAATTTAATAAACTATTGGGGCACCCTTTTATTTGAGTTTTGAATATTAATACTTATTACTATAACAGTAACACAATCGAAATTTTGTACTCTTTGCAAGCGCTTATCTATATCGGTTAAAAAGATAGGCTCATACAGGTCAATTTACGTCATCAAAGGGGACACCCTTTAATTTTTAGATTTATTTTTGTATTACTTCTTGCTATGGGGACCTTTTTTATTAATTTAAAAAAAGTGCGCTTTATGGTTCATAATACACTTAAAAATTATGTATGTTTTATGGAACACCCTTTAATTTTTAAGATTATGAACTGTTTTAAAAACGAGACCAATCTGTTAGCATAATCCATCAAATTACAAAACATTTTCAAAATCGGTTTAGAAACGACTGAATTCTGCAGGCACAAACATAAACAAAAAGCAGGATTCAGTCGAATTTATAACCCCCTTCTTTTTTTTAGCAAAGCTATTTAGAGCTATCACCAGAATTTAAAGTTTTCAAAATCAAAGGAACAATAAGACTTTGGCAACAGCTTTAATTTTTCAAACATCCGAAGTGTACCACCATCAAACATTTAGGCAACGTCCCCTTAAGCAATATACAGTCCACATTTAAAAATTAAACTCTTCTTACCTTTACCTCTACTACATTAATATTTTCATTTTTTACCAAATCTCCCACATTCATTACATGGTTTAAGCTTGTTTTTTAATTTAACCATTTGTAACTTAGAAAAACAATTCGTTACATTTTGGTGAACATTTTTCGATAATAAAAAAGTTAGAAAAATTATTGCAAATATTATTTATTTAGTTTTAAAATCAACTTCTTATTTCAGTTCTTTGTTTTAACACTTTTTGTCGGTTAATTTTTATTCTTTTTTTAATTCTATTAGTTTCTCCAAACATTTAAAACGCTTTGCATGCACCCCGTATAACTACCCATCATAATATTAACAATTAATTTGTATTTTCCTTCGGCAACTGAATAGTTTATATTCGATATTTCGATACGATTTTTCATATTATTGAAGTGATAAACAGCCTGCAAGAAAATGTAATGCACGTTACTAATTGAATTATTTTATTTAAATAAATCTCAATTATTTTTGTTTTTTATTAGACTTAAAATTCTATTTAGTCTTTTCAAAATACTTACTCCTTTTTTTGGTGGACAGATCCGATCTTCTTCTGGTATGCTTTTTGTCAGCGAATACCAATACTCCGCGGGATTAAATAATGATGAACAAAAATCGTTTCGTGTCATGGAGTACACAGTTTTTTCCCATTTCCCGCGTTTCCATAAAAAAACTTCCGAATTCATCTTATTTAAAAGAAAAAAAATTTTCAATAAATAATATCTTTAATAATATTAATTTACCCTTAACAAAACGTCTTTTGGTATGTCAACTGCAACCGTTACATTGCCATTAGTTATTAACGTTTCCATGTCATCGTCATACTCATGCTTTAAATTAACTTCAAACAAGTTCATGTCGCCATCATTGCACGATTTAAAGAAACCATCATCATTAATCAATATAACGTAATTATTGCCCTTAAAAATTATTAATTTTAATGACACCTGTATTCATATTAAATATTTTTTTTTTACTTTTATTTTATAACTTACCTGACATCGAATTGTTATAATTAAAATTGTTAATAATTTGATATATTTAAACATTACAGATTTTGCTTTAATTGCCTTTAAAATGCTGGCCAAAGTTAAAGTCTGTTGTGCTAAATATTTCGTATCGAAGTTTTAATTTATACAAAATATTGGTCAAATTTTTTAAGTTTAATTTGGTAGTAATTAAACATTAATTGTTACTAATTTACTAATTTATAATTTTCAATTGTAATATTAATAATTTATAACAAATAATAAGCAAATTTAAGTAATAGAAAGCAAAATGTTAAATAAAAGATTAGATTTGCATGCAAAATTATTAAGTAGAAATTAATTATAATAATTGTTCGAACACGCCATTATCACACTTTTTGCTTTCAATAAAACTAAATTTACAAAATAGGGATAATTTTTTAAGGTTCCATAACCAAAGTCTGTATGTCCGTCTGTCCGTCTGTTTATTGCAGCCTATCTCTGGACCTGCAATTGGTAAGCTCTTAAATTTTTTTTAGTATAGGCGCTTTAAAAACAAATACAAAAAATAAAAAGGTGTTCCAAAAGTAACGTATTATTCATTAAAATAGTGTTATTCCTCGAACTGCGGTAGACTTACACTTCAAACTTGCACAGCATCAGTAAAATATTGTGCGCTTTAACAACAAGTAGAACAAATAAAACTTTAAATTAAAAGGTATTCCAATGTTAACGAGTTCAACGCTTATATGGCCTAAGCTTTTCAACCGTATGAGGCAGACATTCAGAATTCACAGAATAGGGTAAACGATCCTAAGGTCGGCATGCACCAGTAGTCAGCATTTTTTATTTAAAGTCTAAATAATTAAAAATATCGGTGATTATATACCTAAATATGATTTAGCTTTAATAAAAAGTACACTGAATTCCATCGTTGTAATATTTAAATAAGGCTGAGATGAGTATTTTTACTTATTGTTGGCCTCATTCAGTGACAACCTTTCAACTTGTGTAGAGATGCCTGATTTTTAATAAAATTTTTAGTGGTAAAGCTAACTTTAACAAGCAAGTTAACATGTTAATTATAAAAATTTTTTACCATTGCGGATTATAGGGGAAGAAATATGTTTAAACTTTGACTGTAAAGTGTTATTTCTCACAAAAAATTGTTTTTGTGCTAATTTTCATGGCTGCCGACATTAGGAACAAAAATTGCCTTGTTTTTCAGTAGTCGGCATGAGAGTGTTGACTTGTAGAAAAATAGTCTTTTTCTTATGTTAAACTCAAATTCTGCAATATTATTTGTTACTCATCTCTCTTGGAATTAGTTATAAAGAAAATAAATTTAAAATGAGCTCTACCAGTAGTCGGCACACGTATAATTAAGTATTTTAGGATCTGTCGACTGTTTAAGAGTTGTCGACAGAAAATTCTATTTAAATGGAAATCCCAAAATAAAGTAACATTTTTAAATGTAGTAATAAACATTCTTTATGACATTTTGGCATTAATAAACATTGTTAAAAAAACCTCCAAGCCTTCAATTTGCTCCAGTCCTATGCCAGCTACTTATGTAGATTTAAACCAAACGGCTAGTGACTCATCAATTAACAGCACGTTCTTTAAAAATAAGTTTTTAAATCCTTGAATTTTCTAGATGGTTAAATCCTTTTCATTGTTAAAATCCTGTAGGTGGTACTATAATTAAAAGAAATTCTTCCAACATTTGAAAAACATATGTATTTCCAAAAATCATCATCGACCAAATAAATTGAAGTTCCTATAAATTTAATTTTAAATAAAACTATAAAATTTGATTTTATTTACATGAAGAAATTAAAATAGCTATTATTTAATATAAAAATTATTGAATTCTTGTGGGAGTTTTGTCTTTCCCTTATAAAAAATAACATGCCGACAACAGGGTTAGCAAATGCCGGATTTAGGAACATGCATGCCGAATATAGGCACAAATGGTACATTTGAAAAAACACGTAAATTACTCAAAATTCATACAAATATATTAAAAAATAGTTAATTGAGTGTAAAACTAAGTAATTTTACGACAGTAATAAATAGTTTATATACCAATACATCGTTTACACTCAAACACAGAAAAATAATAAAACTGCCGACTATTGGTGCATTTACCCTATATGTATGTATTTACGAATATGTCCGCCTTAAAAATAAATTGTAAACAATAAATTTTAATATTAAAAAGCCATGACTTTGACGAATATGGCCTTAAATTATAAACCATTACAGGCAGACGCTTGAAATTTGTACAGAGGATGTCAAGTTGCTATAAAAATAAATATAAAAGATATAAATTAAAATAATTTGAAATTTATCCAAAATGTGTTTTACTTTTTCCGCTCTAACAAGTTTAAAAAATAATAATAAAAATTAACGGTGGAGCCACATTGTACGAAACCCTTCGTATGTGAATTAAACTCACACTTGACAGACTTATTTATTTATTTATTTATTTATTTATTTATTTTTATTTTTATTTTTATTTTTTCCATAAATTTGATAATTTTAAAAGAGACATTGAAAATGTAAACGTTTTGCTAAAGATGAACAAATGGACGTTAAACGAGAAAAAAACTAAAATTGTAGAAATAAATATGACTTAGCAATGTGACAATAGCAATTAACAATGAAAGTATAGAAAAATTAGAAAAAACAAAATATCTAGATAAAAATTTGAAATTTTAAGAAAATATAGACTATATATGCAAGGAAATTGGGAAAAATAGATTTTTTAAGAGAATATAAAATAAAATACTAAGATAATTTCAAAGAGCAAAAGAATCAGCTGAATGAAGCTTTTCTTTATTCGATGTTAGCCTTTTATTTGAATTTTGTTTTTTTTGTTTTCCTCAACAAAAAATAAATCAAGATTTAATATTAGTTTCCGAAAATTAATTTAGATAAACACAACTCGAAAAACTGAGTGCTTTTCATACAAATTTTTCAGACGAGTTGATCGGCTGTAATACAGAAACAGCACATAAGAGCGTTTAGAACACAGACGCATCGAGAGCTTAAAAAATAATTGTCTTCTAGAAAACTTATTGCGACCGAATTTCAAGCGTTTTTTTTTTTATATTATTAAGATTAAAATTTTCTCAAATAATTATGTGTGAATATATTAATATTAAATAAAAAAAATTTTCTTAAAAATATTCAATTCGTTTAGAAAATTTTTATGAAAATAACTCAAAAAACTTAATGCTTTTCATACAAATGTGATCGGTCGTAATACGAAAAAGTTTTATTTGTAAAATATTTTATAAAATGGTTGAAAAACAAATTTATTTATCGGTCTTTTATAAATTTTAACAGTCTAATTTATAAAAAGCTGTTTTTTGGTTTAAAGTTTACTATAGTTATTAAACACTTTTTGTTTAAGAAACTATTTTAAAAAATTTTTATAAAAAAACACACAATAACAGTTCTATAACTAATCTACCCTTTTACGTTTTACCTGGCAATATCTCTTATCATTTATTATTTAGTGCTTTAAAAAACTAAGTTTCAATTAACCCGAAAACTGAAAGTGGTCTTCTCTATACATTTATTTTTGCAAAACGGTGAACCATATTAGTAAAAATATACATGTCTTTGGTTACAGCAAAATACCTGAGCAAGAAATGTAATAAAAAAAATTATAAATATTTTTTTTATTTTGGTAAATAGATAAAATGAAAAGTATTCGAATAACAAGTTTAGCTTAAAATGAAATAAAAAGTTGTCCGGGGCTTAGAAAAAGCAATTTTAAGCAGAAAATCTTGTGTGATAAATGCTGAGAAACCTCATATTTTCAGAGTTACGAACCTTTGAAATTTCTATATGAAATTACAAATAATCTATAGCGGAAGGAACTAATATACAGGATATCGTAGGAAAGCTTTCTAAATAAACTATAAGGATCCTTACAGAATTATGTTGAACAATTGTTCAATTGTTTTTAATTTTGCTAATATTTTCACTTAGTTAAAAAATATAATCCTTTTTGTACCAAAAATATTTTTTTAGATGTAGATAGCCATGTATGAATTCCGGGCACGTTCTTAAATAAGATTTAAGTGCTAGTTTCTCATTTTTATTGTTTAAGAGTCTTATTGGTTCACAATGGATTAAAATTTGTTTGCGATATGTATGGCGCTTCGATAGGATCTCCTATGACATCCATATTGTCCTATTCCGGAGCAAAGTGTTTTAGGAATCACAAAATTTTTATAAACACAATTTAGCGATACGTAACTTTGAAAATATGGGTTACCAACGATTTTGTCAGTTTACATATTCTTTTTAAAATTACAGGACAAACTTGTATTATTATTATTTTATTTATTTATTTATTTTTAAAGTGGGGTAGAGAGTTCAAAAAATTTATATTTATTGAAGGTTTATAAGTCTATTAAACGTTTATGAATACTCTTTTGGCGACTTTTGCTTATTAAAGGTTTACAAACTCTTAAAGTACATTTATGAATTAGACTGTAAATATTTTTATTTATAAATAAGGCCTTTAATGCTTTGTACTCTTTCATAGTAACATAAAATGTTATATGTAATTGAAGTTTGACATTGAAGTTTACGTTTTTTATTCTGCTGTAAATTATTCCTGTTTTACAAAAGTTTTGCTTTTATAAACAAGAAGGCAAGAAAAAATACAAAAAATGATAAAAACGATTAAATTTGATATGCGACGAAATTATTTATGATAAATAAATAAAAGAATGAATTTAAACGTATACTGTAGACAATATTTGTGTATATTTCCAAGATGTTTATTTACATCTTGATTTAATTTTAATATCTTATGTTCTTGACCTTTTATTTACTCTAGAGAATATCGTTTTTCAAAACGCAACAAAATAAAACAAAAAAATATTTAACAAATAAATAATGATGACTGTCAGTTTTTATTCTTAAGTAAATTTAAACGCAATTATTTTCACAATAAAACAAAAAATATAGAGCAACTACCAAAAAGATAAGATTTTTAGATTTATGGGAAGCATGGTTTATATTTAATTCAATGTGCACTAATAGCTCAAATAGCATACATTATTTGTAGTATAAAGTTGTTGCCTAAAAGTATGTTAATGTTAGTGTTTGGTTATTTAAATTTCATCGTATGAAAGGTTGCATTTTTAAGTACTATATGAAATATACTTTATATACACCCTCTTTAATTCATTAACCATCTCTGTAAAATTGTATTATTTTTCATGTTGCAAAACACCAGCATCAGTGGTAGTAAAGGAAATTGCGATATATCATTTTAATAATCATATTTTGAGATAATTAAACAAAAAAAGCAAGATGACTAACGCTTGGAGAGCTGCTGGAATCACGTAAGTGCTTTTTGTAAAATGATAGTAAATATTAAAGTGCTTTTGATAAATTTGCATGCATTACGTAACATGTCCTTTTCAAGTGTCATAATTTTCAGATGAAAGTACTTTAAAATAAACAAATATATGTATATATTTTATTTAAGCTATATCCAATATTCCAATATCTGTGCTAAAGTTGTGCGTCAAGCGCTGAAATCGGACTTGCGGGCAGAGGCTGCCAAACGTGCCGATAGTCATGTGAAATTCACACCATGGACGAATGGCAAACCAGCACGTAAGTATTTACTAAGAAAGAAAACAAATTTTCATTGCAAATAATGAAAACTGTTGTCTTGTTAGGATCTTGTAAAGCTTTAAATTACATCATACAAATTATAATATTTTCATTACTTATGATTTTTCAGATGAAAAGTAAAAAAATTTTAAAGTAGATGTTTTATGGTCTATTTTTTAAAATTCAGTCGGAAAAGTAAGCTAGAATATTTTAGTTCCTTTTTGAGTTGTTACTTGTTTTGTTCTATCAATAAGTATTAAATCTAACCTGTGAATTTCTTGTTTTACTAAAAACAGTTTTCCCAATCAAGTTCAATTATAACACTTCTTGTGTTCCTTACTCATAACATTTTGTTAAATAAAAATTGAAATTTAAATTTATTTATTTGTGAATTAAGCTAAATTCCGTTTAAATTAATCTTAAACTAAGTTCCCATGAATAAAATTTTTGTTTTCGACTAACTTTGTTAGACGATAACACATGTTATAATTTAAGTTTTAATAATTAATTACTTTATTTTCTTTTCAGCAAAACAAGCCGCTGCCGAATAATAAATTTCTTATTTTGTGATCAATTCGATTTCAAATAGTTTAGACTCTAAGCAGAAATTCTAAATAAAAACAGAAAAAATTAAATGTGTTTTTATTTTTAAAGTTTATGACACTGTGAAATAAAAATAGGAAGATTCGATTGGCACAATGCACCCAGACAGGCTGGGCAACGGTTCGAAGTGCCGGGAACTATTCGTTCACGGTAGCAGTTAAGGATACTGCACCAAACCGCTCTTTATTGTGCCAGAACTGATCTTGTATGCCTGGGTAGAAGCCTCTCATCTTCTGAAATCGCGGGTGGGTGTTCAATTAGGACTTTAATAGATCTGTAGCCATTTATGGTGTCTAGGACCACCTGTCGATGTAGTATTTTTTGAGTATTTGCAATGGACATCCGGCTTATTTCAGCCGGAATAATAATACCGGATGTCATTGCAATAATGCCTAAGGTCCTGCCGGATGTGTCGGAGCGGGGGATCCCGCAATATCACCTCATGATTAGGGTGAGTGGGCAGGGGACAAGCCACTAGAAATTGCTTGGTCAGTAGTTCATTATGTCGTCTGACCGGAAGGTGATCTATATTTGTCATTTTAACACATCCTGTCACGATTCTGAGTGCATCTTTTTGTGCAGTTTGTAAAACTCGCCAATTAGCATCACTAAGGAACGAGGTCCAAATCGAGGCAGCATAATTAAGGAGGGAGCAGCCAATTGCCTTGTATGTTGCCACTTTCGTCTCCTTAGTCATTCGCCAGCGAGTGCTTTTAGAACTACGCCCAAAA
This sequence comes from Cistogaster globosa, assembly GCA_937654795.1. Lineage (NCBI taxonomy): Eukaryota > Metazoa > Arthropoda > Insecta > Diptera > Tachinidae > Cistogaster > Cistogaster globosa. Next base: position 71,422,065 of record OW569406.1, read on the forward strand.
TTTTGGTTTCTGTACCGTAGGGATACGGCGACCTTCGACCGTGATGTCTAATTCCATTCTTCCTCTTTAGTACACAAGGTGAAAAGAGATATCCATGATTTTGAGGGTGATAGCTGAAGTCTACGTTCCTGAAAGAATTGTGAGATGGTGGCCAATTATTGTAGCTTTTGCCTCAATCGTATGGTTTCACAATAAGTTTGACAAGCAGTAATCAAGCTCAAAATTGTTCGTATTAGGTTTTTTCCACTACGTTTCGACGACAATTGGGTTTTCCCTGCAGAATGATCCGAGTCTCAGAGGATCGAACATTGTTAACTCTGCTGTATCAACCGGAAAAGTTTTTCCGACAAGAAAGTTGTTACAGCAACAACTATGTGGATAAAAATTTCTTGTGCGGCAATATCCCTCAAGATTTCATTTTTTAAATCACTATTTTTCCTTAGGGTGAGCAAAATCTATTTTTTCGGAACATTTGTTTATGTTACGCATTTTTAATTAATTCATAATATAATTTTTCGTGGAGCTTAAAATCAAATTTAAACTTTGAAAGTAAATCTTGTACACAAGCACAAAATCCGTTAAATTAAATAATGTAAGTGCGAGTAAAAGACAAATATATTGACTAATAATTATCTTATAAGCGGTTGAAGATTTAAATAAATTTTTAAACATCACAGGAAGAAGATGGCTTCTTACCCAAGTGAAAGTTCAACAGTGTAGGGCAAACAGATTCTAAGTTATGGGGTACTTTAGTAAATTTCTTAAATTATTTATTGTATCAATGAATTAGTGTTTTTCATTTACGCTTAAGTAAATAATTCATGTCAACCTTCTCTTGATTTTAAAAACAATATAAAAATTTCTCATATCCTTTTTATACGCTTCAGCACAAAAAGTGGAAAAAGGGTGTAACTAATTTTGTCATTACGTTTGTAAGTTCTACAATATCAATTTCCGACCCCAAGTTTTCCAAGGCACCAGATCAGCTAGAAAAAAAAATTATATATGCCAATCGATCAGACATAGTGTCGAAAGAGGTGCTATTTGAAATCAGCATGATCGGTCTATGTTCTTCAAGGCAGCGGGCAAAACACTACGCCTCTACCTTTGATTTTTTCACATTATTTGGAACAATAAAGAAACTCCAATCAGAAAAACAAACATGTGTATGGGCCGATATAGAATTAAAAAATAAGAAAAAACAATCAAGTTAAAAAATTGGTGCTCGCTCATATTTTCCGAGTTACGGGCCTCTGAAATTTTTTAAAATATCAATATTGGTATAATTTTAAGAATTTTGAAGAGATCTGTAAAGAAATACTAAAAATTTTTAGAAATGCTTAACCCAATTAAGCCGATGGCATTTTTATGTAAAGTTATGTACAGTGGCGGTTAATATAATAGCACCAGTCGCAATATTCTAATTTGAAAGATGTAAAAATTTAACTTATTTATTAAAATATTTTTTGAGTATAAAAAACAGTTGCGTTTTTTTATGCTATCTCTGAGTGTGTGTATTTGTTGTCGACTTTCGTAACTGTTTGTCAGTTCTAGAGGATCTTTTGTAAACATTTCGTGTAGTTATTAAAATAGCACCAGTAAGCTTTTTTAAATTTTGTGTAAAATAAGTGAAAAAGGAAGGTAGTTAAAAGTTTTTAATATACTTTCTATAAAATCGTGGAATAGCTTTATAAAAGTTGTAAAATTATAGGTCGCGGAAAGCCTTGTTCGCCGGAAAAACGTGAACTAATTAAAAAAAAATACTTCCGAGGGTAAATCGTATTCCCAAATAGGGGAATTGCTAGACTGTTCCAATAAAATGATCAGAAATGTCTTAGATATGAGCAAAAAGTTATGTCCTGTTATAGGAAGCAAGCTTTGTCAACCATAATAGTATAACGATAAATACGGATGACTAAAGCAAATCCCTTTATAAAAGCAATGGAGCTCAAAAAAGCATTGGATGTGGTGGCAAGCGTGCAAACTATTCGCTGCAGACTTCGAGACAACAGCCTTAATGCCTGTAGTCTTCGAAAAGTGCCGCTCTTTTCCTCTAAGTATGTTGCAAAACGGATATCTTTTGCTAAAGCACATTTAAATTGGCCAAAGAAAGAAATGTGGTATGGACTGACAACTCCAAAATTGCTCTTTTTGGTGGAAAAGGCTCAAGATGTTTTGTTCGTAGGCTACCTAACAGCAAACACAAGCCACAATTGACATAGTCATAGTATTATGGTATGGGGTCGCTTCTCGTATCAAGGAGTGTACTCCATATATTTGATCAAAACCGTTATGGATTCATCGGTTTATGTAAGAATCCTTGATGAAATTATGCTGCCGTATGTTTCACACGAAATTCCGCTGGTGTGGATCTTCCAGCAAAAAAATGACCCCAAACCCACAAGCAAAATGGCAAAAAAATGCTTTAACGATAACACTATCAATGTACTTAAGTGGCCTGCACAGTTTCTAGATTTGAGCCCTATCGAAAATCTGTGGACGGACATAAATAAGGGTGTATCAATAATAAAACCAACAAGCGTTGAAGGGCACTGGCGGCTGTGCAGAAAATTTGGAGTTCCATCAAAGTTGAAAGGTGCGAGCATTAAGTGGATTTCATGGGAAGACGTTGTGCCACGGTAACAGCAAGAAAAAGGGCACGCGACAATGTATTAAAACCTAACAATTAATTTATCTACAAGATATCTGATTAACATCAAAGAATTTATTATTTCGTTTTGAGTTTAATCTGCCCAACAGTTAGCAGATGCAAACGAAGTCATTAAAATATGTGCGTTGTGCTATTATATTGACCGAAGCTGTATATGCAGTAGTTGAAAATTTTTCTTGTTTTTCAATTCCCTCTTACCCCAATATTTGCTTTTTTGAATGGAGTTACACTAGATTTACATGGATGGTGGTTATAAGTATAAGACTCGGCACTCTTATAGTATAAAAGAAAACTCAGATTTTTTAGTATTTTAAGACATTTGTAGAGTCGTGAATGACCTTGCTTTTAAAAACCTTGTTATATTTACCAAAATAGCAAACAAAAATTTATGTTTTTAATTTCGAAAGAAATTTTTTATTAAAAGTTTTTTTATATACCTAGCTTCTTACAAAAGAAAATCAATAAATAAAACTTGAGTCAATTAAAATGAATTTAGTAAAAATGATTAGCAATTCGTTTCCAGTAACAATATTGAGAATCGAACTTTTTTATAAAAATTTCAGAGGCCATAACTCGGAAAATATGGGCGAGCGCCAATTTTTTACTTGATGTGTCTTTAAGTGAATGAATAGAAATGAATTGCAATTCACTGTTACAAATGCATTTGAATTGGAATCGTTTCCAATTTTTTCGTTTCCGTTTGCAGTTCATTTTTACCTAGTTCGTTTCAATTGATTTCAATTTTATTAATTTTTTTTTTTTTAAATATTTAAAAATTTAGTTAATTCCTGACGAATTTGAATACAAAAAAATGATTCTCACTCATATGTTTACAATGTGTAATTCCTTTAACTGTTCACTCGCTCTATTTTAAAGTAATCGATAAACATCGATTCAAAGTGTTCGTCAGTGTTGTCAGTTACGACGATTTCTCGCCAAACGTGGCAATAAAGATTTTAGAATGGTGAGATGCGAGATAATTGTCGATATTTTTGGCAATTCTTATGATTTTCTTAATGATAACATTGCAATTAAAAACAAAAAAAACATTGTAGCTTTATTAGATATGTTTAAAGTCGGCTTAAACTGTAGATATATCGGCGAGTTAACCAAGTTCGCTTTTAATCTGGCTTTTATATACATAAATAAAAAAAGCGCTAAAGCATTTAATAATATGGATATCATCCATTTTGGCACAGAATTTCAAACTGAATTAAACAAAACTGATACTGCAAGAAAGTTGTGTTTTATTTATAAAAAGTTTCTAAAAGAAATGCTTGCCCGGCTTCGAAGAAACATATATATTTTAAATTAAACTTTATGTAGTTCAATAAGTGTTAAAAAGATTTGGACACCCTTACATAAATTTAACTCAATATTTTAATAATAAAGTACTAAGAAGCCTATACAAGCTCCGGCCCAAAATTTACGAATACCAGGGTGCTGCTGGTACTTACCACTTTAAGAAGTCGTCGATGCCAGTTTTAATATGTTGACTATTCCCACAAGTAATTCTTGTGTCGAAATATGTTAAGTAGACTTAATACAAACAAAATGTACCACAGCAAGGATACAAGAGAAAATAGTGACATTGGACCATATGAGTGTGTAATTTTTGATTCAATAATTAAAATATGTTCTTAAATTAATTTTTTACTTTTAGCATTTACTATAATATTTTAAAATACCACTATGATTTCTAGGTTTAACCTTTAATTATAAAAATTACTTAAATGCTATTCATTGATTCTAGAACTAGGTTATTTATTTTTATGTTTGTTAAGTTATTTGTTTTATTATTATTATTATTATGTTACGTTCATAGCATTCATGTTATGTTAGTTTTGTGCCTTTACAAATAAATTACATTTAGTATTTATTAAATGAAAACTTCTTAGATTGTTATAAGCAATGTCACAGACATGTCTAATTTATGGCAATGTAACTTATATATTTTTGTATTTTGGAAATATTTGGCGATATTCGACAGGAAAAAAACTGGCAACACTGCTGTTGGCTTATTTACAATTTAGTTGAAATAAAAGTTTGCCTGTTGAGAAAATTTCATATATATTCTGAAAATTTATGTTTCTTCAAAACCACACAAAAAATGAGTGAAATATTACAGAATCACACAACATCCTGCAAAGAAGATAGCAGCAACAGCGATGATGATACAAACGTACAAAAATCGGAAACATACCAATGCGAACAGCCTCTAAGCAAATTAGACTTAACTCCAGAAAAAGCAGAACTACCTGGTGGAAGCTCAGCGCATCCACCAGATGACGATAAAGATCTCGACTGGGTCGAAGAACCAGAAGATTATATTCAAGTCCAAAAAGATAGTAACATGAAAGTGGTAGCTTCACATTATAATGAACTAAAAGAAGCCGGCAGAAAAGAACGCTTTAAATCTCGTATATTTCATATGAGAAATTTTAACAACTGGGTTAAGTCCCAACTTATCTCGGAATACCTAAAACGTATAGGTGAAAATCAACGCATGGGAGAGCCCATGCGTGTCTTAGACATGTGTTGCGGAAAAGGTGGAGACTTGCTTAAATGGGAAAAGGCTTTGATTACCTACCTCATTTGCACAGATATTGCTGAAGTTTCCGTTGAACAATGTAGAAAACGTTATGAAGATATGTGTAGAAGAGCAGAGAAAACAAAATTTTCTCACAAGTTTGAAGCGGAGTTTTTTGCTTGTGATTCTACGTTAGTACGACTTAGGGAACGCTTTAAAGATCCTTCGTTAAAACTACATTTGGTCTCTTGTCAATTTGCTTTCCATTATTCCTTTGAGTCACTTACACAGGCAGAGTGCATGGTTCGCAATGCAGCAGAATGTTTACAACCAGGTGGTTTTTTTATAGCAACTATACCGGATGCATACGAACTAATGAAACGATTAAGAGCATCTAGTAATGGTCGTAGTTTTGGCAATGAAGTTTATAATATTGAATTTATTTGCGATACCAACCCGCCACCTTTATTTGGTGCAAAATATCAGTTTCACTTAGAGGGCGTTGTTGATTGTCCAGAATTTTTGGTGCATTTTCCAACCCTAGTAAAACTTTGTCGTAAGTATGGCTTAAAATTGGACAGAAAAACAACATTTGCTGATTATTATAAAGAAAATAAAGATAAAGGTAGTTATTTACAATACTTTAACGTAATTAAAAATTAAAGATTTTATATCTTATAGGACGTGCCCTTCTGCAACGCATGAACTGTTTAAATACTGTATATGCTAATCGTATAAATAATGACGAACAATATGCTCATATCAAGCGCTATATTAAAGGTAATTCTGGACGCCCTTATGGTTCATTAACAAAATGCGAATGGGAAGCGGCAAGTAAGTCATGCTTTAAATATAATATAATTTTTAATAGTAGGTACCTATAATAAAAATTTTAATAGTCTGGAATAACATACGTATAATCATTTGATTAATAAAAAGTAATCCAAAAAGTACGTTCGGAATAAAACGGCAGTAATTTTTAATTTTTTTTTTTTTAACTTTTTATTAACTTTTTGTAAAATTCCTCAAAGCCAAAAAACCCAAACTGATTAAATAACCGAGCTTAAGTTTGAACTTTATAACTTTGTCAAAATATTTATTAGGAGTAAATAATAATGATAATATCCAATGAAATGAAGAAATATTAGATATAATAAAATCGTTGAAAAATTACTTCAAATAACAATTCTGCTTTTTTTAAGAAACAAACACAATATGAAATATAAAATTTTTTTGAAAATACTTTAAATCAAACAACCTACTTTATGTAAAAAATTACACCCAAGGCACCGAGCGCTCATGCAGCAAGAGTATGATACCGGAACAGCATCTACAGTGATGTAAAGAAAAAGATAAACATAATGAAAATAAAAATTTCATTCGTGGCTAAGTCGACTAAGCAGAAAGCTTGAACAAATATATGTAATGATGATTAATAAACAAAACAAAACAAAAATAACCTTTGGGTTGTGGATGGATTATTTCGATTATCCAAATTAATTTTATTGCTTGTGAATATTCCTTGTATTTATTAAATTAGTTGGCTAGTATGGTTCAACTATACTATTTACTTGCTGCTCAGACAATCAAATAAATAGACTGCAAAAACTACAAAACAAAGCTATGCGCTCAATTTTGAAATGTCACCGTTTTACGTCAATAAAATATATGTTAGATACACTAAAATGGTTAAATGTACATCAGAGACTACAACTTAATACAATATATTTTATTCAGAAAATGAAAATGAGAAAATCACCAGAATATCTACTTGAACAAATAAGATACGTGGGCGAAGTTCAACCCTACAACCTTATGAATGCCTTGGACTTTAGACCCCAGAGGTTAGACACAAACGCAAAGAAGAGATCTTTATTTAACAAAGGACTGAACCTTTATAACAGTATGCCAAGTAATATGAAAGATGAAGTTAATATAAATCTTTTTAGAAGGAAGACTGTCAATTTTATAAGAAATATTGATCTGTGATTTAATTTATTTTTATTCAGAATTTATTCAATTTTTTTCAATTTGTTAAATGAAATTAAAATGAAATGTATTTGAAAGTATTATAAATACTACTAAAAAAGATAATAATAATAGATGAAGACGGCTGTAGTGACACAGAAAATGATGCATTACATTCTGATGTGTCTTATTTCTTTATTTATTTTTTTTTTTTTTTCTTTTTAATTTTGAATATTAAGTAAACGTCAACTTAAGCCGCATTAAATTAATTTGTTATACAACAACACAATTCAAAAATTTTTTTCAAAAATTATTGTAATTTATTATACACTTCCTGCACACATTAAGTGCATATAGTAGAAGTAAAAAATGCAACAAGTAAAAATAAAAAAATGGTATTAAGTTAATTGGATTTATTCCGCCAGTAAATATAATACTGTTGTCATACCTTTCGGTGAAGACCGTCGTCGCTGGCTGTTTATTTGGTACGATTCGCAAGCGCTTTCGATGTAGACATAATTTTCAAGCCGCGTTTTGATTGGTACTCGTCAAGATAACTTCATTAATGAATTGAGTTCATCATTAAAATGTATAAACGAAATAAATGACCTAAATGAATATTATCGCCTTTTTAATGGAAACTTAGAAAATGTAAAAAAATTAATTATTAAATCGAGAATAAAATAAAGTAGTAGGAATAAGTTATTTCATAATGAATTAAGAGCTCCTAAACAAGAAAAACTTATCAAGTATCAGAAAGCTTTAAGAGAAAGCTTAAAATTGGACAGAAAACACCGCTGATGTACGAGGTTAACATCAAAAATCAGAAAAGGAACTATAGAAATTAAAAGTGTTTACATACAAAAACACAGAAATAACGTGTCACTACTAGAGGCTGAAAAAAAATTATGGAAATAAATATGAACACTAATATACCCTTTACAACAAATAATATAAAAATAAAGTTAATATATTGAATATGTTTGTGAAAAAAAATCGGACAATATTGGATTATTTAAGCGCCCAAAAAACACAATGTCAACTATTACATCGATCAACATATACAACACTATTATAAAATTTCACTTGGAATACGGATCAACTATACTATACACATGCTGCACAGATCAACAATATCAGGAATGCAAAAATTACAAAACAAGCGATGCGAGAAATACTAAAGTACAAAAGTTTCACGCTAAGATGGCGCTTAATATACATCAAAGAATAAAAACATTATTTTATAAGGAACTCAACACACACAACACAAAGTCAAATTACTTAAAAAGTGAACGAATCTCTTATATTAAAAAAAATATTTAAACTTTAATAGAAATAATAATAATGAACAGAGTTCAAACTTATGATATAATAAATGTTTTATAAAGTACTAATTTATTGTACCCAGCGTTGCCTGGGTTTAATTTAAGAGCCTTTCTAGGCATTGTATAATATATTATAGCGTTTTTCGTTATCGGTTTGCATCTTACGTTGTTATGAAAAATCGTAACTTACGAATGCGTCGACCAATTTCGTGCAAACTTTAGATAAACCATCTACACGACCATACAAACAAAGCCTAAAATCTAATTCGGTTAAGCGCACAAAAAACAGAATGTTAACTATTACATTGATTAACATATACAACAAAAAAACTACCGCAATTACAAACGCGCTTAAAAATATCAATGTCCTGCTGTAATATAAGCATAAGTTGAACAAAAAATCGTCTTGAAATTATTTGTTCTAAAATACATTTCAAATATATTTTATATTATTCAAATATATCTTATATTTATTTGTGATTCTTACTTACAAAGTGCTTTTTGTCTTTTATTTCAGCAATATATTTAGTATGTGCTTTTCGTAAATGCAAAAATACCTGGGATGCTGAAGGTAAACCGGTGTTTGAATTTGACTAACCGTAGCTGCCTATGTATGCATGAGCCTTAAAACATAAAAAAGAACCCAAGCCAAACAACATGTTAAAAAATGTTAGAAGATGAAATCAACTCATTTTATTAATTAAAAAAGCTTATAATTTAATTCACATTTTTTCCTTAAATGTTTTAAAGGAAGAAACTTTATTAAAACAATTTCAAACTGTGTCGTTTAAGATTTTCAAACCAATTTTCTTTTTATAAAAAGGATTAATAGGACTTGGCATCGAATTGGGTTTTAACAAGCCCTTACCCGGTTTTCTTTTTGCATCGTATGGTATGTCAGGTGAACTTTTAATTTGTTGTATATACTCAAGAGGGTTTTGACATGTGTTGTTTTTTAACGCAATCTTAACGCGTTTTGTGCTGCTTGGTGTTTTAGGAGAGGTGGAGGCCGAAAGAGATGTCATTTCTTTACTGGATGATGAAAATTGGATATCAGTTTGCCGTTGCTTTGCCAAAGGATTTAATACTAAATTTGCATTAGCCTTTTTCAATTGGAGTTTACGAGAGGGTAGAAAATATTCAATTTCGCCATCTTGTAAAGGCTCGTCCCATTCATTTTCAGTTTTCTTTTGTGTCGTTCCTGCAGAATCTGCAACAGATCCGGATATTTTATCTACACTATTCTCATCTCTTTTACAAAGATGATGTGTTAAGTTATCTTCGGAACTACATATTTTTAAGTTGTACTTTTGGTTATTTCGTGATTCTCTATTATCTTCATTATTGTTATTCTTTGGAAAATCAATTTTCTTTTTTAATTTATTCAGTTTTGTGGATGTATTATCGCTAATGTTCTCTTGTAATTTTATTTTTATAACAGGTTCAGTTGTTTCTTTGTTTTCAGAATTTTGTAATTTGTGTTTATTTTTTTTATTCTGTTTTTTACACAAAGTCTGATCCATTTTAGCCTTTTTCGGCTTTAAGTCGTCTTCATTTAGTTCTTCTTCCAACCAATTGTTCATGAAGGATTTTTTCGACCTCTTTCTACGCTCCTGTAAATAATCTTTGGGCAAAGCATTTTCCAAACTTTGCTCATAATTGTTCTCATCGATGTCATCAAAATTTAGAGACTTTAAAAATTTTCTTCTTTTACGTTTTGTCATTTGTCTAAGCTTTCTATCAACTCCATATAATTCATTCTCCAAATTGTTTAATTGTCTAATTTTGTCCTTAATTAAAGGTTTTTCGGATTTACCCTCAAATCGTGGCATTGTCTTAATTCCCAATGGAAATTTACCACTATCATAGATTTTAAACAGCTCCAGTAACTTTTTAAGTAACTTTCTACGTTTTGTTGGGAATTCTTCTTTGTAAAGTAAATATTCAATATCTTTAATAATATATTGAGCATCCAACGGCAATTCGGGCATAAAAACATCTACATTTCCAGCGCGTGGATCCAGGTGTTTAATGCTAGAACATTTTTCCATATTTTCATTTTCAGTTTCGTCATTCTCATTTTCTACTTTTTCTAAATCATCAATACGTTTCGTAGGAAATCCCATATTTTTCCAAGCATTGTACTTTTCAGTGTATTCTCTACCCAAATCACTTTGATAAAGTAAATGATAAAATATTCTAGTCCGACAATGAGATATCAAATTAGAATCCTTTTGCACCGCCATGAATTTAATAAAAGGTTTAACAAACATTCCAACTTGTTCTGCAGAAACTTTTCCGTCCGACACTTTGGCCAATTCTTCCAAAAATATATCAAAGTAATGCATAGTAAAGCCTTTCGATGAGGTATTTTCAAAAAGCACTATTTCAGATGCATGTTTATTAAACAGTCCTATTGCATCCAAACTCCAATCCAATGACTTTAAAGTCTTAAACATATAACGTAACATACGTCTGGCCAACATTAAAAATTTATCAATACGCCATTGATCTATACCAAACCATTCAATACACATCGTTTTCAAAAATGCTCCAAAAAAGTCCAGGCAATATTGCAAGTTATCCTTGAAACATTCTAAAAGTTTGCCAATTTGCTCTGCAAGCTCTTCTTGGACCAAAGGTTTATCAGAGTACCACATATTATAATAAAGTCCCTTCCATATTCTCATAAAATCTTCTCGGCTAAATGTAAAAGACGATTTTGTTCTTAACTCAAGCCATTTGCGTAGTCGTCTCATTTGTCTATTTCTTTGAGTTAAATCATTGCACGCTAAGGATTTTACTATTTGCACTTCCTGGGCTATAATCTGTATATCTTCTGAAACTTCGTCTTCACCATCTTTCTCATTGAGTTTATTATTTTGATTTTCTTTCGTTTTTAAGGGTACATAGTCTTTTAATTTTGTAATGGGTGCCATTACCACCATATTATTTATTTAATTTATAAATAGTATATACTTTTTACCAATTCCACAAATTTTCAAACTCAAGCGTTAACACGTGTTTAAATATTGACAATTTTCGCTAAGATTTATGTTGCCAGACCCAATATTAGCTTTTCTCTTAAAGCCAACTTACACAAAAATCTTTTTATAAAACTAGTTGAATGAAATTTATATCTGCCAACATGATGTGCAGAAAAACATGCGAGGAAAGCAAAATGACTGCTTTAATTTCGAGAGGCTATTTTTGCATACGTTTTCGTTTTTTTCATTTAAAATAACGCAACATTAAAAACGCAATATACAAATTACGATGGCATTATAAATCGCACAAGCGTACGCTGAAACCAAGGTACATTTATTTTAAAATAAATGTACCTTGGCTGAAACTTTACAAAAGAATTTAAAAATGGCCTTTACAAGCCAAATTGAATACTAGGTAACATGGCGAAATAATACTAGGTGGTCTCGATAGCGAATTCATTGATTTTTGCCGAAACGTCAAGTGTCAGACACCATATAAAAAAAATTATACTAAATTTTTTACATATGGAGTTTGACATTTCAGGTTTTGAGCAAAATTAATGAATTCGCCATTGCGATCAACTAGTATTGATTCGCCTTGGCCCAGGTAATCGAATTCGCTTTATAAATTTTTACTAACCAAAGTCAAAAGTTGTTTACATTTTGTTGAGGTGCCATTTAAAAACACATAAAAATGTTCAATTTTAAAATCGGATAAAAATTTTTAAATAAATCATTTTTTTGTGTGATAAGTAACTAGAGTGTGTGTGCCCAATTGCAGTTAATATATAAATTAGAACAAACAAAAAACATTTATTGAAAAGAAACTGTTTCTTTGAGAAACATTTTAAAAAATTGTTTATTTTTTTATTAAAATATACGTATGTATGCATGTATGTACATTTATAAAAAATATTTGAAGAATATGAAAATTATTTGAAGAAATATTTAAGCGGTTTGCAAAATAAAAAGTGCGGGAGTGGAACTTTGTTCAATATGCCGAAAGACACCAAAGGAAAAGTGAAATGAAGTAGAATTTATTCAGTAACTGCCAGTCCCACGATATCGCAATCAATCGTTCGTTCGCATAATTACATTCAAAACAAAAACAATTTTTAAGAATTTGTTTTGAATGTAATTGTGCTAACGAACGAACGATTCCGACATCGTGGGACTGGCAGTAAATTTCATTTTCTTCTCTGTTTTTTATAATATTCATTACTGTTTACCGACACGTACATGTAAATTTACACAAACAAAACACACGCGTTTTTGTTTTTGTCCTAATGCGGTTACCTTGTATTTAATTTGCCTTGCACATATACAAATCAAAGCGAATCGTAAAGGCCGGGGTACATACAAGGCGAATTAATAACAGGTGGCCTTAACAGCCCAGGTGACTTTTTGATTTTTACTTCTTCGAATGTCAAAAGTTATATTCTCCTACGTAGGAGAGGATAATAAACTCGGAGAATCGTCAAACTTTTTTTACAGAGTTGTAAAAAAAAGAGTATTATTGTTGTTCATAACAAAAATGTAAACAAAATTTGACAAAAAATAAGACCTTTTAGAAACGGTAACAATTCTTCAATTTTTAATAGATTTTAAAATGACAATTAGAAATGAAAAGCTCTAAGCTTGCAGAATCAGATTTTCAGGTTGTCACTTTCGCCATTTTAAAAATGAAGGAGCTACACCCAAAACATGTAGTCATTAATTGCGATGGTTTTTTAGTTATAGAAACAAAACTAAAAGCCGTGCATCATAGCGGCTGACAATCGATAGAGGCTTAAAGTACGAATCGATCGTGGTATATATCGTTTCTTGCAAGACTGTACGAAAAAAGTTATAAGCCAGCAAACTTTAAAATGGTAAAAAAAAATCGCTCAAAAATATGAGTTAAGTTTCTCGCTTATATCTCGGAAACTATTCCGCGTGCACATATACTGCTATATACGATCGAAAGAGGATAAAAATACGAATCGATCGTGGTATAGTTTGTTTTCTAAAAGACTGTACGAAAAAAGTTATTAAGCGGCAAACTTTTCAAATTTGAGAAAATCGCTGAAATTGATAATTTTAGTTTTTTGCATATATCTCGGAAACTATTCCGCGTGCACATATACTGCTATATACTTTCGAAAGAGGATAAAAATACGAATCGATCGTGGTATAGTTTGTTTTCTGAAAGACTGTACGAAAAAATTTATTAAGCGGCAAACTTTTCAAAATTAAAAAAATCGCGGAAATTAATAAGTTTAGTTTTTTGCTTATATCTCGGAAACTATTCCGCGTGCACATATACTGCAATATACGATCGAAAGAGGATAAAAATACGAATAGATCGTGGTATAGTTTGTTTTCTGAGAGACTGTACGAAAAAAGTTATTAAGCGGCAAACTTTTCAAATTTGAGAAAAATCGCTGAAATTAGTTTAGTTTTTCCATATACTTTAAAACAAATTTTTCATACAAAATTCATTTTAAAATAAACTTGAAATTAACATTAATTTGTATGCATAAGGAAGTATATATTAAGATTCTGATAGTAAAATTTAAAATCAAAAATAATTTTTAAGGCAGTATACGTTTAGTTTTTGATAGTAAGTAACAAAATAAAATCGATATCCCCTCAATTTAACATATGTACATATATAATAATCACTGCATATTAGAGTATATTATTAAAGATATATTAAGCCATATTAAAACAACAATTAAATATATTTGAATTATTTGAAAATCAAATTCAATTTTAAAAATATAATAACTAAAAAATTTGTGTAATTGTTACAAAAAAGAATTTATTTGTAGGGTATGGTGAAATATTTTGTTTCAATTCCATTCATCCTATTTGCTTGGTCTGGCAGCACAACTTAGGTTTTCTTTGCGGACGAATAACGGAATTGTTTTAAGGTAAAAAAATAAAAAAAATGGGAGAAAATAAAAACTGCGGCTTAATCATTGTTGCCATTCCAGCTATATGAAAAATGTGTAATTTGTTTAATATCTAATCCGTGTGTAATATCCCTTTGTACTTCTAAATTAGTTTTAATCTCAATTGTGCGATAATAAGAACCTAGTTTTTAAAAAGTGTTAAACTAGTTGATTAATTCACTTTAGAATTTTCGCATATAAAAATGGATTTTTAAAAATTTCACCTCAAGTAGTTAGCAAATGTTTCTAGACTATAAAATCAGTTAAAACCTATATTATTAAAAATAGTACTAACTATATTTTATTTTTTTAATTTTTCTGCTTTTTATTAATCACAAAAGTTAAAATCGTTTATTGAAATTTCCTAAGAATCAAAATTAATAGAAATTATAGAGGATATAAATAATATAATATAAATATACAAACTACAACATATATTAGATATTATATTATTTATATCCTTTATATATATATATATATATCCTTATATTAATACAAAAGCACTTCCCCTTAAATTGTTTATATTAAGAGTAACTTTTTCTCAACTACCAGATGATAATAAATTAATTGCTAAAATATTTACAAAAGCAAATTACATGGGCATCGCATATTGATCACTTATAGGTCACAACTTCGACTCTACTAAAGGCCGGGGCCCATAGAATCTGTCATACGTTAAACTTTGACAAATTCAACTAAAGTCAAAGTAACGACGGATGAGGTTGGCACAATGAAAACTTTGCTGACGGATGCTAAATCAAAGTTTGCTCTCTATTTTTATTCACTCAAATTTAATTTGTAGTATATTTATTTGTTAATTTAATCAAATTTGTATTTTATTGTTTCCCACGAAAATTGTTTTATTAAAATCACAAAAAACACAATTGAAACACAGCAAAAGTTAAGGGCGGTTTACATGGTCATAGAAGTCTTACGACATGTCAAATTTTTGTGCAGAATAGTACCAGTGGCATCGTCTAAACCAAATATGTAATGAATCTGCACAAATTGAGAGAAATTACGGATGAAAATTTGACAGTCGTATGGTTTTCTATGTTTTCTGAAAATTTTCAAAAGAAAATTACGAATCATTAGATCAGGGATGCATTTTTCTGCAAACCGGCCAAAAACCTGTATATACCAATTGTGTAAACGCGAAAAAATCTGTCGTAAGATTTTTACTCTCATTTCGTAAAATACGGATGGATTTTCATATTATTTTCTCTTGGATTTTACGTACGTAAAGTCGTACCGTCTAAACCCCCCTTTAAAGAAAACAGAGAAGAAGAAGCAATTGATAGTTGTCAAGTATTCAACATACGTCAAGAGTTAAAGGCTGACCAGCTTTCGTACTTTGCCTTGACGGACACATATTGATTGTGACAACGCTCATAAGTAAACATCTATTTTAACTGACTTGTCAGTTGAATTTGTCAAAGTTTAACGTATGACGGATTCTATGTGCCCCGGCCTTAATAGGTGAATGCATTAGCTCATTTCGCCTTCTTTTAAGTTTCAAAATCTTATTTTTGTGTTGTAAATGTTTAAACACTGAATTAAGGTAGATTTATTTTACAAGTAATAGCGGCACTATAACAAATACAACATTTGTAAAAACAACATGGCATTTTATTATTGCTTTACGAGTGGAAATGTCAAAAATAGAAAGAGAAAATAAAAGATAGTTGCTCCAAAAACAAACGCTCTCTTTGTTCTGCATATGCTTGTTGTTGGTATTTTTTGAAATTCGTAATCAAAAGTTGTTTATATTTTACAACATGTCCAACTACAAACCAGCTAGGCGGACGACAGTACCTAGTAAAATAAATGTACCTTGAACTGAATTTTGTAAAGGCAATTATTTACAGGTGATCTTAATAGCCCAGCTGATTTTTGTTTATGTTCAACATCTTGTCAAAATTTTAAAATAAAAAAAAAAAATAAAAAATTTCAAATAATTGAAAATCTAAAAATTGTAAATTTTATAAAATTAAATTTCATAACCAGGAGAAGGAAACCACCTGGGTAGAACTTCACTTAAAGTACCAAATCATAATAGAAGGATAAATTAAATTCGGCTTTTTTTATTTAGTAGGCTATTTTAACATCAAAGTAGTGCTCTACAACGACGAAAAATAGGAATTCGCTATTGCGACCACCTAGTAATTAATTCGCCTTGCGTGTAATATTTTGTTATGGGTGGAAAATGAATACATTTTGATCCATATAATTTGTAAACGCAATTGATAGTGGGTCGTAGAAGAAAATTTCGATGGAAGCATCTACAACATGGTTGGGAGGGCAAAATGACACGACTATCTGTATCAAAATTCTTTGTGTGGTATATTGTGTGTGTATCCTGTCAGTTTTATTTTTGTTCAATTTTGAAGTGTTCGGATACGCGGATGGTGAGAAGGTTTGGAACCGCCTGAGGAGAGAAACAACGAGCTAGGCCGAAACCTCGCCAGTCCAACCGATCCGTAATAATTCTTTGAAAAAATAGGCACGTAACCACAGTTTTTAAGTTAACACTTGAATGTGTAAAAACTCCTTTAAGCGGTCTATCCACGATCAAAATATTCGTCCATCATTATGGTAGTATTTGTGAAAATGTATTAAGCAGTTTCTCCACGATCAAAAATGCTGACTGTCAAATTCGTGTATGTGTGCTGCGCGCTTTGATGTACATATGTTGAATGACCAGTCAAAAAATCATTTTTAATTTGATTTTGTGCTTTCAACATCGCGCGTGCTTTCACCTCCAATAATTAATATCGGGAAAATAGCACATTAAATTAAAAGTTTGATAAATTTAGTTTAATATTGCCGTGTTTTCAATTTTTAATATTAAATTATTGCAAGCGCCTGTGCAATAAGCAAAAATAAAATATCATAGTGTTTCGTGATGTTTCATTTGTTGTTTTTTTTTCAACATCTCTAGAACTGTATAAAAAGAGCTGAAAAAAAGTCAGCCGTATACAGTGGATAAAGAAAAGTAAAATCAAAATTGGTTATTATTGTTTTTGCTTGAACTTTGATTGTTGTCTTTACTTTATTGTTTAGACAAAATTCTTAAGTTCATTTAAAATAATTGTGAGAAGTTTTCTGAAGAGCTAAGTAAGCGGTTGCGAAATGGCAATCGAAACGTACTTTCACCTCCAATAATCAATATCGGGAAAATATCACAATAAAATTAAAAGTTTAGTAAATTTAGTTTAATATTCCCGTGTTTTTAATTAAAAAACGCGCTTTCTCAATTGCGAAAATGGCATTAGCAAAAAAACATTCGTACATACATACAAACACAGTTAGCAGTATAAAATTGAAAAGTTACCAGATTATAATACTGACATGAAAATGAGTATATTAAATAATTGTCATATGAATTTTTCTTATCGAAATTAGTCGAGGTTAATGTTTAAAAAGAAATGTTAAAATCGCCAAAAAAAGTCGCCAAATCAAAATTTTGGTCGCTTAATGAGTTTGAAAATCGTCGAATTCGGCTAGAAATCGCCATATCTGACAATCCTGGACACGAGGTAACAAGATACTACAACAACAAATTAGGGATGGACAAAAAACATCGATGTTTTAAAAACACTCGATGTATTGTGTCGAAACATCGATATAATCCGATTTTTTTGCTCCTAACCAATCAGAAAACATCGATGTTTTCTTTCGATGCATCGAAATGAAAAATTGTACACAGAACATGTAGATTGACACCTAAACGTGTTCATAGAAATTAGAAAAGCAATTAAAGTTAATATATTGTCTGATGAACTTTCAGTTTATTTGAGGACTCCTGTTGAAAAACTAAACGAAAATCCGTTGGATATTTGGAAAGATTATAAATCGCAGTTTCCTAAGGTTTACAAGATCGCTTTTAAATATCCTACAATAGTGGGAACATCGGTTCCGTCTGAACGACTATTTTCACAAGCGGCGCAGGTGATGACTCAACAAAGAGACATATTGAGAGGTAAAAGAGTTGGTGAACTTTTATTTCTAAACAGTATTGAAAAAAGTATTGGGAGATGTAAAATAAACTTAAGATTTTTTGAAATAATAATAAGTAAAAAATAATAATAAATAAAAAAACATCAAAACTTAAATAATAAGTAGTTAAAAAAACAATCGATGTATAAAAAAACTTTTATGAAATATCGATGTATGTTTGTGATACATCGCATGAAAAAAAAAACATCGATGTTTTTTACCGTGTCCATCCCTATAACAAATACAATTTGGAAAAACAACATGGTATTTTATTGTTGCTTTGTGAGTGTAAATGTCATAAATAGAAAGGGAAAATGAAAGATAAACAAACGCTCTCTTTGTTTTGCATATGCTTCCTGTTGGTGTTTTTTGGAATTCGTAAACAAAAGTTGTAAAATATAAGCAACTTTCGATATGTCCAACTACAAACCAACTTAGTTAACACTTCCTAGTAAAATAAGTGTACTTTACGAGGTAAGTAATATGCATGATTAAAATTAAATTAATTTGTTTTTTCTATTGCAGTAACTATGACAAACGGTAAGTAACCATGATAAAAACAAAAAATGCTTGTATTTTGTTTATGTAAATTTAGGTGTATGTGTTTGTAAACAGTGACGAATAATATACAAAAACAAATGCTACTTCATTTCATTTTTCCTTTAGTATTTTGCGGCATATTGAACACAGTTCTACTCCCGTACTTCTACTATATTTGCAAACCGCACAAATATTTCTTAATACATAAATACTCAAGTATTGTTTATTAATGTATATTAAAAAAATAAACAATTCTTTAACATGTGTCTCAAAGAAATATTTTCTTTTTTAGTAAATGTTTTTTTGTTTTTGTTTTGAACTTCTTTCTTTAACTTTTATTTTCTCTTATTTCTTTTTCTATTTTTGACATTTCCGCGCACAAAGCAACAATAAAATGCCGTGTTATTATTGCAATCTTGTATTAGTTGTAGAGTATTACCTAGTAAAATCAATGTACCTTGACTCAGTGCAAGGTACATTTACTTTACTAGGAAGTGTCATCCGCCCAGCTGTTTTTCATTTGAAAAGTCAAAAGTTGTTTATATTTTACCATGTTCATCACAAACATTTGCAAAACAAAGCAAACGTTTGTTTTAAGAGCAATTATCTTTTATTTCTCTTTCTGTTTTGACATTTTCATCACACGAAGCAACAATAAAAAATCATGTTTTTGTAATGTTGTATTTGTTGTACAGCCACTACTATCTAGTAAAATAAATGTATCTTGCTCTGAATCCTTATTGTTTATTGTGTTTTTAATGCGATTTGCATTTATAAACATAAACTGTATAAAATTTAAATGAACTTATTAATCTCTTTTAAAAATATTAAAACTCATTTGAATAAAGTGCGTGCAATAAATACGTTTGCTTTAATGGCTTGTAGTCGCTATGAATATGTTAAAGAATATGAAAAAGATGATAGTATATTGCCCAATGTTTGGATTGTAGTTCGTGTAGATGGAAAGGGATTCCACAAATTTTCAGCAATTCATGACTTTGAAAAACCAAATGACCAAAACGGTATTTATATGGGTAATAAATTATCGAAAATATATTAAATGCGCGTGTTTATTTAACTTTCTAGCTTTAAATCTTATGAACACTGCGGCATTAACAGTTATGGAAGAGTTTCGAGATATTATAATATCATATGGACAAAGTGATGAATATTCATTTGTTTTTCGTAAAGAAACTAACATATACAATAGAAGGCTTTCAAAGTTATTATCATATGTAACTAGTTTATTTACATCTTCATATGTTTTAAACTGGACCAATTGTATGGGAGAAAAAAGATTACGTTATCCGCCCTGCTTTGATGGTCGTGTTGTTTTGTACCCGTCTGAAAAAAATCTAAGGGACTACTTAAGTTGGCGCCAAGCTGATGTACACATCAATAATTTATACAACACAGCATTCTGGAATTTAGTTCTAAAAGACGGTCTAACAAATCAGGAGGCTGAAGCTGAACTTCGAGGAACATTTTCTGCAGACAAAAATGAATTATTATTTTCAAAGTTTGGCATAAATTATAATAATATTCCTGTCATGTTTAGAAAGGGAACCATATTGCTCAGAAAAAAAGTAGTGCTAGAAAACTTGGAAAATAAAAAACAAATAATTGTACCAATACACGAAGATATGATTAGAGATAATTTCTGGAAACAGCACACTGAATTATTAGGAAAGTATATTCCGGGCGACTACGACTGCAAAGCTGAAATTTTAAATCATTCTGAAATTGTGATGAGACAAATTAAAGAATTGCTTAAAAAAGAAAATAGAATTACATAGCAAATTTGCTTCAAAACTACCTAATCGTTTGTCATCTAGGCAATATAAGTAAATAAAAAGAGGTACCTATAAAACATAAACATTAAAATAATTACTATGAAAATTAAATACCTATATTTCCTTTGCAAAAAAAAGGTAAATAAACAACATCAAAACGATTCATTATTTTGCTAAACAAAAGAATAGGCACAACTATTTCTACAACAATAAAAAAATTTAAGAACATTTATTTTATTTATTTACTCATTCAAACTAATACAAGGCTTTTGTAGGCAAAAAAACAAAAATATTACATAGTACTTCCATATATAATACCCATGTAAAACTACAATATTTAAAGAATTTTTCTTTCTAATATGTAGTTGGCATTCCCTTTTGCTTAATAACGGCCTTAAATTTGTTTGATATGGAGTGGACTAACTTTTTAGTTATATTTTCGTATATGTTTTGCACGTTTTCGGATTTTTGCTCCTATTTCTTACACTAATGCTCAATGGGGTTGTTGTCTTGCTGGAATGTAAACGACTCTGGTAAGTTCAGCTTTTTTTACATTTTCCTTTAAAATGTTAAGGTAGACTGCCTTGTCCGTTATTCCCTCAATAAATACAAGCTCTCCCACGCCTCAGCAGAAGACATACAGCTCATACTAAAACACATCCGCCACCACCTTTTGCAGTTGGTAAAAGATTTTTGCTTCATATGCAGAGATACGCTTTCGCTAAACAACAGCGGTCCGTCAGATCGGAAAATATTGAATTTACTTTGTTAGGCATAATTCACTCCTCTTTTTTTTAGTAAGAAGATGTCCATATAGCCACACGTGAGTAATACCCACCTTCATGTAACGTGCTCCAAACATTTTTTGGTTGTACATCTTAGCTTAAATCTTGTTTTATCTCTGCGGCAACCTAATATAATTTAATTTTTGGGTCACCTCTTACTTTTCGTACGTTCTCTCAGTTAATTTGCGAGGACGACCACAACGACTTGCATTTTAAAAGTTTGTTTCGCCTTTAAACCGTTTTACAACGGTCCGTATGGTAAAACGGCTGCTGTTTATCAACTCTCCGATTTCAGCAAACGATTTACCTTGGTAATGAATATGTAAAATTATTATGCCCAGAGATTCATTAGTTTCAGGGTTTTTCAGGACACATTTTAAAAAGATTATAAGCAAAATAAGTATTTTCTGAACTTGTGGCACTTTTCAGTTACCAGAGAAACAAGTCGTGATAAAAACTCGGCGGCGGCGGCTGAGCAAAAAAATTGTCGGTGGCGGCTGTAAGCCGGCTAAAGCCGACTATCAGGGAGTTCTTGTGTATTGTGTTAGGAAGAAGAAGAACAACAAAAATAAACAAGTACTGTTGTCATACCTTTCGGTGAAGACCGTCGTCACAGCCAGTGACGACGGTCTTCACCGAAAGGTATGACAACAGTATTTTATTTACTGGCGGAATAAATCCAATTAACTTAATACCAAAATAAACAAGCTTTAGATGAAGTAGATGTTACAAATAAAGACGCAAGATTTTAAAAATTAATTAAATTATTTTATTTACATACATTTAATAAGTTATGCATTGTTTTCTTTAAAAACAACTCAACTAGGACTAGATTGTTTTGAAGTGATTTTCAATGCTCATCTGCCAGACAATGTGGGTGTTTTTGTTGCTGAATTGGGGGCTGTCAAAGCTGCCATAGCTTTTGCATGTGAGAAGAAGGTCAAAACAATTATTTGCACTGAAATTCTCAGTGTTATAAAAACGTTGGGGAAAAACCCTAAGGG
This sequence comes from Cistogaster globosa, assembly GCA_937654795.1. Classification (NCBI taxonomy): domain Eukaryota; kingdom Metazoa; phylum Arthropoda; class Insecta; order Diptera; family Tachinidae; genus Cistogaster; species Cistogaster globosa. The sequence continues at coordinate 71,444,603 of OW569406.1, forward strand.
GATTTACAGCTCCATCATTAAGTTGTCCAGTGTTAGTCCAGAAGTATTAATTATATGGATCCCATCACATATTGGTATTGAAGGTAACGAGTATGCGGACAGAGTAGCCAAAAGTGCACCGAAACACCGAAAGTAATTTTTAATCAGTTTCGAGGTATCCAAAAACATTTTTACCGTTCACATCCAAGACCCACGTATAACTCTAACTTTTCTAGATCCGATTGCGTAATGTTAAGTCGGCTTAGAGTTGGCAAGGCTCTCTTTAATACTCAACATTATGTTAATCATACGGACCCAGCAAGGTGTGTTAACTGTGATGACGTTTTATCGGTAGCTCATCTTTTGACCGAATGTCCAATCTCTAAGACTAGAGGAAATTTTGGACTGCACGACTTGCGTATATTTACCTCATATTAGGCGTAGTCTTCGAAGCCATGGCATTCAAGATGTTTAGTTAGTTCAATATTCATAACCTAATTACATTTAGTATATACTTTTTTATAAATTGTAAAATAGTATGTTCCTTTGTGTGCGCATATGGTCTAGTTACCCGGCGCCTTTGGTATATTTTATAAATTAATTTGTAAAATATATTTAGAATAAATAAATAAATAATAAATATTTCTATTAACAATCAATATAATATAACAGCTTCAAATTTTAATTTATATTTCTTGACTGAAAGTAATTTAAATATACAAACTTTAAAGTATGAAAATTGCCGGCTAACATTTTTCAGTCGTGACAAGCCGCATCACTCGGCGGCGACTCGACTATTAAGAAAAAATCGGCGGCGGCTTTTAGCCGGCTTTGAGTCGCACGACTTGTTTCTCTGTCAGTTACTTAAATGAATTAAAAGTAATAACGGAATCAATGCAAATTGACTACTAGGTAATCACATCAGGACAAAAAGAAACAACGCGTGTATTTTGTTTGTGTAAATTTACGTTTACATGTCAGTAAACAGTAACCAAGGCGAATAAATTACCAGGTGGCAGCGTAGGCGAATTCAGTATTTTTAGATGGTATACGCGACTGTCAAACTCCATATATAAAAAATGTACACAAAATTTTAATATATGGAGTTTGACAGTGGTGTACGCCAGCAAAAAATACTGAATTCGCCTATGCTGCCACCTGGTAAATTATTTCGCCATGACAGTAACAAATAAAAAAAAAAAAACAGAAAAGAAAAGAAAAGAAATTTACCATGGCGAAATCATGTACCAGGTGGCGGCAGTGGCGAATTTATTCATTTTCGCCGTTGCAGAAAATGTCAAACTCCATATATAAAAAATAAGCGAAAATTTTTTTTATATGAAGTTTGATATTTTCTGCAACGGCGAAAACGAATGAAATTCGCCACTGCCACCACCTGGTACATAATTTCGCCATGAAATTTACTAAACAAGTGCTACTCATTTCAATTTCGGCATATCAAACAAAGTTCCACTCCCGCATTCGTACTTATTTTGCATACCGCACAAATATTTCTTTTTAAAAATTTAAATATTTTTTATAAATGAATATTTTTATGCAAAAGTAAAATTTTTTAAAAATGTTTCTCAAAGAATAAATAAAATCAATAAATGTTTTTTTTTTTTAATTTATTTTATATTTTAACTGCATTTCTTGGGCACACTCTTTTAACACAACGGTTTATTTACACATTTACTATTTTATGAAAAAATTTATTTATTTTTTTTACTTTAAAATTTTTTCGTTTTCTTTTTTTTTAAGGCGCGTCCACAAAATGTAAACAAATTTTGACTTTAGTTCTGAAAAGTTTGTGAAGCGAATTTTATCACCTGGGCTATAAATTTTACCTAATATTAAATTTGCCTTGTTCAACCCCAAATGCTCTAAATGAATCTATTTCTATTAGTTGATTTAATCTTTTTTAAATGATTATCAATTTCTTGTTCTTTTCTTGTTTTAAATGTTTGTATAAAATCTTCTCCATCTGCTACCATGCTTAATTGGTAATGCACGCTGGAAAATCTAATTTAGTCTTATTGACAAAGCGCTTTTTGTTAATTTTTTTTTTTGTATATTTTAAATTTAAAAATTTAAATGCATTTTGAATACTGAAAATTATGTGTATGTTAATAGGTCTGTTTCTATACTCTACTTTGAGATCCCGTGAGATCCTAATTTGTACGAAAAGCGTTTCCATACTTAAAAATTTGGTAAATGAGAGAGGTCTTAAGAGAATAAAGTTCTTCTTCTTCTTGCACGAAACAGCCCAAACTTTTTTTTCGTGCAAGTTATTTGTGAAACAGCTGCAAAATATAAACCACAGGGTATACCCTGTGATATAAACAAAATAAAAAAGTCATTAGCAATATTTAAAAAAGGGTTAAATAATTATTCTTATGTAATGGCAAATGAAGACGAGTTAAAAATATTGTTGCAGATTTGGTAGAGAGTTCAAGTGATTCTAGTTATTATGACGACATCCTAGACCTTATTGAACAGGATTCAGACTAAGAAAAAAAAGTTTTTTGGAACTTTTTTGAAATTTTTGAATGCCAAAAGAGGAACAGCATTTATTTGAATGAAATTGTTCTATAATATACGGACAAAGAATTCAAACAACACTTCCGCAATTCGCAGAAAGCCCACATTTGCCTTAGGGTACATATTTATAAAACAAAAATAAATGTATCTTGATTTGCTTCTTTAAACGCAACAAATTTGTAACGACTGTTTCTCTTTGTTTTTATTATTATTTTTTATTTATTGTGTTTAAAATATAAATTTTGCGTTTCCGTACTTTTATTTTTGTCTCTTTATGAGAGAAATTTATACTTGCTCTCATTTTCACGAACTTTACCCAAAAAGTAAAGAAACAGACCTAATGTTAAAATTTTGAATTTTTTGTTTTTGTTTTTTGAAATTTTTTAATTAGTTTGACAAATATTTCAATTGAATTTATAATTTGTATTTGAAAAAACATTTAAATAATTTTGTTTCCTAAAGATGGCACCCAACCATGGCACAATGATAACAGGTGACTGCATTAGCTTTTACGTGTATTTTGTTTTTGTATAATCTTGTTGAGCTGTCAAAAACAACTGGCAATATGTGTGTATGTATTTCAATTTATTTTTAGTGGCTTGCTTATACCCCCTGTCTATATTAGCAATAAATATGTTAACATATATTGCAGCAAATGTCAAAATTAAGTTATCTCTAATGTAGACATCACTTTTTTGTACATATTTATTGATAGCAATATATGTGGCAATAATTGTCAGCCAATTTTCGTTGACAATTATTGCGAACATAAACCGTCAAATTTGGTTGTCATTTGTGTTTTGATTTTCAAGTAAAAGCGCGAACATAAAATTAATTGAATAATTATACCAAATTTGTTGTGTTTTAAGATTTTCTATCGTAAAACAGGGATTGGAGTTTTTATAATAATAGAAATATAGTAATAAGAATTCTAAAAAAATTTGTTTTATTTGCAATGATGCTCTTTGCTTACAACCTTTGCACTTGATTATTTTGAAATTATGAGTTAACATAAATACGTGTTCCCATACCCAAAGCAATTTAGACACATTACTCTGACGACGTTATTGCCTTATTGCTAACAAATTTATATCTAATATAGACAGGGGGTATTGTTCACAAATACATACATACAAATTTCCAGATATTTTTGACAGCTTAACAAAATTTTACAAAAACAAAATACACAGAAAAGCTAAAACATATGTTGATCGCATGATCTAATGAAGTCACCTGTTCGATTCGCCTTGCACCCAACCTTGTGGCGAAATAAAAATAAAAAACAGTATTTTTATTTTTAAAAATCAATTATTACTGACAAAACATTTAACAACAGAAGGAAAATTAAAAGAGAAAACGTTGAAGAAAGGCATCAGTATTTTATTGTGTACATTTTACTTCTAGATTGCAACGCAAAATTTAATTTATATTTGTTTTGTATCACTTATTCAATATTTAAACAAATCAAATACACTTCGCACAGCACTTGAATATAAAATTTAAATAAATTTTTTCTCATTCGTGAACAAAACATATTCTTTTGACATTAATAAATTTTAAACAAAGGAAAAAATTAATTTAAACAAAAAATTATCGCCTGCCGTTGCGCTGCTTCAAAATGCTAAACACCAATGTTAAACACCATATAAAAATTTTATACATATTTTTTATTTATGGAATTTGACATTTCATGTTTTGGTGAAAAGTAATAAATTCGCCATTGCGACTATCTAGTATCACAGTGTATTCTAGTATCGATTCGTCTTAGGTGCCACCTGGTTAAACATGCTTTGTTTATAGCTCTTCATTAGAGATCTGGCAACTTTTTTTAAGAATACAATATAAATTGATTTTGTTTTGTAGAAAATTTTTGTAGTTAAGCGAATCATAAGAGCACATCCTTCCACATAACCATAAATTAGAGTTTATAGCTCTTCATTAGAGATCTGGCAACTTTTTTTAAGAATACAATATAAATTGATTTTGTTTTGTAGAAAATTTTTGTAGTTAAGCGAATCATAAGAGCACATCCTTCCACATAACGTAGGTCCGGCTTAAATAAAAAACATTAGTAAAGCTTATAATTTAACTTTTAATATTTATCAAAAATAGTATGCCTGGTTACCATGATCCTATTCAACATCACCGTCGTTTAAATTGTTTCTCATTGGATGCTATTGAGGAATATTTTTCCCAGTTGAATCCAATTGCGAAACGAATTTCTTGCGATATTAATGATACTAGATCTAACTATGGAAATCTATGGAACACCCTTGATTACCAAGAGCAAAGCGAAATTATAAACGATACTTTAATCAAACCGGAAATTTCTTTGCGTTACTTTGATAACTTTTTAACGCCTACTCCAACTAATTCATCAGATAACAGTTACCAATCATCTACGGATTCACTAACGGCTATAGTGTTAAAGGATGTTGCCATAACAACGCAAAATGCATCAGGTAAAGAGGATGGAGATAGGAAAAAAAATATTTTATTGAAACCATATGAAGTAAAATGTAATGGCATAAAAAATTTTTACTCATATGACGGACGTAATTTGAATACATTTGGAATTCAAAAAGTAGCACTCAAAATCGTGCAGGATGAAGCTTTGGGTTGTTTTCGAGATGAACACTCTGGTCCATTTTGTTATAGAACGAAATCACAAATTGATTTATTTGCTTTATCTCCTACAGAACCCATGGCAGATCATAAGAAAATTGGCTCCGGTATGTCTGTAGCAACAAACTTAAAACCGTCAGATCTAAAGTCACATGAAGATTGCGGACCCGGGGATGACTCTAAAAATGTATTGCATAATTATCATCGCTTACAGCATCAACTAAAAATAAATCTTAGAGATAAAAAATCACAAGACTCACAAAACTCACCTTTATCTTATTTAACAATAAAGCCCAGTAGTATTTCAGTTAAACGTAAAATTCTTAAATCTCCTGATACTTCCTACAAATTGGAAGTTAAAGACAAAATGTCATCAGTTTCGAAAAACTCAAAATCATCAATGCTACAAAACTACATCAATTCAACCCAGATTAATATTACACCGAAAATAGGAGTTAACTATGCTGTTTTTTCGGATGCTTATAATACCTCAGAGGAAAATTCCAATTTGTTGCAGCATTGCGGGCAAAGTGATCTAACTATAGGATCCTGTTCTTCGGCAGCTACATCAGATGATGAAAAAACTTTAGAAGAGGATGTTCATTTACTGGACAATGATTCAAACATTCGCAAAGGATTTGATTTTCTCAATAATTGGTAAAAACAAATATACCTATTGCAGCTTTATAGAAAACTAGGTGGCTCGTATCTCTTTCCGACTTATGATATTCGTATATGTAAACATGACAGCCCAGCGACATAAACATATAATTCTGTATAACTAAAATAGACTGAATGATTTCTTTTTTATCTTAAAGTAAACTAACTTTGAAATCAATATACTATGTATATAAAATGAAATTTATTATATTACATTACAAATTTTCTAATCATTGGTATCTAAAAAAGGTGGAAAGTACTTTTATTTGCATTTTAAAAATGGTAACGTACATATCGTTTATTTACAAATTTTTATTTATTGTGCTTAGATAAAATGGAATTTGTATTTACTGTTCAGGCGATGTTGACGTTTCTCCTTAAAGCAAAACGCCTTTGTTTTTTGGAAAACCTCAATAACTTCAGCATTTTACTTTAGTCTTAGAAAATTCTTAAATATAACTTATTAAAATTGTTAATAATCGTCATCGTCTTCGTCATCTTCTTCTCCGCCTACCGCTCGCATTTGTCTGGCACTCTGCTGTATCGCTGATGCTTGCATGCTTATCCATTGCTGTTGCTCTTCTTGTGCTTGTTCTTCTCGAGCCTTTTCAAATAACTCTTGCTGTTGTCTTAAAAGCTCTTCCTCTGGAATACCTAAATTTTCCAAACGAGTACTTTGCCTTCGCCTTTTCGCAGCTACTTCTTTGCAATCGTTCAGCACAGCCTCAGCTTCTTGTTTGTAGTCACGAAAACCCAAACGGTCCAAAGCTTCTAAAACATGCTCAGCATTAATAGTCTTCTTGTTTCGCATGTTACAAACTTCATTAGCCTCGGAACTTATTAAATGGATGAACTCCGAACAACAGTTAAGCAGGAGTTCACGACTTTCATTTGCCACTCTAACCGATGGTACTAATTCCTTAATAATTTTGTTTATACTGGCACGAGGTAAGGTTAATTCATCATCTTCCGAGGGTGGAGGACACAACTCGTCTTGGGGATTGCTCATAATTTAAAATAGTATGTTGTTAAAAAAATTGTTTCCAAAATATACAAAAAAGTTTTTTTTTCTCTTCAACCAATTGTAGCAAAACGGCGACAAATTCTACGGTAGTGTAGAAACGCCCTTTGAGAAAATGAACAAATATTTCAAAAGTGCTAGAAAATACTCGCGAGTGGCGTAGAAAGGCCTTGGGCTAAGGATTCCCCTCAAAGCATATTCATAACAGGTGGCCTCGACAGCCCAGGTGATTAGCTTTTGAGCTTGTGGATTTTCTTCTTAGAATGTCAAAACTTATAATCTCCTATTGTATTTCTTTGTATTTGACAGCCAAAGACGATTCGTACAAAATCAAAATTTCCATATTTCTTTCACAGTTTGTATTCATGGTCGCCGTAAATATAGCTGTTATGAATTCGGCTTGATTCCGCTAGTCTAGTTTCATCAAATAAGCATTGCCATCAAAGAGAAACATATGTTTAATTTATAAATTGTAAATAAATCATATATTTATGTATCAACAATTTATAAAGTATATTTACGGTCAAACCGGTGATGCATTTATTTATATTCAATATATTTATACGTATTTATATTTGAAATAAATATATTTTGGACAATCCATTGTTAAAACGTGGTATAGACATCCGTTTTTTTTTTGTCGTCAATGGGGGTTTTCACACAAGTCTAATTGTGCTGGCATAAAATTGCAGTTTGTAGGCCTTTTCGGTGAAGAGAGTGGTTTTTGGTTGGCACAATTTTTCAACCAGCTTCAACCCCGCACAAGCAGAACAAAACTAACACATACACACTTATGAAAACACAGGTTCTGCGTTTTTTTTTGCAGAGCGATTTTTAGTGTTTAGTCGTCCTTCGACGCGTAAAGATGAATACATTAATGATGAATTTTATTATGATTGAATTCAATTTTCGTATAATATTTTATCAAGGGAAATTAAGTTTGAGGTTAATTTGAGTATATTTTTATATGTATTTTACAGGGAAAAAATTGAAAACGAACTTTTTGTCAAATGTGAAAAAATATTAATTGAAATCTTCTTCATTTTTCTCTTATGATTAAAATATTAATTGAAATCTTCAGCTTCTAGGAGTAATGATGCAGCTTGAAAGTTACAGGCACCAAAAATTCATCCTAAAATTATTGTCAATTCATCATCAATTATTTCAGCCATATTTCCGCCAAGTATGTTCCGTAACGAACGAAAGGCAAACGTGAAATAAATAAAGAAAATACTAACACACACAGAAAATACTAACGTGCACAATTTTATGCCTGCATAATTAGTCTAATGTGAATACGAATGAACAAAAGTTATGCGGATTAAAAATTAGTCTTGTGTGAAAACCCCCAATGTTCTTGCATTTGCATAATTTTGTTAACTTAAGCCTGGCAATTCTTTTCACACTTACATAAGAGTAACTGATTGGCCCCTGTCACTGTGTCAGTCGTGTCGTGAAAATTTCTGGTAAAACTATATCGGCTTTGCATAATCTTAGTGTTATTAATTTTTATTAAATTTTTTAGATAATTGCACCGAACTCTTGAGCATTCAACCAATATGTTTATGCAACGTGCTACACCCATTTTGGTTCCAATGGCCGTTGAGGCTACTTTCCAGTCCCAACAACAACGTGGTATGGCTACGTTAAAAGCAATTTCGATTCGCCTTAAGTCTGTAAAAAACATTCAAAAAATTACGCAATCCATGAAGATGGTGTCAGCTGCCAAATATTCTCGTGCAGAACGTGATTTGAAAGCAGCTCGCCCCTATGGTGTTGGTGCTCAACAGTTCTTCGAGAAAACTGAAATAAAGGCTGATGAAGCAGCTGAACCCAAGAAGTTGATGATCGCTATGACTTCTGATCGAGGCTTGTGTGGTGCTGTCCATACCGGTGTTGCCCGCTATATTCGTAATGAATTGGCAAAGGACGAATCAAACACTAAGATTTTTTGTGTTGGCGACAAATCTCGTGGTATCTTGTCCCGATTGTACGGAAAAAACATTTTGATGGTTGCAAATGAAGTCGGTCGTTTGCCCCCGACGTTCTTGGATGCCTCTCGCATCGCTCATGAAGTTCTCAAGAGCGGTTATGATTTCACCGAAGGACAAATTGTGTACAACCGTTTTAAGTCGGTTGTATCATATCAGTGCAGCCAATTGCCCATATACAGTGCACCTGTCGTAGAAAAGTCCGACAAATTAGCTGTCTTCGATTCGTTAGACGCTGATGTTATTCAGAGCTTCTTGGAATATTCCTTAGCTTCTCTTATTTATTACACGATGAAGGAGGGTGCATGCTCAGAACAATCTTCCCGTATGACTGCTATGGACAATGCATCCAAGAATGCCGGTGAAATGATTGAAAAATTGACATTGACATTCAATCGCACCAGACAGGCAGTCATTACCCGCGAGTTGATTGAAATCATCTCTGGTGCTGCCGCATTAAATTAAATATCCCACTCTACCGATGTGTGCTGCAAAACGAAAAGAAATCAAGCAGTTTTAAGTTAAAGGGATAACTGTCGTCGCATTCAATTTTATATATATTATCACACATCTTGAAAAAAATTGGTAAAAGAAAAAATAACACTCAGTAAAGTCTTAGTAATGATTAAAGTGTAATAAATATAACATAAAATGTAAAAAAATATGGCTATCGCTAGTAAATGGTTTATTTATTTTATTTCTTCGCGTAGCAGTCTGGTTCGACTTTTACGTTTAAATGAAATTGGATCTCCGGAAAGCGACTTCTGGAGCAGAGGTGTCGCAAACGGTATCAAAAGCTTGGTAAAGCCTCGGTCTTCTCTGCTGTCAAAAATATACGATTTTCAAGAAAATTGTGTAAAACCATCAATTATATGGGGACATAATTATTGCTGCATTAAAATGAAATAACAGATCTTGCGCTACGTATTATAAAAGGATTGTTTAATTGAAGTTAGTTAAAGCGACTTGTACTAATGGGCATTAATTTGTTAGCCCATATCGGTGAAAAGGTAAAAGTCCTGGCCAAGATCTTATTGACTGACTTCTTATGCATAGCGAATTCGATTGAGCGATGTCCGTCTGTCCGTCCATGTTAGTGTTAGAATCAATTTTGCCGAGGCACTAGATCAGCTAGAAAAAATTTAAATATGTCAATCGATCAGACAATGTGTCGAAAGAGTTGCTATTAGAAATTAGCAAAATTTGAGGCAGCGGGCAAAACACCACGCCTACATCTAATTTTTATATATCATTTGAAACAATGAAGTAATTTCAATCAAAAAACAAAAATATGGGGCTATAGAGAATTAAAAAATAAGAAAAAAACATCAAATGAGAAAATTGGCGGTCGCCCATATTTTCCGGATTACGCGCCTCTGAAATTTTTTAAATATCAATACGGGTATAATTTTAAAGCTTTTGAACGGATCTTTAAGGAAATTTTTTTAAAATGCTTAACTTATTCAAAGCCGATGACATATTAGGTCTGTTTCTTTACTCTACTTTGGGCTCCCGTGGGATCCCAATTTGCACGAAAAGCGTTCCTGTACTTAAACATTGCGTAAATGAGAGAAGTTTTGAGAATAAAGTTCTTCTTCTTCTTCTTGCACGAAACAGTCCAACGTTTTTCTTCGTGCAAGTTATTTTTATTTGTGAAACAGCTTTAAAACAAACAAAATAAAAACAAATAAAAAATTCATTAGCAATATTTAAAAAAGGGTAAAATAGTATTTCTAATATAAAAGACAATTTGTAATGGAAGACGAGTTAAAAAACATTGTTGCAGATTTGGTTCAAGTGATTCTAGTGATTGCGACGACATACTAGACCTTATTGAACATGATTCCGAAAGAAGAATCTCTTTTGTTGGATCTTTATAAAATTTTTTAATGCCAAAAGAGGAACAGCCTTCCAAATTATTTTAATGAAATTGTTCCATCACATACGGACAAAGAATTTAAACAACACTTCCACATATCGAGAGAGTTATATTTAAATTTAGTCGCAAAATTTGCAGCAAGTCCCACAAATGCTTCTTTGCGAGCTGATAAACGCAACAAATTAGTAACAACTGTTCCTATTTGTTTTTTTTTTTTGATTTTTTTAAATTGATTCTTTTATTGAAACAGTCGACACTATGACGTTTTAATTTGTGTTTAAAATTTAAATTTTGTGTTCCCGTACTTTTATACAATTTTGTCTCTTTATGAGAAAAAATTATACTTGCTCTCATTTTCACGAACTTTACCCAAAAAGTAAAGATACAGACCTATTAATGTAAAGATTGTCACTTCTATATATGTTTTTTGATTGGAGTTACTTCACTAAACTAGATTTAGATAAATGGTGAATGGTTTATAAGGTTTAGCATAGCCAAATATAGCACTCTTTCTTGTTTGGGTTAATTTTTAAATAAAATAGAAAAACTTAGATAGTACTACAAAATAATGCGGTATTTTCTGGATCGCTACATCTGTCATCGGCATTTTTCGCATATATCTACTTAAGTTGTGTACGTTGTAAACATCTATTTAACCAACTAATTTTATAAACAAAAATAGGAGGAATATTTATAATCAATCATTATGAATTTGGTTTTATGAACTAGAAAAGAGAAATTACTGTCCGTGTAACTTCTCCATTGTCAGTTTGGCTAAATATAATTAAAAGAAGATTAAGATGTAGAATGGATGATGCCAGTGGATTTGAAAGGTACTTTAACAAATTAATAAGCAGAATAGGAAAGTGTTTTTGCTTAGATTCCAAATAAGTGAAATAAAAAATACTTTTCTGGTGTTAATCTGTCGTTAAATAGTTTTATACTGAAATCTGAATGATCAGTGGCAGCTGTTATACATGTATAAGTCAATATACGAACCGCTTTCCTTCTTAATTCTATAAACGCGCAAAAACCTTTCGCACTGTATAGTGCAAAATGCCTATAGCAGTTCCTCAATATTAGCTAAAAATTATTATAATTCTTAGTTTTACGTTAATTTTACGCCAGTTTAAATTCAATTAGTTTACTTTTTATACCCTTCAACACAGGTGGAAAAAGGGTATAAATAAGTTTGTAATTTCCACAATACATATTTCCGACCTCATAGAGTATATGTATTCTGAGTTCTTATGTTTAGCGAAGTCGATTGAGCAATGTCCGCCTGTGTTAGTGTTGAAATTAACTTTGTCAAGGCACTAACTAGATGAGCTAGAGAAAATTTGAATACGCCAATCGATCACACATAATTTCAAAAAATTTGCTATTTAAAATCTGCAAGATCGGTCCATGTCTTTCGAGGCAGCGTGCAAAACACCACGCCTGCCTCTTATTTTTCCAAAAATAAATATATATGTATATATCAGCCATGTCACAGAACAAAATTCCGTTCGGAAGTGGAATTGATTCCGTATATTGCTTCTATAGAAAATGTAAAACGAAAAACATTTTCGGAATGAAACCACTTTCAATTTGCTATGTGGAATTATTTTGAGCATTTTTTTAACATAAAAACCATTCAAACCCTTTTTTGATAGGTAAGCCTATTTTTATCTTGCTATTGATCCAAAATAAATTTATTTTAATATCATGTTAATAAAAAAAGTAACTTTTTTTAATCTTTTATAAAAAAAAATAAACGGAATTTGTTTAAAAGATATTGCAGTACTTTTATTCTTTTTCAAAAAATTCCGTAGTGACAGCACACAAACAATATTCCTTCCATTTTCTTCTGTCGTTTCAATTATAGATATTCCGGCCATATTCGATTTTTTTTTAGCAATTCGCACTGAAACACAAATATTTCTTGAATTTTTATTGTTTTTTAGTTCCGTTGTTTTTTGTTTTGCTACATTCTATGTTACTTTGCCGTATTTTGAACAAACATAAGTAGTTTTGTATATTCTTCGGTTTACTAAAACCAAATGGAATCTATAGAAGCTAAAACCATTTATATATATATATAGGAGGAAAGGGAACAAAAAATTAGAAAAAAAACATCACGTGAAAAAATTGGCGCTCGCCCATATTTTCCGAGCTATGAGCCTATGAACTGTTCATAGAAAAATACAATTGTGCACTATATTTTTTAAGATATCATTTTTTATGCACCGGACTCTAAAAGCAGCTGTTTGTTTAACTGCCTTCATTTGCTGTTGCAAAAAACACCCTAATATGAAATGTCTCAGCTTTTAGAAAAATTTCAAAAAATAGAGCGCCATCGGTGTGTCAAATTTTACTTCTCAATCTATGGATTTTACTTAAGATCGCTTTAACACTATAAGATTTTTCATATTATTTCGAATTTTTGACAAGTAAAATATTTTTTTCTTATTTTTTAGTTCTCCGTCATTTTTTTATTGAAATGAAGTACTTCACTAAACTAGATTTACATATATGGTAAGGGGCATTTAAGATTGGGCATAGCCGAATAAAGCACTCTTACTTGTTAATATTTAAAATGACATATCGACAATAAGTACATTTTAATACTCTTTTATTAATACCTCAATAAATTCCCAAAATAATAAGTATTATGATATTTTGCATTTTACTTTTTATCTTAACAAAGGATATTTCTTAGCATTAAGGTTGTAAAACAAAAAAATTTTAAATTTTACACTTTACCAAATATATATCAAATCCTCTTAGTAAAACTCATTTAATTTGTAGCCAGTCTAAACATTTCTTTTAAACGTAATTCATTTTTATTTATAGCTTCTGTTTAATTTTTCTTTTTTCTTATATATCAAGTCCTGTTTGCAATACAAAAAATGTTATTACCTTTTACTTAAAATTACAATAGAATTACATACTAATAATTAAAAAAACGTAACACAAAAGAAAACTACATTAATTAAAGAAACAGACAAAATTGTCAAACAATTTAAAACAAATTCTTGAAAAGTAAAAAATCACCTTGTAGACTTGGAACATTTTAATTTATTATAAAGAACAAGCAATTTAAAAGGTTTTTTTTAAGTTTTTTTTTTATATCTTCTTTAGTTGTTTTATCTTTTATTTATTTTGTAATAAAAAAATTAAAAATTTCCATTGAGACGAATTTTAAATGTTGGGACGAAACGTAGTTAAATAAAAGAATTAAAGTGGTGTGATTTTTTATTGTATGTATACGAATATTTCTGTTTTAATGTTTGTTTTTTATTTGTCAATGGAGATAACTTTAAAAAGAAGTAACAAAAGAACTTCTTGTGGCACATCTACCATTTTTTCTTGTGTTCATCCATAGAAACACCACCAGGACCCAGTGATACAATCATCAATAAACCGCCAATAACGGAAAGAGTCTATAATATTCAGATGAAAAAGGGAGTAATTAAAATCAGACAATTAATTATTTAGAATAATACTTACTTGGAAAAAGTCGTATTTAAGAAAATCTCTGAGAGGTTTGTAAGAAGGAATGGTCCACCACGCGTTATGATACAAATTTAAAACACTTAATAGAGCAACCAAAATTAATGCAGACAACTTAGTTTTGTAACCAATTGTTACTAAAACCATCAAAATTGAACCAACAATATCTTGAAGAATCTAAAAATAAATATGTTTTTTTAAACAATTTTATATATCTATAGCAACAAAATTTTACGAACTTGCAAGAAGCTTAACTCGAAGCGAATCAAGGTTATGAACATGAATGCTAGCAAAACACGACCAGCGAGCTGCATAACATTTTTGGGCTTGTTATCTCCCAAACTGGGTACACCAGCAAATAGACTGCGACCTTCAACGCGGGATTCGGCTAATACCAAAAGTAATGCACCTATCAGAGCCAGATTGCGTAATAAGAATTGTATATCCCATAAAATAGAGTAGGCAATTGTCTAAAATGAAATATATATAAATTAAAAAAAAAATCTATTTTCATGTTATGATATGAAATTGAATACCTGTAATACAACAATGAAAAATAGAATACCAACGGCAATGTCAACCTTAAATCTAGCAATGACCATTCCACAGCCTCCAAGTTGTCCAATTAAATTAACTAACACGAATACGGTTGCTAAAAATTTACCACAGCCCCAGCTCATATCCATATATTCACGCTGTTCGTTCCACTGAAAGTACATACGTAAACCATCTTCAAAAAATGTAGCTATCAGACACAATCGTGCAACAGTGGGCAGGATATTTTTTCCACGACGAATGACCTGCAAATAAGACACATTATAATAAATATTTAAATAATTTTCCTTTAAAATGTCTTAAATATTTAGTTGTGACTTGATAAAGATGATAACAAATATTTCATTTTCTATTATTCAGGCATGTCCCACATTTCGATCGGAATAGTTTAAACTCTGAATCAACCATTTCAATAGATTTTGTTTATACTTCATCCGATTCCGATCGAATTTGCTAATTCCTAATAATGCAAAGTCTCCACTCTTCAATATAAATGTGGCATAATTGCCCACACCAAAGTAAACAACAAGGCTAATATAAAGTAAGGACACATAACTAAAGTAAATTTAAAACCCATTTGGAAATTTAAAAGTTTGATTTAGGTTTCATAGAAACAGCAAGAGATGCGCGACAATATTAAAGCATTTTGCAGACCCATTATGTGAATAGTGCTAAAAAATTTGGATTTATAAGAGAGAATAAGTCTGTATTTAAATTTGATCAAGATAACGATTCCAAAAGTAAGTAACGTATGGTACGGATGTGGTTGCGGCAAAGTCATTGATAAACCTGCTCAAAGTCCGGATTTAAATACTATTGAAAATTTGTGGGTTTATTTAAAAGAAAAGGTTGCTAAACGCCAGCCATTTAATATGACTGCTTTAAAGAAGTTAATCAGTTCTATGAAAAAGAGATTGCAATGCGTGATAGATGTAAACGGTAGCTACACAAAATACTAAAATTTTCCAATGTATTTTTTATTATTATTTAGTTTTAACAACGATGTCAACAATTGTGTAAAGAGTTTCTTGACATAAAAAAATGTAGTGGTGCTTGTTTTTGTTATGTTTTTGTAAAAATAGCGTTTTTTTTTTGTTTTGTTTTATACTTTTACAAATAGTGTGAATAATTATAATGAATAAAAAAAAACTTTAAATTTCATAAAATAAAAAACGCTTTTTCATACGAAATATGAAAAAACTAGAACTTGTTTTGTGTGCAAAGACATTATTGACATACTGTATGTACATATACAGGGGTATCATTTTTACGATTTTTTCATTATCATTGAAATTTCATTGGCATAATTTAAAACAATTACAATGCACACAATCTTACTGTACTTATTTTCGAATAATAATTTTTTTCACTAATGGTAGTGAAATTATAATGAAATCGTTTAAATGTTTATTACAATTGAATAAAAAAATTTTGTTTTCATGAAACACAATTTTACTATCAATAATAAAACAGACCATAAAAATAAAAAATTAACAAATATACAGGCATGTCACAAATTCCGTTCAGAATAGTAGCTTCTATAGATTCCGTTCGGTTTTAGTAAACCGAAGAAAGTTCAAAGTCACCTATGTTTGTTTAAAATATGGCGCCATAACATCGAATGTAGCAAACAAAAAACAGCGGAATTAAAAAAAAAAAACATTAAAAATTCAAGAAATTTTCTTCTTTTAGTGCGAATTGCTAAAAAAAAGTTTAAATAAAAAATATCAAACATGCCCGGAATATCTATAATTGCAACGGCAGAAGAAAATATAATTTTTTAAAAGAGAATAAAAGTACGGCAATATCTTTTAAACGAATTCCGTTTATTTTTTTAATAACATCATATTACTCGTAAAATAAATTTATTTTGGATCAATAAGTAAAGTAAAGAATACGAAATCAATTCCACTCCCAAACGGAATTTTGTTCTGTGACATGGCTGATAGATTTATATTTCAACATTTTTCTAATATAAAAATTCTAATTGTTTATTATACTATGCTAATATCTCATAATAACATTTTTGAACAATAATTCTTGCAAAAAAAAAAAAAAACGCCACTTCAAAATAATCATAGTTCTTTAGGACGGTAATTAAACATTAATTATATTATATTCAAGAAAGATTACGTCAGTATTTTTTATACAAGAGAAATTCAGCAGTTATGTGGTCACCCTTTATTTTTTCACTTTTTATTGCTGATACAGTAAAACAAAATTTGTTTAAATTCTAAGCGATAGTCTATAACTGTTCAAAAGATTGGCCATATACAACAAATTACAACCATTATGGCACCCTTTAACTTCTAATTTTCAATATTTATACTTGTTATTATACTTGATATAGTAATGGACAATCTGTCTAATTTCAAGAGTTTGCCTGTAACGGTTTGAAAGATAGGGTCATATAGGTCAAATAACCTGCTGACCGGCCACGATTTAACTCGTGATGCGATGTGATTGTTATAGCTTATCATACGAAAAAGAAATATTAAAAGTTTAATAAAGTTAAGTTTATTTTTATTTTTTTACTTCCACATCCAATTACGAAATAATAGCCGGTGACATGAGATATATTGTCAGTAAAATTGCTGGTCAACAATGTGTTAATATACTAATCACCTAAGTCCCAAGCTATCAGTTTTTATTTCTTATATATTTCACCAAATTTTTGTGATAATGCTATTTTTAAAAATTGACCGACTATACTTTAGGGTGTTGATTTAGTGTATAAAAACAGGAACTGACGTTTAATAATGATAATGCTTTGGAACCATTTAATCATTAGCTATTAATGATTTTGTTTCTTAATTATAAAAGAAAACGTTTCTTAAAAAAACATTATCATTATTAAAAATAATGGTAATGCTGAAAAATTGGTAGCATTACAAAAAAAATAATAATAAATAAATAGAGTAAACTTAACAAAAAATAATAATATTGTATATATAACTACAAGTCCATTATTTTACCACCGTTATTTTGGATTTAATTATAAAAACATCAAGTATCAACAAAAAAAAAAGTTCGGTTCGATTTTGCATATTTAATAAAAAGGAACACCAATAAAAAATTATATTTTCCATACAATTCGCTCAATTACGTTTTTTAATTGAATCTTACAAACATTTTAAATCAAGTAGGAAAAATAGAATTCACAAATAAAATTTTAATAAGCACTTTCTTCTTCATTTGTATGAACGCAAGTATAAACATTTTTATATGTTAAATGTGTGTTTTTTCTCTTTTAATACATAATTATTATTTAAATATCAACACGTTTCAGCTAGTAAGTCGCGCTGGATCCCAAACTAATAATTAAAAATAAAAATCTTAATAAATAAAAAAGAGAATTTTAACTAAGAGAACATTTATTGGATTAATATGAGAGCTCTTAAGAACCACATGGTATTTTAAAAAGTTCATAAAAAGTCAAAAGTAAACTAGCTTTTGAAAATATTTTAATGCCGGTAAGACTTTTATATCAATGCAACAAACAGTGTTGCCAGAATCACAATTAAAGTTTTGTGGTTTTTGATTTTTCAGACCAATTAGGGAACATAATTTCAACAAAGGCCTCAATCTTTATAACGGGCTTCCTTCAGAAACAAAGAATGAAACAAATAATATAATTTTTAATAAAAAATGTGTCCAATTTGTAAAGAATAATTCACAGATTATGTATTAATGTAATTTAAAAACTTATTGTTACACGATTATGTTAAAAGTATTATAAATACTAATTAAATTATTTAAAAAAAAAAAAAAAAAAAAAAAAAAAAAAAAAAAAAAACTTTCTGCTTTAGTTTATTTGAATATGGTTCATGAAAAAGTGAAAATCGAAGCGAATCAAACAATTGTTATATTTTAACACAAATAACACTTAAACGCTTGGTTCAAAAACATCACTGTCAATTTTTCAACATCAGACAAGTGATATCTTAGGTAAACTTTTTAAAATGATTTCGCCAGAAGAAACAAATTAGAAAAACAAAAGCATCATCGATTGCCAAATAATACGACGGAAAAGTTTCGAGTTAAAATACAACAAATCTTCGGTACCCAAAAAATTATCCACGGAATTTTATTGTTGCCCAATTTGTGGATAAATATATAGAAATCGGCAACACTTAAATAAATAAAAAATAATAAGCAACTAAAACAAAACTGTTGCTCTCTTATAATTCCTGCTTTTGTGAAAATCACGTTTGACAACGAGAGAAAAAACAATGACGTGTCTTTTAATGTGCCAAAAACTTTGAAAGTCAAATTTAATAAAATTAGCCCTTTTTACTTCCATTTGATCAATATTAATAAAAAATTTAATTATGTTATATGTTTAACCTTTTTCAAAACTAGCCAAAAAACTAAACCTCACATAAATAAAAAAATAAAAAATAGTAAATGTACCTGTGTAACATTTAACTAAATTTAAAATAAAAACACTAATTATGAAATTTAAATAACTCAACCTAAATACTTGTTTGGGTTTAGAAATATTTGAAGATACCTACCTAATATTTGGTTTAATAGGCATAGTAAATATTTTATTTAATAATTGTATATTTAATCACACAGGCATGTCACATATTCCGATCGGAATGATTTTAATTCCGTATTAACAATTCCGATCGATTTGTTTTATTCCTGAAAAGTATTGAATCTCCACTATTTAATTTAAATATGGCAAAGTAAACAACAAGGCTAATTTAAGTAGGACACATCATAATATTAAATTTAACAAACGCATAAAACAAAATTTCAAAGACGCTAAATACCACTTTGAAATTTGAAAGTAGTTTCATTCCGAAGAAATTTTTTAGTTTTTTGAAGAAGCAATTTACGGAATTGATATAATTGCATATAATATTTTTTGAAAATTTTGTTGTTTGTGAAGATAGTAATCGATATGGAATACAAAACACCAATGGAACTTTTGTCTGTCTGTGTTCGCATCACGTAAAAACTACTGGATGGATTTAAACAAAATTTTGTAAGGAGTTCCCTTAGAAGCTGATTTAAATATAGATTAATTTTTGTACCCTACACCATAGGTGGAATAAATTTGTCATTCCATTTGTAATTTCTAGTCCAATCGATCAGACATATTTTCGAAAAGCAAGATATGGGGCTATAGCGAATTAAAAAATAAGAAAAATCAGCAAATGAAACAAATTGGCGCTCGCCAATATTTTCCGTGTTATGTGCTTCTGAACTTTTCATAGAAAAATACGATTGTGCTCCATATTGTTTAAGATATCAATATGGGTATCATTTAAAAACTTGTGAAGAGGTCTTCTATTTTTTAAATGAAAGAGACGGTGACATTTTTATGTTAAATTATATATAGTACCTATTTTTTCTTATTTCTCTGATACCCCAATATTTGTTTTTTTATGGAAGTTTCTTCATTAAGCTGGATTTACATAAATGGTGAAGGGTACATAAGATTCGGCGTAGCCCAATATAGTACTCTACTTGTTTTTTTTTTTTTTTTTTTTTTTTTTTTTTTTTTTTAAATAACTTATTTCATATAGAAAATAAAGATACAAATGTGAAAGTGCGTAATTTACCGATATAATGGTACTAAAAAAATTGTCAGCAAATTTTATTTTTGTAGAAGAAAAATTTTTAATGCAATTTACAGAACTTTTCAATAAATATTTAGAAACGCACTGGTAGTACTCAGTATGGAAAATAATACAACATTGCATTTTGTATAAAAAGAAATTAACAATTACATGGCACATAGTTTTATAATTTTAAATTATCTGGTTCAATAATTCGGGTTCAGTCCTGTGACTATTTTAAACTGTTTTTGTACATAAAGAAAAAATCTGTTTGTTTGTCGGAAACCTATAGCCGCCTACATAATATTAATATGCTTCGTATATTAATGAATTGAATTGATATAAATAAATAAAGTAACGAAACACTAGACGAAATGACGCAAAACTGGTGAAGATCGATTACTGTGTTGTAATAAGTGATAGCGATATAAAAATTTATGGTGATAATCTTATTTATTAATCTTTATTGTTTTATTTTTTAAATTTGTACATACTTGCATACTAATGCACACTTTCCCGTTTTTTTTTGTCCTTATCAGATTTTTTAATTTTTTGCCTTTTCTCTTTTCAACTAAATAGGTATTGAAATTACTTCTCCAATGATACCCATATTGTCTCAATCCGCCGCAAATTACTCGATATACCTATGCCATAACTCCGAAACTAAAGGTCAGGCCCAAATTTTTCAATTTACATTATATATATATATATATATATATATATATATATATATATATATATGTGTCTGTGTTTACACATATGTATGTACGTGCGAAGCAACAAATGGCCAATGCAGTAAATAAAGAAGCTTTAAGACACAACTCAATACAAAGGAATCAAAACATAAGTTTGATAAGTTGCATTTTAATTAAGTAAATAAGGGCTTGAAAGAGAGAAAGGGATACTTAAGATACAGGAAGTAATAACTAATAAAATCTACATATATAAATTAGTTGAGTAAAACAACAATTTTTATATAGTCCACTTTTTATATGCAATCTATGGTATTTTCAGGCTAACACAGCTAACCACTACATCTCGTGGCCAATGGATGACGTTGACAGTTTTTTCGTATTCCAATATCTTTTATTGTTCGCAAAACAAAGCTATTTGAATTTACATACTCTCTTAAAAGTATTAATGAGTTACAAAATGTAAAAGTTATTGATAGTGTTATTCATTTGCGAATATTTTTTCTGAAACACTATTAAAATTTTATTTTTAGTAGTTGTTCCTAGAAACCTACCTGATCCGCCACATCTTCCGTTTTTGAAATATATTCGTTCGGAATGTTCATTTTTGTTTTAGTTTCTCTTAGATATTCTTATAGGGGTCTCTTAAAAAGGTCTGGTATTTTGCGGACTTTCGCTATATCAGTGTCCTGTTGATACACTTATCTTTCGTTTGTTTCAGCTTATTGATTTTGTATTTTTTACATTAGCATTTGTTAAGTTTTAAAAAAATTGAAATTGATTTCAATAAACTTATAAAACAGAAGAAAACGGCAGAAAATCCACGTTAAACACAGAACACGGGAGAAGACAATAAAAAATAATGGCGAGTACAACTGAGCAACGTCAATTTTTTCATACTAGTAGCAAAGACGATTTTTGGGGAAGTATGCGCAACAGCATTTATACACTGTGCTGATTTTTATATGAATATTTATTTATTTACTACTAATAGAAACACTTGCCCATAATCATAGTCACAATAAAGTCGATTTCTTTGAGAAACTACTTTAATTTTAAAATATATTATTAACTTTTTTGATACCATCGTCAAAAAAAGTACATTTTAAGTTGAATCAGCCTTAACTGGGTGACACCTAAAATAAAGAAAATGTGTGCTCACAGTATGTAAAAAATACAGTTACGTAAAACTTTTTGTCATAGCATTGTTTTGATAAAGTCGATATTAAGCCAGTTAAAAACAAATTTAACTGGTTTTAAATATAAAACTAACCTTTACCTTTAAAATATAATTTTACGTATCTATAACAGACAAAAAGTACACTTCAAACTGAGTTTAGCTCATTATTATTTCTTAAACAATTTATAATATGTCTTCTAATATAATGTACATTCAGCCCCATAGAAAACAATGTATTTTTTTTTGGCATTACACTAGTGTTTGCTCACTGTAGTCTAAAATCCAAGACAATCCTCAAACTAAATAGCTGTGTTTGTACAACATATGTATATTAGCTGTTCAGTTAAATATTTTTACGATACCAAGTGCATTGTGGTTGATTAAAAATTATTATTTAATAAACACGTATGATTTTCAATAGCAAAATGTTTGAAACTATGTCTGATCAATTGGCGTAGTTGAATTTTCTCTAGCTTACCTAGTGCCTTGTTAAAGTTAATTTTGATCCAAGCACGGATGGACATCGCTCAATCGTCCCAAATGCAGACCTTGAATTAACTCAAAATATATGAATTTAAATGGTGTTTATTTCTAATTGTAATTGGTTTTGAGTAGATAATTTCGATTAGACTTTTAATAAAAAGCGCAATAAACTTGGAAGTAATTACATATGTAATCAACAGTCATTTCAACAGCAATTTACGGCCATACGTGAATATTGCAGAAATATTTATTTTCACGTATCATCTATAGCTCATAATCATGGTCAATAATAAAATATACTTTACGAGTTCTAAAGTATAGTTTTCTTTGAAGTGTACTTTTCGTCTACTATAGACTCCTAAAAGTATGTTTTTACGGTAAAAGCCAGTTTTAAATTTAAAACCAGATAAATTTGTTTTAACTGGATTAGTATCGACTTTATTAAAACAATTTTTTGACATTAACTTACTTTTCAAATTTTTATGTTGAAATCCATTCTTTCTACAATTTGCAAAAATTTTCCTTTGCTTTTATTTTTTCCATTCACCCAAATCGACGAAACTTATATTTTTTAATTTACTTTTATATATTTCAAAAAAAAAAATAATAACACAGCTGACCAGAGCTGGATAATCAACTTAACTGTATTTTGTTAAACATTGTGAGCAAACATTTTCTTTATTTTAGTTGTCACCCAGTTAACCCTTTTGTTTGAATTGCGGGAATTCCTGTCCTGTTAATGTTTAAATGAAAATTTTCAATCATTCACCTTGAGGTTTTTTTTTACCATTGCACAGAATTAGAGTTTCTATGATGCTAAAATACTACCATCAACAAGCAAATCCTAATTCAACATATTCCAATCAGAAATATTGTGGTGTAAAGTTATAGCAATATAATAATTTTTGATATAAAAAAATAAGTGATTCTATGGCAGCAACCTGCTAAATTTAAGTGAAGCCGAAAGGGTTAAAGCTGATTCAACCTAAATTTTATTTTATTTCTGGCGATAATATAAAGAAGTTAGTAATAGGTTTTAAAATAAAAGTAGTTTCTAAAAATTGTAAAAAATTTTTGCAAGATATTGGTCGTGTTGAATAAGACAATTTTATGAAAATTACTATGATGTTATCCCAACAGTAGAGCCAATGTATCTTAGCCGAATAACATATATAATATAAATAATGCAGTGTAGTAACGACCCAATAGGTAAAATGCAACTCTCATGAAAAATTTAAGTTATGTAAAAGCGACAGCTGCATTAATCTATAATCCGCCATTATTGAAAGTGATTTGCCATTAGAAGGGCGTATTGTCTATCAAGGCCAGAGTAAAATTTAATAATTATTTGCAAATTTAGTAAGGTGTTCCAGCATATTTGAAGTTTAATTTTTGTTATAACGTATAAAATAAAAAGCTTTCATCATTTCGAAGTAAGTTTTTTTTTAATTTTCAATCAAATCTATACAAAGGTGTAAAAAGTACTGCGGAAAAAATCTGTACAAGTTGTCCGCCATCTTGTTTTCTGTAGATATGTATATAGCAAATATCTTGAAAATTTGGGAAAAGAACTTCGATTTGAAAACCTTGATATTTTTTCTACTTAGATCAAAAGATACTACACATAAAATGCCACGCTATCGCGAATGGGACTTGGCTTGCAAAGTATATGTTGGAAATTTGGGTTCATCAGCATCAAAATATGAAATTGAAAATGCCTTTAGTAAATATGGACCACTTCGAAATGTTTGGGTCGCACGTAACCCCCCAGGATTTGCATTCGTTGAGTTCGAAGATAGGCGCGATGCTGAAGATGCAACCAGAGGTCTAGATGGAACGTATGTTTGTTTTATATGGCTATTTTTTTAAATATATTAATACATTTTTGGACTCTAGACGTTGTTGTGGTACACGCATTCGCGTGGAAATGTCATCTGGTCGTTCTCGCCGTGATAATAGACGTCGTGGTGGAGCTAGTAGTGGTGGACGTGGAGGAGGTGAAAGCAGCAGTGGTGGTCGTGGCGGTGGTGGCCGTTACAGGTATGTATTTTTTCAGTAAACATTTTTGTACTTTTATTTTGTTAACCAATTTATTTAATAATAAAATCATGTAAATAATCTTCAGAAATTGATCAATGGATCTTTAAAAATAATAACACTTTAATTAATAATGCAAAATAATGACAACCAAGGCCATTTGCATCAGTGCTGATATTTCGTTTATAAAACATTTTCTTCAACAACAAGCAAATTTATAAAAGCTTTGAATATAAATATAAGAAATTATTTTGTTTGTTGGTTTTAATATAATTATTTTTTTTCCATTTATTTTAAAGAAGATACAAAAAAATTGACTTTTGTAATAACTAAAAAGAATATTTTTCGCAAAATTTGCTTGTTAGTTTTATCCACTCATTTGTTTAATTTTGAGCATGCCTCCTTTAGTTTATTTTGTTTTACATATAACATAACATTTTTGCTAATTATGCTAAGCTACCGATATATGTTTCATAAAGACTTTTTGTTTCGCTCATCATTACGTACCTCTTCTTGTTTACTCCCGTCTTTAAAGAAAGATATAAAAGATAAAGTCCTTGTTAAATTTTTTTTATGTACACATTTGTAATTCTATTAAAAATATGTTCTTTATTGGTTATTTACATTAAACGTGGTATACGCTCCTCATTTTTACAGGATAAAGTCAACTTTTGCTTCTACTACTACCTCTTCTCGTATTGCAAGTACTTCTACTACTACAAAATCCTCTTCCTACTACTACTTCTACAACAAACCAATCAACAACTTCAACAACAACGACTACAACTTTTACTACTACTGCTACAACGATAGGAACAATTTCACCAAAACAGTTATTTCCTTCATCAAAATTACTAATACCAACATAAACAACACTAAACAATATACGCACAACGGCAACAACTACACGACGTTCCCAAAATTTAAAAGCAACATCTTCAATTGTGTTGCATTAATTTCAGTCTTAAAGTCAATCAATCAAAATTTTGTCATTAGTAATAATGATCAGTTTTCCGTTATTTTTAACATTAAATTTTTTTATGGAGAAAAATCCTCAAAACGAACATTTTTAGGAAAGCTTTTAGCAATTGACGCATATGTAGTTGTTGTTGTCGTCGTTTGTAATCAATATCATAAAAATATCAACAATCACCAAAACCAATACCACCAACACAACAAAAAACATCTCTGCAATTGCTGTAGATTCTTGCAACGTTCTCGTTGTAAAACCTCCAAATCTTCAACTCCGACGTTGATAATTTTGTACTTTATCATCAACAGCTTCTTCAGTCGCCATTATAAGCACCACAAAAAAATGAAACATCAAAACGATCACCAAAAAAATAATACCTCTGCTACTACTACCAACAATACCAAAATTAACTTGTTCCCTTTTAACAGTAGTAAAAGAATTAACACCACCACAAGTATAACATTTACCACCACTCTCACTTCTACAGTCAAAACCTTTTTGTATCAACTTGTAATATTTTGTACTTCAGACGCTGCAGTCGAACGCAGTTAATTATTGGTCGTATGCAGCTGTCTAAGTTGAGTTTTTGGCTTGTTTAACAATACATTTCAACAACTCAATTAGCAGCCGTCCTCTTCCAACAACAACTACCACTACTACTACAACCAAACAACCTCAACACCATTGTTAGCCTTCAAAACCATCATTTTCACCAAAACTTTAGGAAAGAAAAAAAGAACACTTCAATCTACAAATCTTAAAGCAAATTAACCTCAGCAACAAGGGATATCATCATTATATTTGACCTTTAAAGACCAATAATATAACAAAGACAACCAAGTACTTGAGTGGTTTGCGATATGTCTATGGAATTCCAATAGAGACAACAATTGAATATACTATCGCTGTTAAAACCATCATACTGACAAAGTTTTTTATATCGCTTAAAACCTAAAATTGCATGGTTAGTCCATGCTATTGAGAGGATCGTGATTTTAATGCGCAAATTTTTAATAGAATCCAAATTGAAAACTGCCCCCTGTAGGTAACATTGGTATTGGACTTTATGGTTATGTTGTGGGTTGTTTCGCTTAATGTGTTGCTAAATATTTTGACCATTAGGTGAATAAAAATACAAACTTCATTAGTTTCAACGGCTACATCAGCTACGAACGGTTTGCAATAAAGTGTTATTCATCTTCAAAGTACCACTGCTACACACTACTAAAAGTCATCTTAAAGTCAGCCTATATGCTACTCAATGGCATTAAATAAAGGGTATAGTATAATAATTTTTTCTCTTTTCTGAAGAAAGTATTAATTCTTTTTTAGATAACAAAAACAAATATTTTCACGTTGAAATTTTAAATATCTAAGCTAATAAAAGTGTGTAAAATTATTTGTTCTTAAATCTATACAAGAGAATCGTAAAGCTTTTATGTAAAATTTTGATACAACTCGATGAAATGACAATAACGTTTTATTATATTTTTATTTTTTTTTTTTTTGTTCTTTTTAACAAATCAAATGAGTGTTATTGATCTACAATGGAATGTAAATTATCTTGCGCGATATTTACATTAATCATCATGCTTTATCACATCACATCGTTTTTGGGATTCACCAATCAACAAAACGTGTTAAAGTAAAATTTAACATTATCAACAACACTTTTGAATAATGTCATCATTATTACCAACAGCGAAATTTTCTGTACTTCACTTGCAATTTAACCACAACAAACAACATCTTCAAGTTTTTAATTTCTTTTTGAGAAAATTTCAAATCCAATCTTCAAAAATTTGCAAACTACCAGGTCTTAAATAATCTGCATGCTACAAAACGGAGCAAAACAAGGGAATTTGTGTATCTAATTCTTGAATTGTCATGGTTTGGTCGATCAGTTGTCTTCACTACTCTACTACATCCTTTTGCCCTTATTCCTACAACAACATTTTGCAAAACTTATTACTGCAACTACAAATCATCAAAACCAACCAAATAAATCAACACCCAATCCTAATGATATCAATATTTAATATCAATCAACCAATCAGCAATCGTTACAACAAGCAAATCTTAATTTAGAAAAAAATAAAGCATTGTTTGTATATCTCGACATCATTTATTATTTAAAGAATTTATCTTCTCACTGCCACAGTATAAAAAATCAGCAACCATTTACCGCCATACAAAAAAAAAAAAAAGAACAAAGTCAACAATCAACCAATACAACATCAATTGTGGTTTGTTTTATTAACAAAAAACAATGACAGTAGTCATCGGTTTGATTAATTGAAGCTGTCACTGTTTTTATTAATTTTATTATATTTTTTATTTAATTTTTTGTTTTAGTTATTTTATCTGCTGTTTTTTTTTTTTTAGCAAATTGCAAACTTATATCTTTTATTTTACTATTTTAAGCTTTTACTTTCCATTTTTATTAATTGATTATATTTTGTCAAATTACTGTAGAACTTACTATTACTGTATTTTTTGCCTTAACGATTTTTTTTACAGATCCCGGTCACCAAGACGCAGTTCAAGATCCCGCTCTCGCAGCTTTTCACGTGATAGACGAAGCCGATCTGATTCACGTGATCGCCATTAAAATTAGTTCATAATTTTTTTGTTAACAAAAAAAAAAAAAAAAGTTTTCAAATAATGAAAGGCTTATCAGAAAAAAATCTAAAACTTAAAAGAGAAACTTCTCATCTAGATACAAATTTTATTTTTTATTTCTATCTTTTAAATGTATAAAAGCTTATTTTCGTTTATTTTCAGTATGAAAATATTCTTATAACTTTTATCTCTTCACATTTTTTCTCCTAATTTTAAGTTAAGTATGGATATGTATCATTTTATTCTAAATACTAGTTATCTACTTGATTTAACAGCAAGTTGTGTACGTTTTGCTAATGTACATGAGTACACACAACATTACGTTTTTGCCGACTTTTGTTAAAATTAATAATAACCGTTCTTAAAACAACACAACTTTAATTATTTTTTAATTCTCCAGCCAAAAACATCAAACCACTTTCTCAGTTCACCACTTGAGGTAAATTAACTATTAATTTCATTTTTTAGTATTTGAAACATACTTCTAATATTTTAAGGATTTAAATAAATAATTCATTTATTAAAAAAAAAACCTTTTTAATAAACTAATAATCTTCTAATAATTCTATTTTTAAGCACAATAGAATTATCAAAATAATAAAATAAAACCTGTTTTCTTAAATTGAAATATGTAGCACCATATCAACGTAGCAATTTTGTGTTATATTCGAATTACATGCAAAGTAAGCTTTAAATAAGTTAATATTTATAGAGCCTTTTTTTTAACAATGAAAGATTTTTTTACAAATGACAAATAAGGTTGCTTAAGACTATAATGTATTTTCTTAAAATATAGTACATTGACTCCAGCATCTTGCTTAACCATTAAAATAAAAATAAACTAAAGAAGTTTAGCCTAAAAGTTAATATGCCCTTGCTCCCGAAGCTAACTTAGCTAAAGAGGAGGACTATTATAATGCACTTAAATCTAAATAACAAATAGTAAAAAAAATTTATAAAATTAAAAAACCTAAATTTCCAAAAAAAAGGTCTATCCTCTGTGAGTGCCAGGATTTCTTTCATAACAGCAGGTGAAACACTAACCCAAGTAGCAAAACCGTATAAGAAAACTGGTCTTATATAAAAGAAGCTTAGTTTTGCTTTGGAAAATGCACCCATTATCCTAAAAGATTTTTAAACCATCCTCGCATGTCTATTAAATTTTAACATATTATTAAAGTTGATTCCAAGATATTTTAAGTTGTCAACAAAAGAGATCTCAACACCAAGAAAGAGATTTAACTTTTTACTTTCTGGAACTACGAAATTTTTACATATCCCCGATGCATTATTGATGCAAATTTATTTTAATTCCCCATTCATCATAGGGTTGCTTTACAAGCCGAAGATAGTTAGAAGCTTATCTTAAAGCATAACTAGGTGATTCACTATGAGAAAAGAGGAGAGAGTCATCGGCATAAAGTAAACCAGTAGAGTTGGGAATAATGTGAGGGAAGTTACACATAAAAATGTAGAGATGAGGCGCCAAAATTGAACCTTGGGGAACGCCGCAGTTAATATTCCTGAAATCAGATAATTTATTAAAATGAACGCAAAATGATCTTTCAGAGAAGAAGCTTTGAAAGAGTTAAATAGTGGTTGCGGTAAATCCAATTTCAACACCTTGAAAAGAATAGCATTGTGAAAAGCTTTGTCGAAAGCCTTTTCAACATCTAATGAACTTGCTACTGTACGAAACCGCCTATGAAGATTAGAGACTACGTCATTTTGAAATTTAAGAAGAGTATCAACAGTAGAACGGCCTTTTTTAAAGCCAAACTGTAGATCTCGGATATATATTTCATTCAACGTTATTTCCATTTTTTCCCTTATTATTTTCTCGAAAAGTTTCCCTAAATTTAAAAGTAATAAAATTGGCCTCAGATTACTGATATTGTTATTTGCTTTCTTTTTCAAGGGAAAAATATTCCTTGCAGCTGGGAAAATATTAATTATTTGAGATATTAAAAATATAATTAAGAGGTATTCTAAGGCTTTTATAGGGAGCTGTTATAATGAAATTCGACATTTTATCCAAACCACATGATTTTTTATTGTTAATAAATAAATCTACAATGAGCTGATAAATCTTGAAGTTGTAAGACTCTCACAGTTTTGAGTGTTTGTTGACAAAAACTGTTCAGAAAAGACGTGTAGGCATGGATCTTCGTTAAGCGTGTTACTCCAACATTTTCGAAGTGTCTCTTACTGGAACAGAACCAGTGTATTTTTTAAGTTCATGTAAAATTAACGACAAGTCTTCAACTAGATTTCCATTAAAGTTTTTATTTTTTTAAATGCTATTATAAATTTGTCGGTGAGCAGTTGGGCATGGCTTAATGCGCTGCATTTTTTACAAAGTAAAAGAGGTTGTTCAATCTCAACCTGTCTTTTCATGATTATATTTAATAAAATTGTAGTTGGTTAGATAAAAATAAGTAATCTGAATTAATGCGACACAAATTTCGGTGATATATTCTTTTTAACTCTGCCATCTATATTTAATTTTGAACAAATCTTTTATTTTTTAGACTTACATTCAACCATGACTGAATGATTATTATTAACTAAATTTAAAGTAGATGTAAAATCGTCAATGTATCTAATTAGTAATTATTCATGTTAACTTTTTTTTGTTGTTTCCATAGGCAATTTTAATAGTTTAGTTTGTTTTAGGGCGTCCTGAAAAATATGTAAATTTACTTAGTAAAATAATGAATAACGTTACGGTAAACTACACGTTTTTGCATGCACATGTACATATGTTAAAAAAAGAAGTCGCGTGTCTTACTAAAAGGATAGCTGGTATTTTCTGATTAAGTGTAGAGAATTACTATTAGAAATATTCTTTAAAAATCTGTGTGTTTAGCTTTGTATTGTAACATAACAGCCGAAAAGAGAGGTGTTTGCTCACTAAGACCAAATTCTGTCCCTTTTAACTTTTAGGGTGTAAAGGTTAAGATTTAGCGTGGGTTCTAGTAGAAACTAATCCCATCTAATAGACACAGAAGGACGCATGGTCCAAAATAACTAGTTCGCAAACAAGAAGGCCCTATGGGCTTGTGATCTAAATACATAAAAAAGTATAAACAGGCACTTGTACCCTTTACCACAGGTGGAAAAATGGTATATCTAAGTATATATATTCCGTGTTCTGGTTGAAATCAACTTTGCCAGGCATTAGATAAGGTATAGACAAATTAAATAAGCGGGAAAAACACCACGCCTGCCTCTAATTTTTCCATATAATAATAATTTCATACGTGCAACGCGCTCTGCATCAAAAGCGCATTCCTTTGTGGTCGATTGGCCAGTGAATCGCACATACATACAGTTCGTATGTGAAATAAACTCCCTGCAGAGGTCTTTCCTGCCACATTCAATGTGCAAAGATTCAAATCAAATGTATACAAGCACTACTCAGTCTATCCCCCTTCCCAAAACCTAATTTCCTAGTTCTGGCATAATAAGTAAGGGTCATCCCCTGAGTGCTGGTCCTTATTGAAAAAATATTTTAAAAATATCTAGTTTAGTAAAGTAATTACAATAAAAAAAAACTAAGGAAAACATCAAGAAAAAATTGGCGCCACCCATATTAAAGTACGATTGTGCACCATATTTTTTAAAATGTGAATATAGGTATCATTTAAAAGCTTTTGAAGAGATCTTTCAGGAAATACTAAAATTTTTTAAAAGTGCTTTACCCATTAAGAGCCGATAAAATTTTTATTTTTTGTTCTTGTTTTTTAATTCTATCACCCCAATATTTGGGTTTTTTTAATTGGAGTTGCTTTACTAAACTAAATATACATATATGGTGAGAGGTATAAATAATTCGGCATATCCAAATATAGCGCTCTTGCTTGTTTTTTTTTTTTTTTTTAATTTGACTTTCACAGTAATATTTTGTAGTTCCTAATATGCATTTATAAAAATATGAAAAATTTATATTTGAAAGAATCAAACACAGAGTAGATTAATATTAAATCATTTTTTACATTGGTTAACTTATATTTTGATTTTAAAACTCTTATTTGACTATAATAAGCGATAGGAGTTTTTGCATATAAATAAATAAAATGCCATCCTTGCAAATATTCGACGTACTATGCACAGTGGGGAAAAAAACAAAATAACCCAGCCAGTTGTAAAGGGCTAGGCGAAGTGAATCAAAATTTGGCATGACAATGAAAGTGGAATATATGAGCTTAAGTTTTTGAGCTGGGTACAAGCCACTTTCCAGGGATGGCGCTATGCGGTCTCAAAATAGGGTACCTCGCAACGGAAAGTTCTAACGCTTGACATTTCTTCAATTATTTTCCGATTTTTTTAAATTATACAGGGTCCTAAAGCGTCTACAAAATGATGCTTTAATCTGAATGTTTGTGCTTAAAAAATAATCGAGTTATAAACATCTTAAAATTTTGCAACTTCCAAAACCCTGGCCCAGTTTTTTCAAAACCCTGGATACAATGTTTCCATGTTACCGAGCAATTTAAAATATTCTGAAAAAAAATTTGAAGATTACATCATTTTTAGCTTATACTATTTTTTATTTAAAAATTCAAAATTATTGGATTTTTGTGTATTTTAGCCTAAAATCAGCCGCCAATCAAATTTTTAAAGTAGACAAAATTTTCTTAAGGAATATATATAAATTTTTAATTTATGTTTAAGCTAACTATATATGTGTACGTTTAAACCAAATTTCTTATAAAATTAATCAGTCTTGACCTATTTTACATCGAAATTTTGAATTAACCCTATTTTTTCTAAGATCCCAAAGTTGGGATCGGAATAAGAAAACTGCTATAAAAAATCTATATGTATTCCGAATTGTTGCTTTAAGTATTTCATGAGCCCTAGTCCATATGTGGACTATATAGACAAAAGAGTAAAAATTCCAATTTTGGGATTTTTGGTTCTTATTTTGGGAATAGTGGGATTTCCTTTATCTTAATCTTACAGTTTTTTTTTTGCCAAATAAAACAAAAATTAAAAATTTGTATATGCTCATTAAGATTTTTTTTAAATATTTTATGCTAAAATACACAAAATGCAATAGTTTTGGATTTTTTTAAATTAAAAGTAGTATAATTTTTAAGCCAGAAAAGATGCAATATTCAAATTTTTTTCTGAATATCTTAAATCTTGCTCGCTTACTAGGGCAAAGAATTCAAACGAGTTTGCTAAAAATTGTATGCAGTTTTTGCAAAAACTGTGCCAGGGTATCGAAATTACAAAAATTTTAATTTTAAAATTCTTACTACTCGATCATTCTAAACATACAGGCATGTCACAAATTCCGTTCGGAATTGAAATGATTCCGAAGTTACAATTCCGATCGAAATGGTTTTAGCTTCTATAGATTCCGTTCGGTTTTAGTAAACCGAAGAAAATACAAAACCACTTATTTTTGTTCAATATATGGCAAAATAACAACGAATGTAGCAAAACAAAAAACAGCTATTACTGGCTAAATAAAGAAGCTTTTATTATGGTGTTGGAAAAAATATCTGATGAGCTCGACAATGCCATCAGTGCCTGTTCAATCTCGCTTAGTTGTTAAAAAGTATGTGCAGAAAAATTTTTTTAATTGATTATTCGTTGTGCCTTTTCGTGTTTGTGTGCTACGGAATTTAAAAAAAATTAAAGTACGGAATATCTTTTAAGCAAATTCCGTTTATTTTTTTCTTTTTAAGGATTAAGAAAAAGTTAATTTTTTTTTAATAACACCATATTAAAATAAATTTATTTTGGATCAATAAGCAAGTTAAAGAATAGTCTTACCTATAAAAATATGTTTTTAATTGTTTTTATGTTAACAAAATGCTCAAAATATCAATTCCACATAGCAAACTGAAAGTGGTTTCATTCCGAAAATTTTTTTCGTTTTACGTTTTCTATAGAAGCAAAATACGGAATCAATTCCACTTCCGAACGGAATTTTGTTCTGTGACATGGCTGATAGACATACAGGTTAAAGTATATTTTGTAGGCATTGATGAGCCTTTCAGAAAAGAATTGAAAAAATGCCAAGCGTTCGAAAATTTTCAGGTTCAAGGAATGCAACTTTAAGAAAACAGCGCCATCCCTGGAAAGTTGACGGTACCCAGCTTAAAAACTTAAGCTCAAACACTCCTTTGCTATGCTCATGCCAAATCCATCTGTCTAGCCCTTTACAAATGGATCAGCTATTTCCAAAATATTTTAATTCTGCACCACTATGCTACCTTTGTTAACGTAATTAGTACGTTTAAAAATATTTTTAGGGATAACCATTTATTTTTTTAAATATTTTAATAAGTTTTTTATTGGGATCCAGGTCCAACAACTATTGGTATATCATCATTTAGATTCATTTCTTCTCCTGGTGAATATAAACCTAACGCAGAACGCTCTGGCAAACCAGGTATAGCACGATCATTGGTGTCATCATCCTCATCATCATGACTATCTGAGTCCTCACTATCATCATTACCTAAAAATTAAAAAAATTGTGTCATGTTATTCATCTTTTAATTATCCTTAAGTAAACTACCATCTTCGTCATCAGTTTCTATACCAGGCATGGTCAAAACTTTTCCCAAAGGATGAAGGTCGGCTGCTGCATTTTTCATGGCATCCAACTACATTTAAATACATATGTACACATTTATATTGTAAAGAACTTTATTTATTTTTGTTAAATAATAAACGATTTACCCAACTATGATGTTCACGTTCATATTTAAGTACTTCAGCTTCTTCGTTGTTGGGACCATTATCAAACCATATTCGATTGGCTATTCGAGGTTGCAAGGAGGGAAAAAACGGTAGCATTAGCATATTCGATTTTATATAAATTATTTAATTATTATGATTGTTGAACGATGTTATTTATATTTTTAAATATATAAGTAATAATGTAATTATTTTGGTAGAAAATAAATAAACTACAGATACGCAGAGTTGCTTTAAACTGTCTTAGGAACATAAAACAACTGTGTTAGATTATGCAGCTGATATTTACAAAACGTTTAACCAATTCCGCTTTTAATAAACACAATTCTAGAGAATAATTATATCCTTTTCTTTAAATAAAATAAAGATGATAGAAATCACTTGCAACGATCGTTTGGGTAAAAAGGTAAAAACTCTTTTTATTTTTTTCATTGTTAGTATTTTTCTTATTTATAGGTTCGTGTAAAATGTAACCCGGATGATACCGTAGGCGACCTCAAAAAATTGATTGCTGCTCAAACTGGAACAAAATATGATAAAATTGTGTTAAAGAAATGGTATACTATTTACAAGGACAATATCAAATTATCAGACTGTAGGGTATTAAGGACACATTTTTTAAGGATATGCACTAATATTTATCTCTTTTTACAGATGAAATTCATGATGGCATGAACTTGGAATTGTATTATCAATAAGTTAACTATAAGTTTAAACAAATAATTGCTTTTTTTTACTTTTAATATATTTGAAATATTAAAATAATTTGAAGTTAAAATTCTTCAGATTAAATAAAATTGCTATTGTTAGTTTTATGTAGAGTTTCGCCGGTAAAAGAGTTTAGCTCAACTTGACAGGATAAAGTACTCATTCCTATGTAAGCTTTTGTACCTACTACTTTGGAATGTAATTTGTGGGTATTTCAGTATTATCAAAAAAACAAGTAAGAGTGCCAAATTCGGCTATGCCGAATCTTATTTACCCTCATCCTATTATAAATCTAGTGAAGTAGCTCCACTAAAAAAAAAAAACGGGTAAAAAATAACCAAAAACAATGGAGTGCTATATACCCTTTACCATATATGTAAATCAAAAAGACAAATATTGGGATGGCAGAGAATTAAAAAATATGAAAAAATTCGTCATTCTTACGGTTGTCGAAAACGACATTCGAGAAGAGTCGTAGTCATTGTCGTTAATGACTTATTGGTATTATACAAAATGTACGACAGAAAAATATTTTGTAATAGATAAAAAAAAACAATTTTATTTTTTTGAAGTAGCTTTCTATGTGATAAATTTGCAGTTGAAAATAATAATAAAAAACAAAACGACTAGTTCTTCTGTTAATTCAATTTGCAAACTTATGTCTAAAATCTGGAAAAATATTTTAAAGAAAGAAAAAACTTTAAATTAGCATAAAATAAAATACACTTTAATTACTAGTAGAAACTGCCTTTCAGTTCTTCAATTAAAATTTAATGTTTTCTTAATTCCATTTCATCGGACGTTAGCTTTAGAAGTTGTTCTCTATATATATATATATATATATATATATATATATATATATATATATATATATATATATATATATATATATATATATATCTATGCATAATATATACACAGCGGATATACCTTCTATAAATGACTGTGTCATATCTATGTTTGCAGATGATACTGCAATCCTATGCTCAGGCATTTTATCTTCAGAAATATTAGCAAGCCTCCAATCGGCCATGGAAATACTAATTAAATACTTTTAAAAATGGATAATAGCATTGAATTATAATAAAACCCAAGCAATATACATATGGTACTAGAAAAAGAAAAGCATGCTTTATTCCTCAAAATAATATACGAGTAAATAACACCGAAATCAAATGTGATAAAAGCGTTAAGTATTTAGGTATATTCTTAGACCCCAAATTAACTTTTAGAGATCACGTATCATACATCATTAATAAATGTAACGTACTTATAAGAACCCTTTATCCTTTAATAAACAAACACTCAGCTTTAATCGTTAGCAATAAAATGTTGATATTTAAATTAATATTTCAGGCAATCATATTTTAGGCAAATCCCGTTTGGGCAAAAAGTGCTAAGTGCCACATAAGAAGGCTACAAATTCTTCAAAATAAACTTCTAAAGTTAATTCATAATCTTCCCAGGCACTACTCCACAGATAGACTTCACCAAATCGCGAACGTCGATTTGGTTGCTGTTAAAATATACAGATTGTATGAAAATTTCAACACCAAGTGTTCATATTCTGAATTTAATCATATAGCTGAGCTAGCCCCGCTTTAGATTAGTATTTTAGGTAGATTTTAAGTTTTTATCATAACACAAAAAATATCAAAAGGTTTTTCAAAATTTTCTCCTTAACTTAAATACTATATAATTAATTAATACACTATGAAACAAAATTGTATAATTAAGTAGAAAAAGGAAAAAATCCCTAAACTCTTTGTAAATATGTACCATATGCTATTGTAAGTAGACCTTGTAAATATCATCTAATGCAATAAATAAATATATATATATAAATGCATAAATAATATGTACTGACAACTGTTCTTGTACCATAATACCGGTAAAATTGGGTGTTTTCAATATTGTTTCTCTCTTTCTGACATATTTTTGTCACAAAAAAGTATCTTTTATTTGAACCAAGGTTCTAAGGCACTTCCTCACAAATTTTAATTCAAATCTTTGATAACAGCTTTTATAATACGCCTCTCAGACAAAAGATTTCTCTGAAAACTAGAGTTAACTTTATAAAACGTTTTCTAACACTTATTTAACGAGGTTCAATGATTTCATTTATTTTTGAAAAAAATTCCTTCATCATTTTTAAAATAAGTGGTAAGCAGCGGGATCTAGTGATAATAGTGTTGCGAAGATGCTTTATTTAGGTCATCAAAGGAGATGAAAATAATTGTCACCGACAAAGTAAAACGAAATGACCTATTGTGTCTGTTTACAAAACCAGAAGAGTCTACAAAAACTTCTTAATCACAAAAAAAAAAAACAACTAACATGAAGTAATAAAAATAAACGCAATATACAACCACATTGCATAACGACTAATAAAAATACATCATGTATAATAAATTCAAAATAATAATGGAAGGTTCAAGAATCAAATAACAATCATCATGTGTCTCAAATGATAAATGCGTTGTAAAGAAATATTCTACTAACAGATGGAGGAAGTTCTAGCATATTCAAAAACCTTAACATTGAAAATATAAAAGCAACGGCTATACAGGCTGATTCATTCTTAGTGAAAACGTCAACCAGTGAAGATTTTGTGGTAAACCGTGGTATAAATGCCATCGCGTATTTTTGTGTACTAATCGCGAATAAGTAAATAATCGTCTAATTAAAGTTTAATTTAATTAACGTAGTAATTAAAATTGCAATAAAAGAACTCCACAAAGTAAACGTTTATAAATTTAAATAAACGTAACAATATTATTTCAAAATATTATGCCCATAAATTATAATATTTCATAATAAAATATAATTTCTGTATCATCCCAAAATAATTTTACAGTTAAACAACGCAACACTGAATCTAATATATCCATCAATATATATGTAAATGTGGTTTACTGAAGTCAATTCAATAAGAAAAAAACAAATATTTGGTTGACAGAGATTTAAAAAATAAGAAGAAAACTTAAGTGTTATATATAATATTACAAAAAAAAAAAAAAAAAAAGAAACAAATGATAAACTATTTTTAAAAACTTTATTTTCTGAAAGATTTCTTTGAAAGCTTTTAAATGATACCCATATTGTTATCTTGAGAAATATGATGCATAATCGCACTTTTCTATAAAAAGTTCAGGGGCCTATAACTCGGAAAATAGTTTTTAATTTTCTATCGCCCCAAATATTTTTTTTTTGTTGAATGGAGTTCTTTCACTAAACTGGGTTTGTTCCCAATGATATGGAAAAATTAGAGGCAGGCGTGATGTTTTGCCCTCTGCCTCGAAGGGCATGGACCGATCTTGCTGATTTCCAATAACAAAACTTTCAAAGCTATGTCTAGCTCATCTAGTGCTTTTGCAAAGTTGATTTTAACCCGAACACGGACGGGCAGATAGAGAGACACACATGGCTCAACCGACTTTGTTGGGGGTCGGGAATGGAGATTGTAGAAATTAAAAACGGAAGCTTAGATATACGCTTTTTCTACCAGTGGTGAAGGGCGTAAAAACATGCAAATGCTTGTGAAAACTGTTGGTCACATTGGTGTGTATTTTTTCTCTTGTGAGATCAAAATGTAACTGTTTTGTTTCATTATTAAGTCCACATTCAAACAGGCAAATTTTACTTTGACAAAGTTTTGTTAATTTTCTTTTAAACTTTGTTTCGTGTTCAGACACACAAAGTTTTCTTCTACAAATTTTGTTTCCTTCTGTGTGATCGTTCTTAATTTTTAAACGTTTTGCATTTGATGCTTAAACACATATGTACATATATACAACTGTGTACAAGCAACGAACGAAAAACAAAGCAACTTTGTGAGTACATCAAAGTCTGTACTGCTTATCATTCTTTCTCCCTCTCTCCCACATAAAATAAAAACTTTGCAAAGTAAACTTTCCTTGTGTAAATGCACTCTAATACTCCTTACGTTTGTATTGAGAATTGGCCAACCTAATGCAGAAATAATTGTAAGAAATAATAAAATCGTTACATATATGTTAATAGTTATTCTTAAGGCATTTTTGCGTCATGTTCTTAATCAAGCTTTTGTTTTTAAAGCAAATCGTTTTCAACTTTTCTAAAGAAAAAGGTTCTCTGATGAGTTGGCTCAATCAACCAGCAAAATCCATTTTTATAATAAAATGTCGTGGGTTTTTATTTAGATTTCCATACGAGTTCGCCATAAGAATAATACTTAAGTCAGCAGAAACTTTTTATTTTTTCCATAATGACCATTGGCATTTGTCGTTAAAGAATTTTGTTTTATTTTTTATTGTAGAAAACGCTATAATGTTTTCTTTTTAACGGTTCCTGATTTTTTCCCTCTTGATTTATTTTTCAGATGTTAAACTTTGTTATTCAAAAATTGTTACAAATATGTTTTAAAAGTAAATCAAAATAAAAACAAAATTGACAGCTGACAGCAGTGGCGAATTATTAAATTTTCTCATTTGCTCAGAATGCCAAACTGTGCATAAGGCTGCTGTAGTCAATGTGATAAAAAACACGTTGACTACAAACCAGGTTGGCCAGGGTTCAACCCATGTGGCAACCAAAGCATAAAAATGTTTTTTTTTTTCTGTTTAATAGTTAAAGACTTATTCAGAATTAATATTAAATATGCAGCCTCCTTCGTTGGTACTTCTTCATAGCATATTCGCCGGCGAAGTAAAATAACTAATAAAACGTCTATATCTATCTTTTTTCTTTCTCCTTTCACTACCTGTCTTATCTCATCTATCCCTTTCTTAAAAGAATGTAGCACGATTACAAAAATAACTAAATTGGCATTATTGCCTGAAGTGCTACTTCTCTTCAAAAAAAAAAAAAAAACAAACAATGTTATATTTTTATCATAGAATACGGTAATAATCAATAAGATTTCAATTGCTATCAACAATTAAGCCGTTTATTGTGAAGTTAGCACTTCACTTTTAGTCACTTTGCTTTTAAGATGATAAATATATTTCAAAATAAACGGTTCAATTGATTTGCCTTGAAGAAAAATTAATAATAATAACCCTTAATTGAGGGCGTATAAGTATGTTAATTCACGGAATATTAGTCATACGTAAAGTTGTCTTCTTTTTATAAAAATCAACGGTATCATTTCTGTAAATTGTATATATTTAGAAAATGTTGTTGTTGGTGTAGATAGTAATTGATATAGAATACAAAACACCTATTTTAGAATTTTGGCCTGTCTGTATGTCCTGTTATATGGATTTGAATAAGATTTTGTGAGGAGTTTTTGGAACCTTGATTCAAATATAGAATAATTTTTTCGTTGAGAAAATAGAGATACAAATGTTGAAATACCCAATTTTACCGGTGAAGTTGTACTAAATCTGCTGTCAGCAAATTTTGTTTTTATCGATTGAAGATTTTAACACTGTTTAGAGAGCTTTACAATAAATATTATGAAACACATTTTTCTAATTCGAAATTTCAAGAAAATAAGAAATAAAACGCGGGCGAAGTCGTGTGCAATGCTACAGTACATATAACTGTAAAAAGGACGTATATGACAATGATTATTAGTTGAAATTTTGTAAGAAATTTTTTACAAGTTTTCATTTCTATTAATAATTGTCTTAAAACCCCAATATTACTCTATTCTAACCAAAGTTTAATGCAGTTCAAGTTTAACTAAATTAGAGCTTTTAATATTATAAATATTGCACTGGTTCCTTTAAGGAGAGTCAACTAAAAATTTACAAGTTTTCAGTAGAGGCACAAAGAAAAATTTTGCTGCTTTACAAGCGAATTTGCGCAAAAATTTGAATTTATTATAAATATTTTAATAGCATTAAAATAAAAACACTTCAAATTAACTTATCAAATAACCTGTTATATTTAAATTGGCAGCTCCTTTTTTATTTATATATGGAGTTTGACATTTAGAGCTTCGTCGAAAATTAATAAATTTCTAATCGCGACCACCTAATAATTGATTCGCCTTGGTTTGCACCGAAAAAGAAGCGTCAAGGAGAATCAATTACCAGGTGGCAGCACAGGCGATTTTACTATTTTTTGCTGCGTATCATTACTGTCAAACTCCATATAAAGGGTCATCCAAATGTGACGCCTATATGTCAGCACTATATAATTTTTACACGTGACATCTTTTCAAATGACATAAGCCATTTTGTTTTATTAGAAGGTAGTACAGTTTTAACCATGGGCAGGTACACATTGCAACAACGTCGTAATTTCGCAATTTGGATTATTGAACAACGAACAACAGATCCATTGTTTTTAAGCAAAATTTTGTTTTGTGACGAAGCTCATTTCAGAATGGATGGATTCGTCAATAAGCAAAATTTTGGTATCTGGGGTAATGAAAGTTCTCGTGTTATTCATGAAAAATCTCTACACCCACAAAAAGTTACTGTTTGGTGTGCATTTTGGGCAAATGGAATCATTGGGCCATTTTTCTTCGAAGATGATGCTGGAAATGCTGTTACTGTGAATGCTGAGCGATACCAATCAATGTTGAGAGACTTTTTATGGACACAGTTGAATGATATTGATGTGTCTGACGTCTATTTCCAGCAAGACGGTGCTACATGTCACACAACTGGAGAAAACATTACGTTTTTGCGATCAAAATTTCCTCAACGTGTAATTTCACGAAATGCAGATTTTAATTGGCCTCCAAGGTCATGTGATCTAACACTATTAGATTTTTTTTGTGGGGTTTTTTGAAAAGTCGAGTGTATGCTAACAAGCCACAAACAATTAATGATCTAAAGAACAATATTTAACTTGCAATTCGTGAAACAACACCAAAAACATGTCGGAAAGTATTGAAAATTTCGATATTCGGATTGATGTCTGCAGACGCAGTCATGGTGGACATTTGAATGATACTCTATTCCACTTATAGTTGTAATGGATCATACTTTTAATAAAAATCAGCTTATATACCCTTCACCGTTTATCTGAATATAGGTTAGAGTTACTTCAGTAATTCCAATAAAAAAAAAAAGCAAATGTAGAAGTGACAGAATTAAAAAATTAAAAAAAAAAACACATTACATAAAAATGCCATAGGCTCTTAATAGGTTAAGCATTTACAAAAAAATTTACTTAAATTTTTTTGATGGTCTCTTCAAAAGCTTTAAAATAATACCAACATTGATATTTTAAAAATTTTGAAAATTTCAGAGGACCGTTATTCGGAAAATATAGGCGAGACAAAAATTTTTTACTTGATGTTTTCTTTCTTACTTTTTAATTCTCTGTCACCCCATATATTGGTTTTTTGATTGGAGTTACTGATCGATGGGCGTATTTAAATTAACTTGACTTAAACAGTAACACGGAGGTACAGACCGACATCGCTCAATCGACTTCGCTTTGCATCAGAAGTCCGAATATATATATTTTAGGGGGTCGGAAATGGATATTGAAGA
This sequence comes from Cistogaster globosa, assembly GCA_937654795.1. Classification (NCBI taxonomy): domain Eukaryota; kingdom Metazoa; phylum Arthropoda; class Insecta; order Diptera; family Tachinidae; genus Cistogaster; species Cistogaster globosa. The sequence continues at coordinate 71,487,776 of OW569406.1, forward strand.
AATTACAAACGGAATGACAAAATTAGTTATACCCTTTTTGCACTTTTTGTGGTGAAGGTTGTAAAAAATATAAGCAGTAAATATAAATAGATTTTTTATATACGTGGTTTCACAGTAATGAATTCGTATGGGCTGCAACCTGGTAATTGATTCGCCTTGAGAAGAGTGGTTTTTAAAAAAATTGTCGATAATAGTTGAAAACTTAGCGGATTTCCGACTACATTAAGCGCTTTTTATTTATGGCAAGTGCGCTTTTTTAATATAAGATCTCCTTAGCCATGAAAAGAACAAATTGGAAATAGTTTTTATCAGCGGAATAATATACAAATAAAACTGCATTATTATTCATTGGTTCAAAAATTGTGTGAATCCTTTTATTTATCTGTTATCATTTTCTAAAAACTGTTTAAGCATTCCATTTTAAGATGCACAAGTTGAGAGATTTTTTTGTGTGATGAATTATTTTAACACAAGAATAATAATAAAATGTCACTCAGTGGAGCTGAATTTTCATTTCACTATAGTGTGAATGGATTTCTAGACCACTACCACTAAAATCGTTCTATTTAGTGAACTGAATTTCCACTACCACTAAAGTCGTTTTATTTAATGCACTAAATTTCCACTACTACTAAATTTTAGAGGTGATAATGCACTATTTTTCCACTACCACTAAAAATAGTGGTAAATGAAATCCAATGCAATAAACCCAACTCTGACAATTTTATAATATTTCTCGTTGCAGGTTTCAGGATTTTAAATCAGTATTTTAATTATTCACCTCAAACGAAGCGAGCTCTTGCATGTACTTGATGTAGATATATTTTGATACTAGTTTGATCAGTACAGTTTCTTTATATAACGATTTTGAAATTAAAAAAAAATTCTTTTCGAAAAAATTGTTCTACAAAATTATAAAATAAAATTTTCAAAATAATTTTTTTGTTTGAAGTATTAAGTTATAAATACATTCGCCAAAGCAGGCTACGCGAACACACGACAACAAATGCTGCTAGCAACATTTGCCGCCATATAGCCAGCTGCACAATTATTTTGAACGCAGCAGCTACTTAAAAAAATATATTTTTTTAGCAATTTTTAAAGAGGCAGTTCTGGTTTATGATTTATTAAATATTTAGATTATTGTGTAAAAGGCATATAGAAGATTAACACAATACTTTTTAAGAGCACATAATTTTTCGTTTGGCTTGCCTTTAAAATTAAAATCATATTGAAGTATTTCTCAGAAGCAATAAATAGTACTATTTAAAAAAAAAAGAAGTTACTTGTCCACTGCAATAACAAAATACTAAAAACATTAAAATATTGAAAGTTATATAATTCTATAATATCTAACAAAAACACAATCATGTTAAGAATAAACAGGTGTCCCATAAAAGAAACCTACTTATAAACATATGCAAATTGAAATTGTCATAAGAAAAATGTAAATATATATTTAACTAAATGCTGTCTACACAAAAAGGAATTGTAATATTTACAATAAGAAATATTCCTTGAATATGTTTACAGTTATTTCTTATATATTTTCGCCATCACGATCGAAGTACATTTTATTCAAAAAAATACTTGAAAATACATATTCATATACCTAAACTGAAAAAGCCTTCAATAATATAATGACTTATATAAAATACACTTAAATTTTTCAATAAATAATTAAATAAATCTTTTAATAAATAACGCAAGATTATTTTAAGTTTTTATTTTTTTCTTTTTTCAAAAAAAGAGCTTTTTAAGCACTTATTAATTTACATGACTTATAGTACTGACATCACTTAACTGTTTATTGTCGCCAACAAAAATAGAAACTGGTTTAATTGGAATGCACGGCAAAATCAGCCTAGACAACAACCATTCGCCATATTGCCTTGCTGTCTTTAAAATAATTATTCTCATATGCACACATGTATTCTATTTTTGAAGTTTTGCAGTCGGTAGTTGCTGTGGTGAATGTGTTTACAGCTTTATATATATACATATGAAACAAAACAAGGTACATTTATTTTACTAGGTAATAGCGGCTCTACAACAAATGCAACATTTGTAAGAACAACATGGCATTTTACTGTTGCTTTGTGAGTGGAAATGTCAAAAATAGAAAAAGAAAATATTAGAGAATTGTTCTAAAAACAAACGTCTCTTTGTTCTGCATATGCCTGTTGTAAGTGTTTTTTGAAATTCGTTAACAAAAGTAGGAAAATATAAACAACTTTTGACATGTCCAACTACAAACCAGCTGGGCGGACGACACTACCTAGTAAAATAAATGTACCTTGAAACAAAATATAAATTATATTTATGTAACAAATTGACGTTTTTTGACTTATTATCGTCTTATTATCGACTTATTATCATCATATCCTTAAGCTTCTTTCAGGGGTATAAGGCTTGTAAATAGGCGTATAGGACCCAAGTGCCTCGATAAATCCGGTTTCAAGTAGTAAAACCGATTAATCAATTTCTTGCCATTAAAAAACAAGGTTTTGGGTCACATCTACACCTATTTTATTACATTTTTCTATTAAAATTCTTTTTAGGTCTACTTTGCTAAAATTTTAGTTTTTAAGACGTGCAAAGATTTGGGTCGAAATAATTAATAAAATTCGCAATAAAGTTGATAGAAAAGCCGCCAAAGTAGAATGATGAACTTTGTTAACTTATAGGAACATTTTAAATAATAAGTCAAACAGTTCTATTTTTTATTATTTAAAAAAGAAATTAAAAGAAATAAGTTTCATTGTAAAAAAGTGTTAAGTGTTAGTATTAAAAAAAATGTGTGACAAATGCTTTGACAGGTCTGCCTGGCTTTTTAAAAACATAATAGTTTTACGATCAGAGTTGCATTTTGAGTTGCAGTTTTCCTAAACAATTGTGAGATACTTAAACACATTTTTTCTGGATGAATTCTGTATAACAGAATTCCACCAAATTTTCTTGTGAATGAATCGTACGATTATGTAGCGTATTCAATCATGGCCTTTATTAATATTTTTGATTATCTTGTTTTGTGTGGCACTTTAATAATATTCCCTTTCTTTTTTTTTACTCTTTATCTGTGTCTAGGTTTGTTATATATTTGAAAATTTTTAAAGTTTTTAAGGACTTCTTTGTGATTTTTGTTTGTTTTTTTTTGTAGCACTTCACGCAACAATGCCTATTTAATTATTTTTGTTACTATGCTTTATTCTTTAGGAAAGTGGTGGAGAAGTGAAAAGACAGGCAGTGAAAGTAAAAAAATAGAGAGATAGAAGCCTCTTTTTTAATAAACATTGCAATTGCCGTCAATGCAATGGACAGTGATATGACGCCCGTCCTAATTTGTTGATTAGGCGGTTGGTTTTTGATGCACTGCCCACGACTTCGTCTGCGTGTCATTTCTTAATTTATTAATATTCAAATTTAAAAAAATTTAATTTGATATATTTATTGCAGAGTTCTGTAAACAGTAATATTTTCATCTACAAAAATTAAATGGGCTAACATTCTATATCTGAACCAACATTTCAAGAAATCTCCACAAAATTTTATTAAAATTCCCTCTATCAGTTTTTATGTGACTCGAACACAGGCAGGCAGATTTTTCAAACTAAAATTTCCAACACCAAAATATTTAAAAATATTTAATGTACAGAAATGCTCCCGTTACAGTTTTTCTATTTGTACTTTACTTATTCGATTAATAAATTTAATCAACCTGGCACTGAAAAACAATATAAGTAAGCATATAAGTAAAGGGGGGTTTAGACGGTACGACTTTACGTACGTAAAATTCAAGAGAAAATAAAATGAAATACCATCCGTATTTAAAAAAATGAGAGCAAAAATCTTACGACGGATTTTTTTGCGTTTACACAATTGGTATACACAGGTTTCTTGGCGGTTTGTATACACAGGTTTTTGGGCGGTTTGCAGAAAAATGCATCCCTGATCATATGATTCGTAATTGTCTTTTGAAAATGTTCAGAAAACATAGAGAGCCATACGACTGTCAAATTTTCATCCGTAATTTCTCTCAATTTGTGCAGATTCATTACATATTTGGTTAAGACGATCCCACTGGTACTATTCTGCACAAAAATTTGACATGTCGTAAGACTTCTGTGACCATGTAAACCTCCCTTAAGATAGAATATCAGAAATTAAAATAAAGTAAAACGCCTTTATCTTCTTTTGCTTTCTACTTTTTCGATTAATTTTATCAAAGTTTAAATCAAAAAACGCTTTATGAACTTACGTATTTTAAATAAATAAACTCGCACAATCCAAGTTATCTTTAATTTTCAAAAAATCTAAAAAGCTTTTTTAAGCTTAACAAAGCTTACATTCGAAGTTGTGAAAGTTATGAACTTTGCTATAAAATAAACTTTTCTTTTTTTTCATTCATTCTTATGACTTTGGTTGAGGGAATTTCTATTGTTTTTGGGAAATTTTTTTCCATCTGTTGCTTTAAATTCATCTCATGTCCGAAAATCTTGTATCTTGTATATATACAAATGTAGAGATGTAGAAAATTATTTTAACCACTACTACATAGAGATTTTGTTATCAAAAAATGAAACGAAATTTTTGTATTCTTGTGGAACATTTGAAAAATCCACATCAGCATACACAATTATGTTTTTGTTTTCTATATTAACAGGATACATCTGGAAAACACTTTCAGTCTACTGAGATTCTTTCAACATTCAACAACGTTTTCGAAAAAAATAAATATAATAATAAAAAAAAAACATGCAGAAATATTGAAAGTAACTGATACAGCAACAGTTGGATTTGATAAAAATAAAAACGGATAAAAATATTTATTTAATATATAATAAAAAAGTGTATTACAGTTAATATTACAACAATATAATATTGAATAAAAAGTTGGAAAAATATTTAAGCAAAATGTAATACAAATATTAAAAAAAAAAAAAAAAAAAATACCCAAAAAATTAAAGATATATTTATTGTTGTTCATATAATTAAAAGTTCTATGGCAAAGTGTTTAAGTGTTAAATAATTAAACCTACTTTAAATTAAAACTTTACATTGCTGTGTACGTACGGGCAACAAACGTTTAAATTTAAAGAATACAAATGTATTTTTGTACAAAAAATTAAAGCTTTCTTTAATACATAAAAGCATTTTTATATGAATAACCATTGTTCCAGTTAAAAAAAAAAAACGATATAAATTTAACAACCAGAATTTAATTTTCAAAAAATTAAATTGAATAGATTTTCCTTCTCAAAAAAGTTCTTGTAGAAAATAAAAGTTACTTTGTGCGTCAAGGTAATTTTACTAAATTAAAAATTAAATATTAAAATTAATTCCACTTATGTTATATATTTAATGTTAATATTAATGTATATGTATATACATTTATATATATTATGTCTTGTGGTCATTAAAAGAAGCAAAGAACACCAAGTTAATATAATAATAAGTCATAATTAATTAAATTAAGTAAGTAAAAAATTATTTTTTTAAAGTTAAATATTTTTATTCTAACTTTAAAATATTACATTCGAAATTTTCTTAATTAATAATTAAAAATAAAAACAACAGCTTGGGAATAATTAAAAGCTGTCTATTTGGTTATATTCAATAATAATTTGGGGTCGAAATTAACAAATTAAAATACAACAAGTTTTATAATTTGAAAGCATACAAAAGAGTAATTAGTTAGATGGACTTATAAATTGCTAATTTCATTAGCATTGATAGATAAATAATGCTAACGATTATTTTAGCATTAACACTAGTTTAACTAACGTTAATGCTTTTTAATGAAAAGGTTTTATTGACAATTAGTAAAAAAACAATGTAATTTTCATTGGATATTGGTTAAATAGTTTCAAAGCCTCACCATTAATTAACTTCACTCCTGGTCTTTAAATACTTAATAAATATCTCAGACATTAAGTTTTTTACCCGTCTCACTAAAAATTAAAATTTTTTTTTTAATTTTTCAAATATAGATTCATCTAAAAAACGGTGAAGATTTTGTTGTTATTTTATGTATAGTTATTTTTAAGATTCTTTAATCAAAAGCTTGTGTTTCATAAATTATAAAATATCTATTTCCGACCCCATATATAATCTGAGTTCTTATGCATAGCGAAGACGTTTAAGCGATGTCCGTCCGTGTTTGGGTTTGAATTAACTTTGCACTAGATGAGCCAGAGAAAACTTAAATAAAAAAAATTTTTCTATTGAAAATCAGCAAGATCGGACCGCTATCTTCGAGGCAGCGTGCAAGACACCACGCCTGCCTCTAATTTTTCCATATCATTTGAAACAAATCTAGTTTAGTGAAGTAACTACAATAAAAAATAATTATATTTAGGGCGACAGGGAATGTAAGAAAAACAAAGTAAATAAATTGCCGATTGCTTATATTTTTCGTTTTATGGGCCTCTGAATTTTTCATTTCTGCACCATTTTTTTTTTTAAGATATCAAAATTGGTATCATTTAAAAGTTTTAGAAAAGACCTTTTAAAAAATACTATTTTTTAACTGCTTAACCCATAAAGAGCCGGTCATATTTTTTGATGTTAAATTATATGTATTATTTAATTTTTCTTTCTTATTTTTTAATTCTCTGTCAATCTAAAAAAAATTTTTTTTTTTGGCATAGCCCAATATATCACTCTTATCTGTCTTTTATTCAACTATAGTTAATAATTAAACGATTTCATTTAATACTCATTACCATTATTAAAAACAATTACAATTCAAAAAGTCATTAGCATTAAATGGTACTTAAATTTTTTTATTGCCATTATTTCAAACAACTCAAACAAATATATTTTTAATGGCAATTTAAAAATCTTAAATACTAAAACAATTAGTTCATCGTTTTTAATTTTCAAATCTGTTGTCTTGTTTTCTCCAGTATTTCCTTTAGACGAAAATTTTATGCTCTATATTTTTAAGCGGTGTTTGAAAAAATGCTTCGTTATGTACAATTTGATGTTTTTGTTTTTTTTTTTTTTTTTTTTTTTTTTTTTTTTGAAAACTGAAATAGTTTAAATAAGGATTTTATATACGCAGAGAATTTAAATTTCTAAAACATTTTATGCAAAGAATTTCTTTGAAAATTAGTTACACATCACATTTCAAGGCATTAAACTTAGTCTCCACATTTTCTTTGTACTTTCCTTTTTCAACATCCTTAATGTTTTCCTTATTCAACGACATTCTTAAATGTTGAATACTGTCAATCCAATCCTCAGCCTTGACCACAAGTTTACATAGAATATACGAAAACAATGGAACAATAAGTTTTCATTGAAATTAAAAATAAATTCAACAAATGAAGATTTTTTTAAATCCCTACATAAGGATAAATTTAAGTCTTTTATCAAACGTCAATTTGTTTTAACTTGTTTAACTTGAGTTAAAGCTTTAAAATATATTAAAGAAATAATGGAAACAAATGAAAAGCAAACAGAACTATTTATTGAATTTTTTAGTTTTTTATTGAATTATTATGTAAATGAAGAATGGCTTTGTGTGTAATAGAACATCTGGCCACGTCTGCATGATCGCAATATGTTTTAATTAATGAACATTATTTGTAGATATATGTTTGTGCTCAGGGACTAAGTTCAAATTATCAGCACAAACCATATCTTACCTGCAATTATATCTTTGAGTTAAGGCGAAAGAATTCTGTGATCACATTTCGATATCGAGTGCAGCTTGACCAGATACACTTTCGCAAAAGCATGATCCAATGACGCATCCAGCGCAATCACATGTGGGATTTCTAAAACCCAAAAGTGTGAATTCTTTTGATAAACAAAGCGATGATTACAAAAAATTTTTAAAGGCGTTTCTTATCTATTGTAATCATCTGGTTTTATTAACTTTTAAATGACAGCTGAAAAATTTTTTTCTTTTTAAACTTGTAAATAAATTAGTTGCTAAAACAGCTAATTTAAGGGCACCCATTACATATTTTAAGTTTCATATAGACATAAATAAAAATAAGGTAAATTTGCGGAGCAAAGTAACACACTCTTAATATTAGGTCTTTTCGCACATATGTACATCAACGCGCTGCATTAAGTAAATGTTATTTTCAAACATGGATACAAATCGAAAAAGTTCGTTTTTATTGTAGCATCTTTTTATAATACGTATTTTACCAGCTTGTCGTCTTCATCTGCTTTAGTGATACATTTAAGAAATTTGAAATTCACTGTATTTAAAAACATGAAAACAAAATGTTGTTTCTATAGAAAGTCACAACTTAAATTTAATTTATATAAAATTGTAAGTTAATTAATCTTTATGCGAAGGCTTTAGAAGCAATTCAGTTTTCTTTAAAATGTCAAGATTTTACAGATAACTGCAAAAGAAGAATCTGTTATTCACTGCTGATTTCACTAAATGTAAACAAACACTTCTTTCGCATACTTGTGTTGAAAACAAAAATAAAATTTAAAAATTAGCAGTCAGTTTTCCGTTCGTTTATTTGAATTTTCTTTTTTAATACAAATTTCGCATTTATTAAAAATTTTTTTGGAAATATACTTTTTCTTGTTAAAAAATTGATATTTTGATGAGGATGAGCTTCTAGTGGCGAAATTCAGAACTTAGGTGATATTCAAAATAAATAATAATTTATGTTTTTTTTTGTGGCGTTTTGTGATATTTTGATAACAAAGTGATTTCTTGGTGAAGTATTTTTATTTTGGCTAATGTGTGTTCCTTGTGACAGAGAATTTTAGGTCATTTTTCGAAAATTTTTGCTAAAGTTTTGATGTCTTCCAAAATAATTTTTTTTTGTGTGAAGTTTAGGTCAAAAATGTTTTTTTTCTTGTCAATTTTAATGTTTTTTATGATCCTTTGATGTCTGGGTAATTTCTAGGTTTTCAGAATGTACAGCGAAAAAGCAAATCTAATACAATGATAAAAATTATAGAAAAACAGAGAATCGTGTCGCATTTTGCTCACATCTCCAGTGTAAAGTAAACTAACAAACCGGAGTTTAATTTATTTTGTTGTAGATGCTTTCGACAGAAGGAAAAGATTTATGGTGACAACTAAAATTGTTGTCACTAAAAATGTACAGTTTGAATGACATACTTTTAAAAAGCAACTGTAATGTTAAAATAAATTTGCCTGGAATTACATTAAGATATGAAACGGTTGTGTAAAAATTATATCAATTTATTTTTCTCTATATTTAATTTAAAATCATTAACAAGAGCAGATTGATACTTTTAAGTTGTACATAATTATGATAGATACAGACGAAAGGGCACCGAAGGAAACGCATGTTCCTCTTAATGTTCCCTCATGTATAGCAATGTTTAGAATTTAAATTCATGTTTCCTTTCAGGTTTCTGAAATATAAACATTTTTTTATATTTCTTGTTTCCTAACACAATGTTCCCTAGCTTGTTGATATTAAAATTTTGTCTGTGTTATTTGGTTGAAAGCGGTCGTGCTGTGAGAGTGATTTTACGCTTCGCGTAATTTAAAAACTTTTAATAAAATGGCATCAATTAAAATAATAGAAATTTAATGAATTTTACTGATAATCAATAAAATTTAATTCTTAGAAAATCGTTTCTTTGTTAGTTTTATCTCTTGTTCTTTTTCATTAAATATTTAACCAATAAGAATACTTCCAGGTATAAATCTACGCGTATGTACATATGTAACGCAAAACTGTTGTTTCTTTTAATGTTTCTAGTGGAGTTGCCTATTCTGTGCTGAAAACAGAAACTTGGTTTTTAGATCAGGTACCATTTCAAATACCCCGAGCATTGTGAGGTTAAAAAAGTACTTAAGTAAAAATGAAAAACAATTTCTCCCATTTCTACGTTTTCAAGAAGTTTGGCGATTAAGTTATTCTGAATAGGTTTCCAGGTGTATTCCGGTTCCAATTTTACATTTTTTGACGCTACAAAAATCACATTGCTAGTTTTTTAGATTTTGATAACTCTAGCTTTTATAGTTCTTTAACTTTTTGTGGAAGGCGCTATAATCACTTCGTCTTTCCTGTAGATTATTGTGTCAAAACTAAACACCTTGCACCGAAATTATTCGTTCGAAGTATTAAAGTTCTCTAGTTAAATGTAGATTAATATTTACTTTGTATGAGTCCACTATGCAAGCAATTAGTACAAAGTTTTAATATTATATTTAATACCATTCTCCAGGACTAAAATAATTATTATTCTCTTTGTATAGGGGCTTCCGCGCCTATTGATCCAATCCAGTAAAATCTCCACCTGAAAGCTAAAAAAATTTCAAGCCAATAGTACCTTTCAAGGAGCTGTGTAAATTTAAGATAAACTTGTCCGATGGTGTAGGATGCTTAAGCTTTCAGATAGACAAACAAGACATTCATTTTTATATAAGTATGTGCGTAAACAAATTAATATTTTTCCCCGTCTAAACTGCTTAATTAAATTTGTTCCAATTTCAAACTTTAATATGAATAAAAAAAAAGAAAAAATGTAACACTCTATTTTGCAATGTAACTTTCTAAAATCGGTAACAAAATTAGAAATGACAAGGAATGAGTAATTGTTAAGCACAAAAAATTACATATTATATATTTTAGCCTTGAAATGTTGACCATTTACTTCAAAATAACAGCCACTTATTCATAAAAAGTTAAAATGAGAAAAGGTACGAAAACCCAGTTAAAAATATCAAATGATAAATAATTTAATCCATTTACAATCGAGTTTTATCTTTTTTTGTGAAGGTTTTATATTTCGTGAAACAAAAAAAAAAAAAAAAAGGATTTTCTATGTTCAAATTAATGGAATTTTTGTTTCATTTATGACTTTGTTTTAGTCATTTTAAATAATTCATTGGAATAATAAAAAAGGCTACAATATTAATAATTTAGGTTAAAAATGTTTGTAGAAAAAATAAAGGACAGAAGTGCTATTTACGATAAAAAATGATTTAAGTTTTAAGTCAATTGGAAGTTTTTTTTTTGTTTTTTTTTTTTTTGTTTATTAAAGGACGATGTATGTATCGCAAAAAGCAAAATAATTTCAAGTTCAGTTTTATATCTGGTTGACAATAAATAAAATTCATCAAAAATACTATATCTTGAGAGTTATGTAAACAAAAGACGAAATAAATAAGAACTTAAAAATTAGAAATTCTTTTACAGAAATGGATTTAAATTTTTTCTTGGAATCGATGCTTAAAAAGAATTATATATGGATTACAGTGCACAATACAAACTATTTTGAAAATAAATCAGGACTTTACAATTGATTGAAAGAAAATAAAATGATAATAGCAGAGACGTATTGTTATCCATGCTTTCCACACATCTAAGAAGCGAGACAATATGGGCCCATACATTTTTGTTTTTCGTATCTTTAATTTTTTTTTTCAAATTTTTAACAACTCCTTTATAAGGCTCTAAAAAGTAAGTGTAAAATGTAAAGTTATCGTCTATAGTTAACAAATATTTTCTTTGGTCTATAATTTCCATGAAGTTGAAGAAAAATTATACAACTACAAAAAAAAAAAAAAACTAATGTCACTCAAATATGTATTTTTTCACAAGATTAAATAATATACAATTTTTAATTTAAAAATCGTAAAAAAAAATTGGTAGTTAAACCTAATTTAGGCGAAAAAATTTTATTATTTCTTAAATAGCAAGAAAATTTCTTAATCAGCTCAATCATAAGCAAAAATTCTGTGAGTTTACTTTTCCTTTCAAATAACGGTGATGCCACTTTTTTATTTTTTGTTCCCATAAAATTCCTAATTTGTGGGATCTTTTGTCGAAAATAGTTTTTCCGCGAGTAAGAAATTCCGTGAGAATATTTATGATTGGACTGAACGAACCTATAAAATAAACTTTTCTTGGAGACACCATTATCTGGACCTTATCCATTATTTTATAAAATTTTAAAAGCTTTTACTGAAAAAATTTTAAGTGGCCTATAATTTTTTACTGATTCCGCAATTTAATTCGCATTAAAAGTAAAGTTTAACTGATAATTGTTTAAACCATTAAGAGCCGATGACATTTTTATGTAAAATTATTAATCGTTCTTAATTTTTTTCTTATTTTTAATTCTCTTACTACATAAAGCTCGGCACTCTTACTTGTTTTTATTTGATTTAACAAAGTGTGGTTAGATAAAGGATATAAATTTCTTTCTGTAATTTAATTTGTTTTATGAAAAAAAAACATTTTTAATTGTTATAAATCATGCGCTAATTAAAATAATTTATTTAATCCTCTTACGTGTTATTTGTTGTGGTTTTATTGTTTGTCTCTTAAATTATTTATAACCAGTCTTAATAAAGAAAAACCACATAAAACAAAATGTTTAAAAATAATCACAAGTTCATATCTTTTAATTATTTTCTACACGATTATTATGTAAATTAAAATAAAAGCATTTTTTGCTTTACAAAAAATGTCCCTTTTATTTTGCTTTCCCTGTTTTTTTGTTTTTATTATTGGATACCTTTGCGTGGTACATTCTTCCATATATTTTCTTTAATAATTTTTGGTTGTTGTAGCGTTTTACATTTGTTTATAACTAACACTAATTAACTAGTTTTGAAAAACGTAACAAAACATTTTAAATACACAGTAATTAATCATGAATTACCAGCTAAAAACATTGCAAGTAAATATTTTATCTGCGTTATTTAATTAGTAAAAATATACGTTTCCAAAAACTGCAGTAATCAGTAAGATTTTATCAGGAAATAAGTAAAAATCAATAAGACCACTAACTAAAAAGTGGAAAACTTCCATTACCAAAAAGTCCAACAAAAATAAAATAAAATTTTTCTTCATTTATACTCGTATACACAGAAAACAAATTAATAAAAAATCGTTTAGAATTATAAAAATTTAACCAAAATTCGTAACTTACTATTTTTTTTTTAATAATTCTTAATCTTGACATATTTTCTATAATATTTTTTTATGTAAATTGGGAGATGCAAAAAAAAATTTATTCAGGAGGATATTGAAAAATAGTGATGGGGTATTCACTACATGTAATTTATTTTACTCTTATCTGTTTATATTATATTAACATTATACAGAACTAATGATATTTCTAGCAAAATCTAGAAACAAAATTTGCTTCAGTATATTTTTACAATATCTAGTAGTACTTAGTAATGCAACTATGGTATTTTTTATATTGTGCCAAAAAATACTACGCTGTAAAATAAAAACTTTCAGTTTTATAAAAACAAAAAAGGAAATTTATAAAAAAATGTTAATAAAATGACGATACATATAAACAAAAATAAAAAACGGATAATGCGTTAATTATAAATATAGATTAATAAAATATGTTAATACCCAATTCCTTTAGATTTTTTTAATATGAAATCTTGATAGCGTAAATAAATACAGAGTAAACCAACTAGATTTTGAAAGAGGTTTTAAATCATATGGAGTAGATTTTGGTGTAATGTAAATGGACTATTAAATACATTTTATTCACAATAATATACTCCATTGGTTACCTCTTTCTAGAATCATTTTTTAAAATACTATAGTACCATATTTACTCATTTATTTGAACCGAATTTCAAATATTAATACTCACAACCATAAAAATTCGATTCGCAACAAATTTGGTTGTCATAACGATTCCTTTTTTCTGTATACAGACGATCCTTCCCATTTTGGAAAATATTTTACTGAAAGAAAACATACAAAAAACAAAGCTTAATAAGAGGAAGAAGTGAAACTAAAAATATTAATTTTAATAACTCAGCACATGCTCTTATTTAGAAATACATTAAACTGGTGACTTGTACTTGGTTTTTAGTATGCAGAGTGATGGGTAAAGATTTGTCTCCTACTTGCCCGAAGGCAAGAAATAAAAGATTTTCAGAAGTTCAACAGCTAGATGCTGACTTGAAATTCACATAGTATGTATAGCCCTACGAATTCGCACTACATCATATTTTGTACCGAAAAAATCATTTAACTCAATTAAGATGTAGTTGTTCCTTATAATTGAAATTAAATTACCAAACTTTTACTTGATAACTCTTCTTATACTGCTAGATTTTATTTTATGCAAAAAAAAAAAATTTTAATAACTTAAGAACAATATTTTTATATTCATTGGCACAACTTACTTATTTAATTTAAAACTTTTAAACTGTTTTATCTTTTTAAAAGTCTTTGACTACTTCTGATGTTGGAAAGTTAATACAAAAGTTGATTGTTTTGACAGTTTAGGAAATTATTAGTTTTTTAATGCAAACAAATATTAAAAAAGGAAAGTGAAAAAAGGACAGTTTAATAAAATCACATTTAGCCAATGCACAATTCAATTGAGACACATTTAGCTCCTTGTGTTGCAAGCCTGCAATAGAAGATTTTATAATGATTTTTATAATGATTTTTGTCAAAACTTTTGTCAATTTATCGTAAAGTTTGTTTGTTAAAAAGTGAAAAATAGAAGCTTTTCTGCTTATAATTTGATTACGTAAATGAAATAAGATTTTATCCCATCTGTGGTTGACTTGTTATCTTAACAAAAAGAGAATGTATTTGTTTTCTTATAATAGCAGAGACATTTATATGATTTTTAGGCGTAATAATAAAAGTAATTTATACAATAAATGGTAAAGATTGTAAGTGTTGCAATGTTTTAATTTTTTTTTTTTTTTAATATATGTTGACCGCCTTCCACAACAGACTACTTTGTTAGAACTTTATTTGTTTAAATTGGAGCTATTAGCTTTTTGAAATTGATTTTTTAAATTTTTAATATGAAACAAAGTGTAAATATTATATTTTACATTTTATTTCATTTCGAAGCAATAGGTCTCTTTATTTGTTATAAATATTTTCAATATTTCGCTACTCCATTGTGTAGCATCATCAGGAAAACAAGTATTTATTTTAATATTTATATAATGTGGATAATATTTACAAGAATGCTGATGATGAATTTGGCTGTCATGAAAATGCGGCATTACATTCTGCCAGCATCTAGTTTTTCTTGTTTTCTTTAGAAAACGTCCACATACATTTGAAAAATAATTTTTCTTTATTTATTTATTTATTTATAAGCTATCTTAAATAATAAATAGGATAACTTATATAAAACCATATAGCAATGGCTACCAAGGCCTTCAGCTATAATTTTTCTTTATAAAAGTTAAATTAAAAAATGAACCAAAGCCGAAAAAGCAAATTTTAATTGATTTAAGTAATATTTAAAAAAATGCTTTCATCATTCATTTTAAGCATTATTATAAATAATGACAAAATATTTTTAAAACATTAAAATTTTAAATCGTCGACACTGCCGATTGACAATACCCGCCAAGCTGTTGGTCATAGTTTTTCAGGGTTCCGTACACAAAATGTAAACACGTAATCCTATTATTTGCGTCGCAATGTCTGTCCGTCCGTCTGTCTGTCATAGACCACTATCTCTGGTACCGTAATAGACGCTTGCAATTTTTACAGCCACTAGTAGGAAAAATAACATTTTAAATTAAAAGTTATTCCAATCTTGACGAAATTATCGCTTAAATTGCTTTAGTTTTTCAACCGTAGCAGGTAGACATTTAGAATTCGCACAGAGTATGAACAAATATATCCGCTTTAAAAATAGATTGTAAGAAAATTTTGAAAATTAAAGGATCTCTTATACCTTTATAATCCAACGCTTTATATTTGTATAGAGAAAGGGCCGATATTTCATTTTGAAACTACTGCGATTTTTAATTAGTGTTTCATAAAAAAGTTAATTATTTCCATTTCTAATGAATAATTTATTTTTTATTATAGCTAAAAAAATCAGTAGCATTACATTGCAGTTACGTTTTTTTTTATTGTAATTATTTCGAATAACGAAAATGAAATTTTAATCGCAAGTATGATTAATATAACCATTTTGTGGGCTCAAGTGCTAGATGTTTAGTTGTAATATTATATTATAATATAATGTGAGAAAAAAATTGGTTGAAATTTCTGACTTAAATTTATTTTTAAATAAATTATTAAGACCTTGCTATTGTTTGTTTTACAGGACTGGATACTTAATGTTTTATATGTTTACTGAAACATATATGTATCTGCGGTCACAAGTCTCATGATCTTAGTATCCAGTTTATATTATCACTCTCCGTTATGTAGCCTGATATCCTCAGTAACAGTATGAAAGGGTAATTATCCTACAAATGTCGCATCGTACTGTAAAACTTTAGAGTTGAAATGGTATTTAGAAATAAATTGTAATTCAAACTGCTGAAGATATGGAAATTATGCACACAGACAAGCAAAAATCTATTTATTCATCATTACTTAAGGAAATTTGTTGTAAAAAATCGTCAATCAAATGCTGTACTTCGAGCACCCAACCAACTCATTTAATACGTGACCTGTGACGGTAATTAAAAAAAAAAAAAAAAATAAAATGTTTATTATTCAAATGCACAGTATGTCGCAATTATGACAAAATTACAGTTAATTTCTCAGCACATTAACTGATAGCACCAGAATTTTTTTGAAAGTGTATTTAAAAAAAACCTGTTGTTTATCCAGTTCTACAGTTTTGCTCCCTTCTACAGTTTTGCTTACAATGTAATCAAGTGTTGATCATAAACTGCTTGCTTTGTTAGAGAACTCCAACACAGTTATTAAACGGCCCAGATTGTAAAATAATAATAATTATACTAAAATTAAAATTATGCTCCTATGACAGTTATGTTCTATGTTATTAAAATAGGATCAATCCTGGAAAATTCTTGGTAGTAAAATGACTAATACTACTTAAAATTAAAAAAAATCTAATCGGAATTCGTAACAAAAGTTTATTTTTAATCTCAACAAGTTTGACTTGAACGTAAAACAAATGTTCAATAATTTTCTTGAACAATTAAGGATTGTGATGATATTAATTTTAGAATGTATAAAATTTTTTTCAAATAGCAACATTTATATTTGCATACAAAAGCGACGCTACAGTTTAATGAACAGCCTGACCGTTTTTTAAAAGAACAATTCTTAATTACCCACTTTACTTCATAGCAATAATAAAACTTTTAAAAATCTTTTATTTCGCTGTAACATTTTAATGGCAATAAGAAACTTGCGTTGCTGGGTTTGAATATTAAGAGAAAATTAACAATTAAGAAGAAACAATTAAAATGAAAATGAAAACAAAAAGTTAAAGTTTTGTTTAAAAAGTCGTAGATGTGCTTGGGGAAGACTGTGCCAAGAAGCCAAATATAAAATTTAAATTGGTTTCTAGCCCAGCAGTCTTTATAAAGGAATAATAATGATTTTAACAACTTAGTAGCAAAAGAATTTAAATTTTATTGCTTAAGAAAAAGTAAGTAAAAGTATTTTCAGCAGTTTTTAAAGCAACAAATTGTAATTTTATATTAAAAAGAGGGTACCATGGCAAAATCATGTACCAGGTGGTGGCAGTGGCGAATTCATTCATTTTCGTCGTTGCTGGAAATGTCAAACTCCGTATATTTCGCCATCCTGGGTACAAATGTTTTTAAAAAAGCAATATCTTTCGTATAAAAAATAAATCAAATCAGTCATATGAGTCATGTTTGTTTTTTAAAATTAGAAATGTTTGTCAGTTCAAACAAATTACGAAATGCTATGGGCCAAAATAGGTTGACATGTAATAGATAAATATCCCTTAAATGTTTAATAGATTTTTTGGAGTTTCTATACAAATGTGTCCGGTAAATAAGACTTTACCACCCCTAAGTAGGACGGTTTAAGGAACGTCAAACATTTGTGAACAGGGAAAATATTTTTAAGTTTAAATTTTAAGAGCAGTAAGTTAGAGGGCATAAGGAAAAAAAAATATGCTCTAAAAGGAGATACAAAACATATCACCGCTTTGTGGTTTTCTTTTCCAAGCGATGTTAAATATTACTTATATTATATTCCTAGAAGGGCTGCTTCTTTCGTTTGCAATAATTAGTATTTACGACTCAAAACCACCATATTACATATTAACGCAAAATATGATAAGAAGAAGCAAAACATTCTCCTAATAGTATTTGCCAAGGCGAATTTATAACAGGTGGCCTTGACAGCCCAGGTGACTATTTTTTGCGCTTGTGGTTTTTTCTTCTTCAAATGTCAAAAGATATAATCTCCTATTGTATTAGACAGCCGAAGACGATTTGTACAAAAAGAAAATGTACATATTTTATTTACAGTGTTGCATTCATTGTCGCCGTGAGTATACCTGATATTAATTCGCCTTGAGTATTTGCTTATTTAATTTTTTTTACCGGAGATTAAGATGGTATAACAAAAAAAATCTGATAATTGGGAAAAATGCTTTGGTGTGAGGAGCCCATTATTGGAAAACTCGTATTACGGGAGCTGTTGAGGAGAGTGAGCGATTAATTTAATCAAAAAGTACGCGTTTGGCGAAATGTATTAAAGAATATTATAAATAGTAAACGTCTAGGAAAGTAGAGAGAGTGATACTTCTTTGAGAAGTTTTACTATTTAGAGATAGGGCAATAAAATAAAAAAAAGAACAACTCACTTTTTATTTACTCACACGGATTTATAATGGTGTCAATAATCTTTTAACTCACAATTCTTTTTTTTAATTTTTTTAAATTTTTTAATAGCTCCGCTAAAGTAATCAATTATTAAGACAGATTAATTTAGCGTCAATTAAATTAGCATTAAATGATAATATTTTTTCAGCATTACCATAATTGAAGATAAAAGATTTAATGGTCAATTACTTAAGAACCAAGTCAATATTATTCACAAATGATTAAATGGCTCGAAAGCATTACCATTAATTAACGTCATTCTTGTTAGCTTGTTTCGTGCATAGTTTTTTGAAATTTGTTTTTTATAAAAACTATTATTTTTTTCTAACTGAAATTAATACTCGTATAATAAGCTTTAAATGGTTGTTAAAAAAAATGCAAATGAATATTTTTTTAATGGAAAAAATCCCAAATATTGACTCCCTTAAAAGTTACTTTATCAGGTGTGATAGAAAGTAGAAAGTTTTAATAATGGTTGCGGTCGATCTAGTGAAGCAGTCTGCCACTAGTTTATAGTTAAGTAAAAGCAAAATTATTCACACACAATATCATCGATTTTTTTAGCAGCCTTTAAAACTTCACATGCCTAATATAAATAATATTGATTTTATTTTTTGGGTTCTGTCAAATATGTTCGTGTATATACCAAGCCTGGAGGATTCAATTACATTACAGTTTCAATTTGAATTACATGTAATGCGTATTTTTATTTACAAATTACAACGAGTTGTAATTGAAATCGGGGACTTAAGTCAACTACAATTTAATGTAATTGAAAAATTTTAATTACATGTAATTTGTAGTTCAAAATGTTATTGTGAATGAAAATCTTTACTTACAAATTAAAAGTTATTGTAATTAGGCCATAATCATTGCTTGTAATTGAACATAATTCAATTATATTCTTAAATATATAAGAAAAAAACTTAAAATTCTGAAAATGAAACGCTTCGAATACTCCCCTAACATCTACAGCACCAGCTGAAAGCTTGTTTTCATCCACTAATATTATACTAACACTTAGGCGACAAAGCTTAACAGATAAACATTTTGAAAAAATAGTTTTATTTAAAATATTTGTTGAATATTAAAAATTATTTTAATTATGTAATAACACATTTGAATTTTTTAATTACAATTAAATATACTACAAGTAATTTTAATTTTTTATTCACAAATTACATGAAAAGTGTAATTAAAAAAAAATCAATTTCAATTACAAATATTAAATTTAATTAAAAAATTCAATTATAACTACATATAGTTAAGTAATTCAGTCTTAATAGTGCGGCGTCAGCGCTCAGCAATTTAAAATTCGATTCTGACAGTGAAGGTGGCTTTTCCTGGCAATCCAAAGCATTTCTGAATAATTTTTTAATACAAGTTGATGATAAATATAAACGAAATATAAATAAGAAAAGTCTTTTTATCTTAAGAGTTTATAGGAAAATTAATTAGCAACATGGCAATCGAATTGTTATCCATACAAATTGTTAAGAAACGAAGTAGCAACCCTCATTTTTTGTTAGATTTTACATACAAATTTATTATAATAATAAAAAATGCTAAAAAACATTTCTTTAAAAAAACTTTAGTGTTAATAAATTTAGAATAAATTAACTTTGTTGTCGAGTAACTAAATCAACAAAAAGTGTTTTAAATTCAAATCAAAATCTTAAAAACGAAAATAAATTAAATTTTCAATGAACTTTTTATGCATGCAAAATTTTTATTGCCTTCTTTAGTTCTGTTTAAAAAAGATTTAACATTTTTTTATATGTATTTTTTTAAATTTGATGATAAATTGTTTAGAATTTTACCACAAGTTTGATTAAATTAAAACCCTCTGTTGTCTGTGACGTTCGAAGAAAAAAAATATGTAAACATTCCAAATTTAAACGAAGTAGAATTCTATATGAACGTGCGCAATTACGTAACTGTCTGTCAAATACGAGTAGACATGCTAAACTTTCGAATTATTTTTCATTTATGAAGGAGTGAACGTTAAGTGAAAGTAAATAAAATTTAAAAGATGCTGTGTCTCATTTGATTTTTAAAATATATAAATGTTTTTTTTTTTTACACCCACAAACAAAGATAAACAGACAGTAGACATATGTTATGAGATAAATATATATTTTAATTGAAAGTAAACACTGCTAAAAGAAAATTTAAAGGTAGTTTATTTTTCTAGGAAGATATAGGAGAAAACAGCCTATTTTTCCCCAATTGATTTTAAAAATAAAATTTAGTTAAAGAAAATTTTAATTGTTACAATTAAAGTTATTTTTGTGATTCATTTTGCAATATAATCAAAAATGTCAGATATAAAAACTTTTCTGTATTTTAAGAATTTTTATAAATTGGTTATTGGCGTTTTATTACATAATTAACGCTTTTCTGGGTTATTTTTATATATTAAGCAACAGTTTTAACATTTTCTCTATACATTTTTATAAAAGTATTACAATCTTGCAATTTTTAAATTTTCTATGTTTTTACAGCAAAGAGAAAGATTCATCGACATTTTCATGTAACATTCTGTAATTGGGAAAAAAAAAAATAAATATTCAAAAAATAGACCATTTAGTAGAATTAAAAAAATTTTCACGTTTTACATTGCAAATGTTTTCGTTTCACTCCTCAGAGAACTTTTAATCAAGATAAACTAAGCCTGCCTGTTATGCTTCCAAAATTAAATTGACCAAATAAGAAGTTAATAAAAAATCAATAGAAAGAAGCATTAAAGCACAAAAAAAATTTAAAATGATTTGTATTTAAAGAAAATTTCCTTTATTTTTGCAACTGTGCTATAAAAATTTCATTTTGAAACACTAACTTCATCTTTAACATCATCCTGTTGCTTTATTTAACTAAACGAAAGTAAAGTTTTTTTATTTTTTCAATAGAATAAAGTTTCAGTCTTTACTTTATATTTGTTGCTTTTTTTCATTTTTTTATATTTCTTTTTGCTTGTGTTATGGGTGTACGACAAATATACAAAGAAATGTTATACCCCTAAAAGCTTTTAAATGTCTAAGGACCAAATTCTAATAAAATTGGGGTGAAAAAAATACAAAGAAAAAAGTTTTAGTTCCTTTTAACTTAAAGTTATTTTATTTGCTCTAAAGTAAGAATTAAAGAAAGATTTAATGAAAATGAAGTAAGATAATGAAAAAAATGGCTAAATTTAATTTTTTTACTAAAAAGCTATAATAGAAAATTTTTTATCTCTTTATGTCTTTAATGTCAAGCAATAAACAAAAAAAGTTTTTAGAAAGGAATTTTCCAATATTTGTGAAATAATTTAAATTTTTCCTCTTCTTTTTCTTAAGCAACCATATGTATATAAAAGAGAACGTATAATTTTTTTATTTGCATTTTAAAAACAATATGAAATATTTATAAATCATGTTATTATTATAAGTTTTTGCATTAAAAAGGTTGAATTCAATAAGTTTAAAAGTTGTTCCACAATGAATACAATGCCTCTCTTAATAAATAAAAAAATTCACGCCAGATTAAAATGTTTGACTTAAATTTAAAATTTTTTCTGTCTGAATTTATCTTAGATAATTTTATGACTGCAATCCAAGGTACATTTATTTTACTAGGTAGTGTGGTCCTCTGAGCTGGTTATGTCAAAAGTCGTTTATATTTTACTACGTTTGTTTACAAATTTTATAAATACTAACAACAAGCCTTTGCAAGACAGGGCAAACGTTTATTTTTAGAGCAATTATCTTTTATTTTCTTTTACTCCTCTTTTTATTTTTGACATTTCTAAGGCACAAAGCAACAATAAAATGCCATGTGGTATTTGTTGCAGAGCCTCGTAAAATAAATGTACCTCGATTACGACCATAATGTTTTAATAATCGCACAAAAATGTTACAATTTATGAGTGGTGCCAATCTTCTAGTGCTGTCAGGTTTTGAGTGTTAAAATATTGGCGATGTTGCGCGAAAGCTGTATTACAAATCAATGATTATTTGCAGCACTCATTAAATTGTTAAGATATATTTTATTGACAGACGTCAAATATAATTAAACTAAAATTAAATAATAATATTTTTAATAAACTTATTTTAATTAAATCCAGTAAGTATTAGAAAAAATTTCCTTCTTTAAACTCTTGGAATTTCGACCAAGAAAAAAATATTCCTGCTTTTTGGTTATACGAGACCATAAATTTTAATGTGTTTTAAGCTTTTTCATACACGTTGTCGCATCTGTCGGGATTTGGCCTTTAAATTTGTCCCAAATTTTAAATAGAGGAAGTGTCCAGCAAAACAAAAACTCCTTGCAATGAGTCAGTTCATTTGTATTGTTTTAAATTTTATCTGTATCAACTTTTTCGCTTCTTTATGGCTTTTGGAATTTAAACGCTCGGCAAGAAGACTTCCGATTAATGAGTCATTCTGGCATTTTACACATTCCGATCGAAATGGTTTTAATTCCGTGTTGAATTAATTCTTATTGAATTTATTTTACCTTTTCCGAATTCCGATCGATTTTTTTTATTCATAAAAAATGCTTTTTAATTTTAATATGGCAACATTGTTCGCACCAAAGTCACCAACAGGCTAATCTAAATAACAATACAATATAAATGCAAATTAAAAAACTAAAAAAAAAAAATTAAAAAAACATTAATTCCACTTTGGAATTTCATTTAGTTTCATTTCGAAATAATTTTTCGTTTTTCGTTTTTTGAAGAAACAATTTGCGAAAATAAAACCACTTTCGATCGGATTTGAGTTCTGTGACACGCCTGATCGAAAGGGAATAGTATTATTTTCCATTTTTTCATTCACTTTTCCATAAAAAGCATGTGGACTTACGTGAATACTAAGGATTTGATGTATATAGCAAGAATGGGATTAATTCCAAGACACCACCACAGGAGAAATTTGCTTGTTTAAAGCATAAGCTTACAAATAGCAAAACTATTTACTTTACTTAAAGGCCTTTTAAACTTTTAGGTCTGTTCTGTTAATCACTTTTTGTCAAAGTGATTTCAAATAACGCAAAAGCTGTTCTGTCTACGAATTATGCTGAAATCACGTGATTTAAAAACGGTTACTAAATGACTGCCGATTTCAAATCAATTGCTTATTTTTTTTTTAATTTATTTTGCTGAGAATATAATAACATTGATTATACAATTTTAAATGATATGTCTTGTATTTTTATTGTATAAAAATTTAAATTTTTTACACGAAAAACCGAAATCTAAGTTTTTGAAGACACTGCTTGTTTTATAAAAAAATGTTTTGCTTATTCAACAATGCTCGTGATTTATTTTCCTCCTTAGCAGTTAAATTGTTTCAAACAAAACACATACTAAAACAAAAATTTGTTGTTTTCTTGTATTTTGGAACATTTAAAACCACGCCGAAAAATTGAAAATCGCGTGATTTTCAGAACAGCACTAAATCGTTGGCGTGACTTTAAAACCGTTCGTGATTTAAAATCACGTGATTTTCAGAACATACCTGTTTATTTATTAATCTGTGTTTCAGTTCTAAAAAAAATGGCTTTTTAGCAATTTTGGAGCTAAATTTCAATTTTGTTTTTTTTTTTTAATTTAACACCAAACTTCAAAAGTAAAACTAGTTTACTTTAGTACTTTTTGCAGTTTCATATCAGCTTACTTTTTATATGTAACAATCATGAGCAGAAAGTAGCTATTAAAAGTAGTAAAATTTGTTCATATTGAAAGTATCGATAAATATAAACTGAAATCATTACAAATATATAATTTGCGGATTAGAGACACAACCATGATTATACTGTTTTAAGATTAAAAATTATTGCTGTGACACTAAGTTTAAAAATTTAATTTGAACAAGTAAGAGTGCTATATTTTGCTATACCAGATCTTATATACCCTTCACCATTTATCTAAATCTAGTTCAGTAAAGTAATTCCAATAAAAAAAAAACAAATATAGAGGTGGCAGAGAATTAAAAAAAAAAAATTACATAAAAATGTCATCGGCTCTTAGTGGGTTAAACATTATAAAAAGTTTAAGTATTTCCTTAAAGATCTCCTCAAAAGCTTTCAAATGATACCCATATCGATATTTTAAAAATTTTGAAAATTTCAAAGGCCTCGGAAAATATGGGCGAGCACTAATTTTTTCACTTGGTGTTTTTTTCTTCTTATTTGTTAAGTCACTATCGCCTCATATAATTGTTTTTTTATTGGAGTTACTTCATAGTTCCAAATGATATAGAAAAATTAGATGTAGGCGTGATGTTTTGCCCGCTGCGTCGAAGAACATGGACCGATCTTGCTGATTTCCAATAGCACCTCTTTCGACACTTTGTCTAATCGATTGGCGTATTCAAATTTTTTCTATGTCTATTTCGTTATGCATAAAAAGTCAGAATATATACACTTTATTGACTCGTAAATGGATAATGTGGAAATTACAAACGGAATGACAAAATAAGTTTTACCCTTTTTCCCCTTTTTGTGGTGAAGGATATAAAAAGAGTTTTTCTATTACTTTTTAAATTTTTAGACCAGTTCACACGGGTTGTAAATAATTTTAAAACTTGGTTTTAATTTAATACTTATTATTTTTAATAAGTAATTATTTTTGGTAGTTTTTGTTTTCAAATTTTACGTCAGCTTAAATATGCTATAGACAAAGTGTCTATTCAAGATTTTTTTTTGAAAAATGTTAGAACTCGTATTGTGGATAGTTTTGGTTAAAAATTGAATAATGGCTAAGTTACTTTAATTATATAAAAGAAAACACAAAAACTCTCAAATAATAAATGGACATTATATCAGACTACCATGCGACATAATGTCATCAACATAAAGTCTTAACGTCCATCGATATTATACCTGTATTTTACGAATATTTTACGTATATTCTGTGTAAGAAAAATGTAATGTTTTCATAAGCTGACTTGAAAAAATCTAGGGAAAGCAAAGCCGGTGTTGGTCACATCATAGAGGAGAAAATCCTTGGTAGTCAAGACCGACGTTGTTATAAGTGACACTATGTTCATACTAAAACGACAAAATGCCCATGGACTTAACGACGAGACATAAATTTAACGGATATTATGGCCGTCGACGCTTTAATATGCCACTAATTATAATAAAGATAGCTTAAAGTATTTTACGAAATGTTTGCGATGTAAATTTTTAAATTAAATACGAAGCTTAACAATGAAAGCAGAAAAAAGAAATGATAAAAAGGTCAACTTTTATTAAGAAATGAAAAAAAAATTAAACAAATTTTAATCCTGTTCTCAATAAATTAACAGAAAAGATCTGAGAAAAAAACTAATTTTGTTAATATTTAATTTTTTTTAATAAAGATTACACAGGTGATAATATTGGCAAAGCAAGATAACAAGTCAAGGTCTAAATAAAAAAACAAAAATATAAGGAAATCAAATTAGTAAGAAATGTTTATTAACACTCACACCAAATATCCACCACCAAAAGTCAAATAAAACCAATAAAAAATGATGTTTGCAGTATTGCTTTGACAGGTTACCAACAACAACTACAAAAACAGGAAAAAAAGACAAAAGCAAACTCATTTCAACCATCAACTAATCGAGCTATAAAAAGGAGGAAAAAGACAACAGAAAGAAAATTATGAATAGGACTTTAAATAAGTATTTGTTGCTTTAACTAAACAGAATTGTAAAGGTGTAAAACAAAACAAAAACAACGATAGCTGATGACTGCAGGGAATAATAAATATGGACAATCAATTGGAAACATTTATGAATTAAGTCGGTTTTTAGTCTTCAAGGCCAAAAGTCTTTGCCGTAAAAATGGTTTGATTTTATACGTTGCATTTGCACCAACTTCGACTTTGTTTTAGATATTTAATTTAGAAGATAATATAATTTGAGACTTACGAAGGGTGTCCCAAGTGTGGAGTATAGTGTGTACTTTTACCGAGTGCGTCATTAGAACAGATTTCTTCCTGCCAAATTGATTGATGTTGAGGTGGACTAAGTGCGGTTTTATGCAAGATTTTATTTACAGCGTAAGACATATTTGGAGTGAGTATTTTAATAGTCTTAAATTTATTTTTACAAGATCTTTTAATATCGTTGACGAATGTTAGTAAGTCACATTAATTCAAATTGTGCATTATGATTTCGACAAAGCACTGCTTATGTGCTATGCAAACATAGCTTTTGCCTTTTAATATAAATCTTTAATAAATGAAAAATAGTTTTATGAATACGGGATTAATTTCCATTTTTTTTAGTGATGTGTGTAACATGTTCATCCGTCATTTTAATTCTTTAACGAATTAAGCAGCTTAACATGACAGTAACGCTTGCGTAGCTTACTGCTATTCTGAAAATGTTCAATTTTTATATTGCTTATGAAAATAAAATTTTTTTGTATAAAGCGCGCACATTTTCCATACATTTTCCATACTTTTGTTTAATATGTTTCTTTCTACAATTCTTATTTTCTAAAAAACGATTTTCTTTAGGCTAGATTTTGTCTTACATACGTAATAATTTTAAAAAACACAGACAAAAACATTTTTTACACGCTGGTGGAGTGGATGAATTTTCCTATGCCGTCACACCCTTACTAAGGTTTCTTTAGTGAAGACAGTTAGACATTCTGACATTTAGCATTACGACCTTTAGAAATTTCTTTACAAAGAACATTTGTTTAAAATTTTGAGTTTTTCCCAGAGACCAACAACATGATAAAACTTAAGTTTATTGAAAATCTGTAGAAAAATTACTTAAGGGGGTAAAAAAAAAATTAACTCCCAAAGGCATTATCTGTTTTCTTCTTGTTTATAAGAATTAATTTTAATACTAATTTTTAGTGTGCCTGACACTAGAAACCTGTCGAAATTTTAAATTTGGTTGCTGATTTACTATTATTTAGCAAAATACACTAAAATAAAAAATTTATGATAAAGATAATGGAGCCGTCTCTATAAAAATCCCAAAATAAAGAGACGTAATTAAAGACTTTATTATTTTCATTGAATAACAAATAAAAATATAGCAGGATTAGTAAAACTTTTATTTTATTGCAAAATGAAATCGTTTTGTTTTTAAAGGTGTGTTGCAAAAAAGCGTTACAAAATATTTTTAATAGTTGAAAATGTAATAAAAGTGGCAAATCGAAAATATTTGATTGAAATTACCTTTTTACTAAACTTTGGTCAGACTTTAGCTTAATTCAATTATTTTTATTAATAATTTTATTAAGAAAAAATTGTGGTTGCAGTATCCGCCATTATCTACTCTGGGAAGTGTAAGCTGTAAACTCGTCTATTTAAGCAAGAACTTGAAGTAAATATGCTCGTTTGTTTTTGCCCCATTCCGATAGTATCCCTTTGGATATGTCATTAGCTAACTTCTGCTACGAAAAACTTGTAAAATTCAAAACAAATATAGGCCACTCACGCGTTAGTCGCGGTAGCAACATTGTCAAAATTATATTCATACATAATTTTAGTACTATTTTTTTTTTAATCTGTAAAAAGAATAATATTAAATTAAAAAGTTTTAAGTCCGCCTACTTTAAGACGAAAAATGTATTTGTTGTCATAAAACAAGGGGATAGAAAATAATATATATTGTGGCAGAAAAAATTTTCAATTGGAAGTATTTATTTAGTAAAGTTTAAAATAATAAAATCTAGTTTATTTTGAACAACGGGAATTTTTTTTAATTAATTAAAAAAAATAATTTTTGTGCTATTTTATATTATCCCGATTTTATAATTAAATCACCGACATTGATTATTCAGAGTAAAAGCACGTCTACTGTTTACTTAGCTCTTCAGGAAATTTCTCACAAACATTTTAAATAAATAAAAGATTTTTGTCCAAACAATAAAGTAAAGACAAAAATCAAAATTTAAGCAAAAACAACAATAACCAACAATGATTCTATTTTTCTTTCTCCACTGTATACGGCTGACTTATTTTCGGCTCTTTTATACAGTTAAAAGATAATGAAAAATAAAATATCAAAAACACTTCGATAGTTTATTTATATGCACAGGCACTTTGCAAATTATTAATTTATATTAATATTTTTAATATTATTGTATTAATAGTATATACAAAAGTCATTTGTACATTTGAAAGTTTAGAACGTGTTCAACAGGTTGTTACAAGAAAAAAAAATAGCAATAGCATTTTATTTCTGTTTTGATGTGAACAATTTTTAATATTTAAACTATTTTTTTACATTAATTTTTTACCACCAGTTTTTATATTGAAGTTGTATTTAGCAATATAAATGAACCAATATATGGAAATAAAAATACTCTTAGTAGGAAAGGTAAAATTTGTATAATTTTACTGCAGAACTTAACCCCTTAGTACGGAATAATTTATTTCTATTTAATTTCTCACAAGTTTGAAAAACTTTTTTTTACAAGTTTGAGAACAAGTATCATTATTCAACACATCATTGTCATTTGTAATGCCAGCGTTCAACGATGGTGAAAAGACTCTCGTTGCATGCAATTTTCTATTTTTAAATTCAATTATTCGCTGCGATTATAGGCTCTATTTGGAGTGTCATATTTTATGATAATCTTCGTTAAATATAAGGTGTTATACGTTTTGTCTATACCATTTAAGAAAATTGCAAAAGGGTCACGTTAAGGAACGGTACGCACGTACTGGTCAACTAGCTAGTTCGGGAGTTATGGGCTGGGTTCTTGTTCCGTTACGACATTGCTGTACAATAAAAAAATTACGTGCGGTTTATGTGCCCTTGTGAAAAGGCATGAAAACAGCTCAAATTCCTCAATTAAGGTACATTCTATAAAATTTGTTTGCTTGGTGAGCTTTGTTGTTGAAGCTCGGGCTCTATACCCTCCCTACCATGTTTTATTCTTAAAGGCCCAGTTTACTTTTTAAGAAAACCCTAAAACGACACACCCTCTTAATCCGTTCCTGAAGCTCTACATTTTACATAAATTAATGATTACTCATTCTTATACATTTCTCTTAAATTCTATCTTTATTTATAAAAACAAGTATGGTAATAAATCCAACAACAAATATTATTTATGTAATCATGTTAATTAACCGTCATTAGAGGATTTATAAGTATATCTGTATGTAAGTATTTCATTGAGAAAAAAAAAACAAAAAAAAAAAAACAGAGAAATCTGATCACATTAAGAGCAATCATAATTCAAAAATAAACAAATTTAAGTAGCATGTGATAAAATTTCTTTGTTCTGAATACATTTAAGAGTAAGGATAATAATAAAAAAAGTAAATCGGTGGTTGAATGAGTATCAATGTAAATAAAAAAAATTCATGAATGAGTATAAACATATTAATGATCTACATTATGAATGAACGTAGTAAGCAAAAATTAATTAGAAATACATATAGTAAAAATTGTAAAAAAAATAAAAATTAAACTTACAGTTGGGTAACGATTCCCACGATGCTGAAGGCCTTCTGCATTTTGTGAATTGATATGATAATATATATATGTTTTCTTATTTTTGTTAAATTTTGATTGTTAATTAAATGAAATAACTTTGGTTAATAAAATACTTTTTGATAAGTTGTTAGAAAGTATAATTTAGTTAGAATTTATATAGGATGAGTATATATTTAGTGTAAGTTAGCGTTAAGTATTATTTAATTATACATTATTTTTACTTTTTTTTTTTGTTAATAGGGTTAGCAATCTTTTTAACTATTATATACATATGTTCTCTGGGTCTGATTCATTTAAATGCAATACGTGTGTTATAGCTTATTTTTATAAGTAATAATAATGTTGTATTATCTTTGCAAAATTAGGCGCAATTTGTTTCTGGTGATGCAGATGATGCTTATCTTGGTCTGACACATGAGTTGGTGTTTAGTGTTGGAAGAAACAATAATATTGATCATAAAATTTCGTTCTTCCAGATGTCTCCTTATAGGTTAATAAAACGTGCTCTCGAGTGACTTACCGACCACATGGGTAAATATAACCCCAATTTATGGCACAAGGTTAAAAGGTCACTCGAGAGTGGTATTGATTGTGGAAAGTTCTTTCGTCTCAATATGGTAAGTTTATGTTAAATATATTTAGCTCCGGTAAAAAAAAAAATGGAAATCTTTCGGTACCCGAAGTTGATCCCAAGTATGGTCTTTTTATGTTTGCTGCCCGATAAATTTAAGTTTTATATAAATAACTCACTAAATTTTTATGAACTTTATTAAATTTTTATTTTACAGAACTTTCTTTCAATCGTAAGTTAAATTATTGATTGGATGTTTATCGTTCGGCCACAAGAAGTAAAAAAACTTCTCGTGGTATTTTAACTTTTCATTAAGCCTCGTATGGCGTGATCAGTTTTATAATAACTCACATATGTATGTAGAGGTATGTAATACTTCATAGAAATATATCTATAAAAGCTTTTTTCGTCTTGTCACCTTGAGAAGGACAAAGAAGAAGAGAACCGAATAGATATCTCTTTTAACATGTATACTTGTAATGAGTCGGCATCTATACATACATGATAAAGTACGCTGCTGCAACCAAATGTAAAGCTTTAGAGAAAGAATGGTACAAGCAAGAATTTTAACAATGTATATCATTTTGGTGGGGAAGTATACTGCTTAAAGAAAGTTAATAATTAAATTATACAATATTCTTTTGTTCTGTTTTTTTTCTTTCCCAGCAAATAAATTTGTCTGATATTAAATATTTACAGATAGTTAGTTAGCAAAAAAAAAATAAAATTGAGTTTCTGCATATTACAAAACAGATTTTGACGATTTATTTATTTAAATAATGAGACAGAAGCTGAAGTCAGATTCGAATGTCTTTTGCATGAAATTTGCCGAGGTTCTTCCCTGTCATATCCTGTAATTCATAATAACTTGTTCCATGTTTGGCAACTACTTTGGCTTTTAGAAATTGATTCGCTAATTTACTATTAAAGTGATCTATAGATTTTGACTGTGCAAAATTTCGTCTAAACACTGTTTGACCAGGCTCAAACTGAACTAGGCGAGATCGAAGGTTATACGTCTTAACATTTTTCTGATACGATTTTCTTATATTTTCCTGTGCTTTTTGTCTGATAAGCTCCAATTTTTCATCTGTTCTTAAGTCCATGCTGGCATCTTCTAATAAGTCTAGTGATCGCAGCAATTTGTATGAATGCCCACTTTGCAACATATTCTGACCAAATAAAATAAAATAGGGGGAAAACCCCGTACTTACGTGTACAGAACTTCTAAGTGCACAGCTAATATCAGAAAGGTTCTCATCCCAGTTTTTCTGAGAGGGTTTGACGTAAGCGCGTATAGCGGCTAAAACAGATCGGTTTACCCGCTCACTAGCGTTGGCTTGTGGTGAGTAGATGGCTGTGAGATTGTGGAAAACCCCGTACGATTTAAGAAAATCTCTAAACAAATTTGATTTGAATTGCACCCCATTATCTGTGGTGATTGACTCGGGAACGCCAAATATGTGGAAAATGCGTTTCTCTAAAAATTCTACAATAACTTTGGCCGTAAACTTTTTTATTGGTTCCAAGAAGTGAAATTTCGACATATGATCTAAAACAATTATTATACCAGTGTTACCTAATGATGATCTGGGATAAGGGCCTAATAAGTCACAATACAGTTTCTGAAAAACGCGGACGGAGGTATTTGGTTTACCCATTGGTGGTCGTAAAATTTGGTTTGGTGCCTTAGTTTGTTTACATACTTCACAAGCTCGTACATAATCAGCAACGTGTTTGTTCATTTGGGGCCAAAAGAAAAATGTTTTCAACCGTCTTAAAGTTTTGCCTATGCCTCCATGTGCACAAAGTGGATGATCATGAGCCCTTTTAATTAAATCCTGCGTCAGAGGCAATGGAATCCAAAGTTTCCAAGCCATTTGTTCTTGAACGTTGTCGCCAGTAGAGTATTCGACTTTTTTATATATAAAACCATTTTCTATTCGAATATCAGGTAAATATTTTATTTTGCTCTGGAGCTTAGAAATTAAAAATAAGTATTCTGGAGACTTAAATTCTGGTGATTCTAAATCAATCTCCGCAGAGTCTTTCATTCCTTTCTCAAAAATTTCTTCAATGTTTCTTAACACAGTATCTTCATTATTCTCAGAAAACATTCTCGACAAGGAGTCTGGGACTATATTCTGACTGCCTTTTCTGTGACGTATTTTAAAATCGAAACCCTGTAGCTTCAAAGCCCATCTTGCTAGTCTCCCATTTAGATCGCTCTGACTCATAAGCCATTTAAGAGAGGCATGATCCGTTACTACCTCAAAATTGTGGCCCTCTATATATGCTCTAAATTTCTTGATAGCAGTCACTGCAGCTAAGCATTCTTGCTCTGAGACGGAATAATTTCTTTGAGCAGATGTAAGTTTTTGGCTCATGTAAGCTACGGGAGCTTCGTCACCGTTGTCTGTTGTCTGTGCAAGTACAGCCCCTATACCAGAGTTACTCGCATCGCACTGAATCGAAAACTGACGGTGAAAGTCGGGACTGTGCAAGACCGGTGCAGAACATAAGGCATTTTTCAAATCTTCAAAGGAAGATTTAGCAGCATCAGACCAAATAAATTTACTTTTCTTCTGTAACAGGTCTGATAATGGTGCTGAAACTGTCGCAAAATTACGAACAAACCGTCTGTACCACCCACAAATTCCTAAAAATCGTCGTAGTTGACGCACAGATTTTGGTAGCGGATAATCCCTGATTGCTTGTACTTTTTCCGGGTCTGTTTTTATAGTACCGTGCCCGATAATATGGCCTAAGTATTTTATTTGTTTTAGAACGAACTTGCTTTTTTCAATATTTATGGTCAATTGCGCTGTTCTTAAATGGAAAGCAACTTCATAGAGGAGTAGAATGTGCTCGTGGAATGTTTCAGTTATTAGCAATAAATCATCTAAGTATATAAATACTTTATTTCTTAAGTGAGCAGGAATGACCTTATCCATCAGCCTGGACAACGTCTGTGGAGCGTTGCACAAGCCAAAGGGCATGGTTACGAAATGATATAATGGACGACCAGGAACAGTAAATGCGGTCTTTTCCCTTGAACCCTCATCTAATGGAATTTGCCAGAAGGCATCCTTTAGGTCAAGACTCGTAATGAATCTTGCCTTTGGAAGCCTACTGAGGATTCCATCGATTATTGGCAAGGGGTAAGCATCCTTCACTGTCACGCTATTAAGTTTCCTGGCGTCCAAACAAAGACGTACCTTCCCAGGCTTGCGCACCAGTGTCACCGGCGAGGACCAAGGGCTTTGGGATTCCTCGATCACCCCTAACTGAATCATTCTATCTATCTCCTTATATAATAAATTTTCAATGGCTGGCGATACTGCAAAGTGTCTTTGTTTTATTGGCTTACTATCAGCAGTATCAATTACATGAGACACTAAAGTAGTTCTTCCCAGGCCTGTTTTTGAGTATGAGGGAAAAGCAGCAATGGCTTCATTTAATTGTAATTTCTCATTTTCACACAGATCATGAGTTTCGCTATCAGTGTTTTTCTTCTCAAGCGAAGTAAACTTTAGTTCTGATATATCTTCTACAAATAAATCACGAGCTAAGCCAAATGCTCTTACAAAATCTATGCCCAAATATAAATTTTGACTTAAACCAGGTATAATCAGAAATTTGATCATCTTAACTTTTCTTCTAAATCCAACGCTTGTTTCAATGCTACCGACAGTAGGGTGTTGTCTGCCGTCAGCAGTCGTAAGGAAAATCTTAAATTTTTGAAAAGGATATTTATTATTATCAATAAATTCTTGGGCATACTTAGACGCAATGCAAGATACGGTTGCTCCTGTATCGATCATACCTACTTTGTCTTCATCAAATATTCTTATAGTTGCAAATGGTCTCAAATCACAGTTACTTTTATCTGAAACTAAAGCTGAACACAAAATTTTTCTATTTTGAATTACATTTTTCCAAAATTGTCTCAATCTTTTTGTGGACCGTTTGACCTTTCTGAAAATTCTTTCACTATATATAGTTTCATTATATATCCTTAACTTAGATTCATTATATTCTTTTAATCTAATATGATATGGTTTCAAATAGGTAGGTACAAGATTGCGTTTAATTTCTTTGTCTTCTACTTGATTATTTTGAATTGGATCTGTTTGGCACTCCGCCGAATTTACATTTGAGTTCCTCTGGATTGAGATTTTCCCTTCATCGAAGGGTTGAATGAGTTTTTTGGAAACTTTGTACAATTAACACAGTTTGGCTTAAAAATATTGGGCGCACCACAACCGTAGCAAAACACT
The DNA here is from genome assembly GCA_937654795.1 of Cistogaster globosa. Lineage (NCBI taxonomy): Eukaryota > Metazoa > Arthropoda > Insecta > Diptera > Tachinidae > Cistogaster > Cistogaster globosa. The sequence continues at coordinate 71,522,639 of OW569406.1, forward strand.
TTTCGCTCTCCTAAGCAATCTTCAAATCTATGGCCGCTTTCCGAACAATTCCAGCAAATAATATTTTTCATTTTATCAATAGCTAAAATTTCCCTATTTTCGAAAGAATCGACATCTAATTCTGATACATTTTTATGTGGTATAAACGTTCTGTTTGTTCTATATCTGCTAAGCTCTTCTTCAAGAATTTCGTGTTTTCTAACAAAATCTCGCAAAGCTGAAATGGAACTAATATTAAAATGTAAAATTTCTTTTCTAACTTCTGGCCGTAAGTTACGTTTTAAAATTTCAACTAAATCATATGAATTTATAGGAGTTTGTAAACGATCTGTTATTTGTAGGATGGCCTCATAATAAGAATCAAACTTTTCTCCATTTCTTTGTTTTCTGCCTCTTACTTGCTCTCGCAAATCAAAGTCAGTTCGTCGGTCCCTAAATTGAAGTCTAAGTTCTCTGCATAGGACTTCCCAATTTACTTTATTCACTGTAGCGTGAAAACGCCAAAACCAGTCAGTGGCCTTATCGCTAAACAAAAGATGTATGTGTTGGCATAGTGTGTCAAAATCTCCTCGTAAGTTCTGAAGAGTTAAAGACTGGACCCGATAAATAAAATTATCGACAGTTATCCCACTTTCCTCCTGACCACTAAGTTTCAAATGCCAACCAGATATAATTGAAGATATTTTATCCGGAGTCCAATTCAAAGAAAAATTTGGATTTGCACCATTACGGTTATACCCTAAGTTATTTCTATTAAATGAATTTCTGGAGATATTTTCTCGACTTCCAATGCTGTTACGGTTTTCAAAATTGTTACGTGACATATTATGATTTGACTCATGAAAATTATTATTTAAATTTATATTGGCCAACTGTTGCCGTATTGCCTCATTAATGAGAAATTGTATTGACTGATCGCTTACATTTTGTATAGTCTGTATATCTTGTGATATTTTTGAGTGGGAAATATTTAGCATTTCGTCCAATGGCTTTCCCCTGCTTTTATCATGATTATCTTCATTAGACGTTCGGTTTGGTGTCCCAGACCATTCTAACACATTGCTCTTAGGAGGTCTTCCTTTCTTATTCACGGTTTTAGGTATTGCACCTGTGTTAGTATATGCAATGTCAGAAGAAATCTGAGCTTGAGTTTTATTAATATTTTCTAGTATATTGTAGCATTTGAGTTTTGTTGATCTGCATGCTGTAGCACAAACAGGGCAACATTGAGTTTCGTTAAGTGCTTTAATAATACAAGACTTGTGAAAAATATGATTACAAGGAGTTGAAACAACAATGTCATCTACTTCAAACTCTTTGCCACAACTTAAACATTTTGAAACGTTGCTATCCAGAATCGCTGAAGCGACGTTTTCGTTAGTTAACATAGTAAAAATATATTTATTAAGCAATTTCTGCATTTGTAGAACTTCATTTTTGAAACAAAAAAAAAAGGTTGTGTAATAAAAAAAAAACAAATACGACATGTACATATTTATATTAATATGTGAGAAATTTGATCATCGGAAAGGTAACTGCAGAAATGATAAGAATAATAACAAAAACCTATCAAAAGTGGTCAATTAGAGCAAAATCGTCAATGCTTCATAATTGCAATTCCGAAAATTAGATAAATCGCTATATATTATTCTTATCAATTGAGAAGTATATTTCCTAGATCGAGATTTAGCATATTACCTTATTTAAAACAGAGAGGAATGAATAATCATTTAAGACATATTAGACTGCATAAAACCAAAAATTATATTTTACTACAGTAATTCCAGTATGCCTGAATGGTATTGCATTCATGGTCACACCATAAAAAAACAACACAAGTAAAAGGTAATATCCCAAAAATCTATCAAAGTATGGTGCTCTTTCACTTTAAATAAATATTGATGATGGTAAATGGTTAATAAATTATTAAAGGGTGATCCAAAACTTGCCTTTTGTAAAGATGTTTTCATACAAAAAAAAAATATATAAAAATTAAATAATTGCTTTTTATTTTCTGCGGAAAATGTATGCAATTCTTGCAAACTTTGGGCCCCACGTTGGGCGCCATTTCTATTGTAATGCCAGCGTTCAACGATGGTGAAAAGACTCTCGTTGCATGCAATTTTCTATTTTTAAATTCAATTATTCGCTGCGATTATAGGCTCTATTTGGAGTGTCATATTTTATGATAATCTTCGTTAAATATAAGGTGTTATACGTTTTGTCTATACCATTTAAGAAAATTGCAAAAGGGTCACGTTAAGGAACGGTACGCACGTACTGGTCAACTAGCTAGTTCGGGAGTTATGGGCTGGGTTCTTGTTCCGTTACGACATTGCTGTACAATAAAAAAATTACGTGCGGTTTATGTGCCCTTGTGAAAAGGCATGAAAACAGCTCAAATTCCTCAATTAAGGTACATTCTATAAAATTTGTTTGCTTGGTGAGCTTTGTTGTTGAAGCTCGGGCTCTATACCCTCCCTACCATGTTTTATTCTTAAAGGCCCAGTTTACTTTTTAAGAAAACCCTAAAACGACACACCCTCTTAATCCGTTCCTGAAGCTCTACATTTTACATAAATTAATGATTACTCATTCTTATACATTTCTCTTAAATTCTATCTTTATTTATAAAAACAAGTATGGTAATAAATCCAACAACAAATATTATTTATGTAATCATGTTAATTAACCGTCATTAGAGGATTTATAAGTATATCTGTATGTAAGTATTTCATTGAGAAAAAAAAAACAAAAAAAAAAAAACAGAGAAATCTGATCACATTAAGAGCAATCATAATTCAAAAATAAACAAATTTAAGTAGCATGTGATAAAATTTCTTTGTTCTGAATACATTTAAGAGTAAGGATAATAATAAAAAAAGTAAATCGGTGGTTGAATGAGTATCAATGTAAATAAAAAAAATTCATGAATGAGTATAAACATATTAATGATCTACATTATGAATGAACGTAGTAAGCAAAAATTAATTAGAAATACATATAGTAAAAATTGTAAAAAAAATAAAAATTAAACTTACAGTTGGGTAACGATTCCCACGATGCTGAAGGCCTTCTGCATTTTGTGAATTGATATGATAATATATATATGTTTTCTTATTTTTGTTAAATTTTGATTGTTAATTAAATGAAATAACTTTGGTTAATAAAATACTTTTTGATAAGTTGTTAGAAAGTATAATTTAGTTAGAATTTATATAGGATGAGTATATATTTAGTGTAAGTTAGCGTTAAGTATTATTTAATTATACATTATTTTTACTTTTTTTTTTTGTTAATAGGGTTAGCAATCTTTTTAACTATTATATACATATGTTCTCTGGGTCTGATTCATTTAAATGCAATACGTGTGTTATAGCTTATTTTTATAAGTAATAATAATGTTGTATTATCTTTGCAAAATTAGGCGCAATTTGTTTCTGGTGATGCAGATGATGCTTATCTTGGTCTGACACATGAGTTGGTGTTTAGTGTTGGAAGAAACAATAATATTGATCATAAAATTTCGTTCTTCCAGATGTCTCCTTATAGGTTAATAAAACGTGCTCTCGAGTGACTTACCGACCACATGGGTAAATATAACCCCAATTTATGGCACAAGGTTAAAAGGTCACTCGAGAGTGGTATTGATTGTGGAAAGTTCTTTCGTCTCAATATGGTAAGTTTATGTTAAATATATTTAGCTCCGGTAAAAAAAAAAAATGGAAATCTTTCGGTACCCGAAGTTGATCCCAAGTATGGTCTTTTTATGTTTGCTGCCCGATAAATTTAAGTTTTATATAAATAACTCACTAAATTTTTATGAACTTTATTAAATTTTTATTTTACAGAACTTTCTTTCAATCGTAAGTTAAATTATTGATTGGATGTTTATCGTTCGGCCACAAGAAGTAAAAAAACTTCTCGTGGTATTTTAACTTTTCATTAAGCCTCGTATGGCGTGATCAGTTTTATAATAACTCACATATGTATGTAGAGGTATGTAATACTTCATAGAAATATATCTATAAAAGCTTTTTTCGTCTTGTCACCTTGAGAAGGACAAAGAAGAAGAGAACCGAATAGATATCTCTTTTAACATGTATACTTGTAATGAGTCGGCATCTATACATACATGATAAAGTACGCTGCTGCAACCAAATGTAAAGCTTTAGAGAAAGAATGGTACAAGCAAGAATTTTAACAATGTATATCATTTTGGTGGGGAAGTATACTGCTTAAAGAAAGTTAATAATTAAATTATACAATATTCTTTTGTTCTGTTTTTTTTTTCTTTCCCAGCAAATAAATTTGTCTGATATTAAATATTTACAGATAGTTAGTTAGCAAAAAAAAATAAAATTGAGTTTCTGCATATTACACATTCTTTTTATGTGTTTATCTTTACCTTCATATTTCCCCTGATAATAGACCGTTATTCAGTGCTCGTTTTGACTTAAGTGTTTGACAACTAAACAAAAAATAAATGTATTGGAAAATGTATTTTATTAAAAGATTATAAAGGCAAAAATTGTTAAGGTACAAGAAAACAAGTAAACTTTTCAATTTTACCTCGAAGACGTTAAAAACCTAAACGTCATAGATTTTTGTTACTATTAAATAAAAAAACCTAAAGGCATTAAAAAAAGTAAAAGTTTATAAAAAACTTTCTTCATATTTTCTCAAAATGCCAACATTTCATTCGATTCCATATAAAAAGGTACTATTTACGATATTGTTTAGTCAAATGTGCTTTTATTATTTCATTTTAAATCAAATTACATTAACGTATCAATGTATATTTTACCTGTTTAATAAATATTACAAAGTTCTTATCACAACACACACGCATAAGGGAGGATGAAAGGAAAGATTATTACAAAAGCGAAAAAAGGTTACGATTTTAATAATTCTCCTCAATATTATGCCTAAAAACGTTATCGTTGGTCCTAATCAGAATTTTTAATTGCAAAGCAATTTTAATCTATTCAGAATTTTTAATCGCAAAGCAATATTAATTTTTAAACTTTCCTTATTAGTATTTGTTTTGTTGTCCTGACTTAACGCAAAAATACTTATTTTATGTGAAACTATAAAAAAAAATTTATAAATAATTTACAGATTGGCTTATATCAATATATCATTAATACCCTTCTAAAAATATTTGCAAATAATTTGAGCATATTTATTAAAGCATGATTTCTAAAATTTTTTTTATTTTATCTTAATCTGTTTAAAATATAAAGAAAAGGTCTAAAACCTGTTTAGTTAATGAAAATTCACGTTAAAAAAATTAAGTAAATAAATAAAAAAACAATAAACATTTCTGATAATTTTCCTAAAGACCGGTGGTAAAATGATCATGGGAATGCGCTTTTACCTGCAATAATCAATAACGCTAGTGACTACATGAAACTGTAGAGCTTGGCCTCGTATAAACATGCTTAGTTTTTTCGTATTTATAATTAAGTTGACGTTACGATCGTACTGAGCCATTTTAATATGTAACCCTGGATTATTTCAAAGATTCAAAATTATTTTTCTTTATTTGACTGATTTCATGTGGAACGAAAATCTTCTTCTGTATAGAGCTAACAATTAAACATGTATGTGTGCATGTATGTATGTATGTATGTATGTATGTATGTATGTATGTATGTATGTATGTATGTATGTATGTATGTATGTATATATATATATATATATGTATGTATGTATGTATGTATGTATGCATGTATGTATGTATGTATGTATGTATGTATGTATGTATGTATGTTTGTATGTTTGTATGTATGTATGTATGTATGTATGTATGTATGTTTGTATGTTTGTAATTATGTATGGATGTATATGTTTATGAGTGTATGTCAATACATTTATTCATATATATTTGTTATTCAACTTTGTCCTCTTAATTTTTAATAGGATTTATCCCTTCAAACATTTGCAATCGCCGAATCTTCGCCCGCGAATCGTCGGCAAGTTGTCTACAATCGCGGCGATTGATCGCGTGCGATACTGCAGGCGATTCGCTAAAACGCTCGCCTGTGTGCCTGTTGCGATTCGCTCACAGCGATTCGCCGGCGTTTCGCAAATAGAGATCCGCCGGCGATTTTTTTTAATTAATATATTTTACACACCACACCTTTCACTGATCACCACATTTATTTATTTATTTAGTTTTTTTTTTTTTTTTTTTTTGATAATTTGTATTTCCGATTAATGCACTAATATTATTAATGTTCACTTGCTCAACTGAAATAAAAATTTTGCTTATTGCTCTTAAAACCAAATATTTATTTTCCCGTTACCTTTAGAAAAGAACAAAAAAAAAAAATTCCATCGAAAGTTATGAAAAAACGCAGATAACCCACCTCAAATGGATAAAGAATGCAAGAATACGTTTACTCTTGTGACGAATATTTACCGTTACTTTTGTGCGCTCTTGCATTCATCGCTTAGTTGTAAGGCATAGGCGATGGCGCGCGATTCACATCGTAAACGTTATCAAAATTGTTTTCCGATTTGAGTGTTTTTAAGAAAAAATAATTTACCTGTGTACGCTCGCGTATTCATTCAATTCGTATTCCCTGAGAATAATCGCATAATCATCGCCAAACAAACCATCGCCAAAAAATCTCAAAATTGTTTGCAGGTATATATGTCGTTTGCTGTTGTTGGTTTGTTGTTTATATTTTTTGGGTTATTCATGCATTTTCTTATAGCAAATCTTTTTTTGTATTTTTTGAAATTATTTTGATTGACTTTTCACTTAGACTTTATTAAATATGTAAATTTTAATTGTGTTATTTTGTCTTTTTGATTTATGTTAGTGGTGGAAAATAAACAATAAGAAAGTTTGTATTTGTTATTGTGTTTATTTACGGCTCTTGATGGTAGAATCAATTAAGCTTATGTTTACGTCTTAAAAAAATATGTGCTATTATTCAATATATTTATTCAGTCATTTTCTAAAAGTCGTAGCAAGACAGGATTAGACAACAATACAATGTGTTCCGCTACGATTTTTATAAAGTTTACGAATTAGATTTTATTTTAGGGTGGCCACAATTGACAAATCAAATAACTCGATTAAAAATTGGTTGCTAATGTTTTGAAATGTAAATACAGTTTTTGGAATTCTTTTTCAATAACAATTTTAAATCAAAAATTGTGGCATTAAAAATTTCTAATAATCATTATCAATGTTAAGAATAAATAATAGGTTTTTTTAAATTGACACTTAGAAAAAAAAGAAAGTAGAATTTAATAAAATATTGAGTGGAATCTTATAATCTATTTAACTTGGTTAGTTAAAGAGCACAAAATTTCAGGAAAGAACTTGAATGACAATATGTAAATTCTATTGTTTTCTTCTACAAAATTACGTCAAAGTTTTTGTCAACAAAAAAAAAAAAAAAAAAAAAAAAAAAAATTGCAGAAATTGAAGGGGTTTTAACAATCTGATAGTAAAGACGTTTTCTTGTTCCAGTTAAAAGCTTGTTACTGCAGTTATAGCTTGATGCTATATTTGCACTTACGATTCCTCGAACATGAAGTATTTACAGCCACATTACGCTGTGGATGGAGCAGGATTTGCACTCAAGTTGATTTCTTTACAACTATGAACTTCACCCAAGCCAATGACGCTGATGCGCACTTTTATTACTGACTACTGCTCCCACAAGGTTTAGATAACGATTTCCTTTATTTCAACATGGAGGCACCTTAAACACCTCTCATCTGCAAATATTTTGAACAGGCCGCTTCACTAACTTATCTACTGTCGATACACAGAAATTCATTTGCTTTCCCGATTTCCATGTCTCAATAAACAGAGGCCTAACCGTAAACACTTTTGTTCTTATAAACGGTTTATACTGCAATTTTTTATTTTTCGCCATTAAAACTAAACAGCTTATACGCAGCTACCGTTAGGATTTAAGCTTAGGTTTTTTAGAACTTTATTTAAGTTTAACGTGATTGGTAGACTTTTTTTTCTATAAATGTCTTGCCTCCTCCTACTGTGGTTCATAAGACCAAACATTAAAAAAATATTCATATCTTTTCTTTCGTATTGTTTAACCTTAAATACTTTTGTTTTTTTCATTATTCGTTGTAAATAATTTTTGCATTTAAATATTAAATTATGTTTTAATGGTACCATGAAACCAATCAACAATTCGTTATTGCTGCAATGTAACAATGCAATGCTTTTTTAGCGTTATTGTAGTTGCATAAATAATTAATTGTTAGACGAACACCATCAACCAAAGGTGAAAAATGTTTCTGAGATAACAAATGGGAAATGTCATCACACATTATTCCGCCACTATATACGAACACAGAATGACACTTCAAATACGGTATTCATGTACGTTATGTAGCGCTTTATTGACTTCAACTTTAACTGTATTAAATATCCTGTGGCAAGCGTATGAATTGCTAAAATTCAATCATTTTTGTTGCCACAGTTTTTTTAAATGCCATTTTGTACAAGTCTTTTGCATTTGGTTTTTAAGAATCGAATAAAAATCATTGTTGTAGTTTCATAATGACACCAAATACAACCAAGCCATTGTGTTAAAGTATTAAATTGAAACAAGCCAACCGCAATGTATGACAATTGAAAACAACTTTAAAACTGTAACAATACGAAAAACTCACAGAAAAACAATTTTTTCAATTTCATATCACAAGAATGAATAAAACAGCAAAATATACAAAACCCTAGAAAAGAATCAAAATATACCATGTATTCATCAGCACAAAAACAAAATTCAAACAGTAACTAACTGTTGCAGTCCTTAACGAATTTTTCCAGGAAACACATTTAGTGCAGTGGGCGGCATAAAGAGACAGTTATTGAAGTGACAATAGTTTGTTGTTCTAAACTTGAAGCGCTTAAATTCCTTAAAGTATAAATGTGTAACATGTCGTACCGTAACGAGTTCCTTAATGATAACTGATGTAATTCAATAAAAGACGTAAATAAATGTATTAAAAAAATTAAATGCAAAATAGTCCGAAGATATTCCATTATGTTTTAATAAAGAGAAAAATAGCTGACTAATTTCTTTAATTTCTTACCATTAATCACTTAGAGAGAAAAGTCGATACGTGGACGTCAACGCAAAGTACGGAAGTTGGTCAACTTTTAACTTTTGACGAAGGTTGAATACTTTGAAAACTATCAACTGCTTCCTCTTCTCTGTTTTCTCTTAACTCTTGCTGTGTTTCAGTTGTGTATTGTGATTTTAATAAAACAGTTTTAGTGGCAAACAATAAAATACAAATTTAATTAAATTAACAAGTGAATAAATACAAATTATATTTAAAAGTGAATAAAAATAAAGAGCAAACTGTGATTTAACATCCGTCAGCAAAGTATTCATTGTGCCAACCTCAGCCGTCGTTACTTTGACTTTAGTTGAATTTGTAAAAGTACAACGTATGACGGATGTGCCCTGGCCTTTATTTGTAGATGGTTACGCTTATGTGTATAAGGACAAAGGCTATCACTATTGAAGATCATTTTAATGATAATCGATCAAACATAAAAAATTTTGCTACAGAAAATTATCAATATTGGTTCATGTGCTATCATATATTTTTTTCATCTTTCGTTTATATTTCTGCAGGCAACAACCCTAAGCGAAACTAAAAATTTTTGACGTTTTTTTAACAAAAAAACTTAGCAAGAAATAAGGTAAAAATCCATCGACTCGAAACATTTACTTCTAAGCATTTCCTTAAATTTGGCAACCAGAAAAAATCACGGTAAAACATCTCTAGGAAAGAAATTAGGATGCTTCATTAAATGAAGCACGATTGTTATAATTCACGTTTAAAATAAAAAGCAAAAACACGATTGTTATTGTTTGACTGTTTTTCGTTTTAATACATTTTTACATAACTAAAGACTTGTTTACGTTAAGCGCATTTAAAAGCATTTGCAGCTAAAAAAAGTAAAATAAAATAGTTTAAGGCTAAGAAGCAATTGCTGCATTTCTTATGTAATTGGTAACAATTGAAATAAAAGCCTATGCGCAAATAAGGGGATGTCTGAATACATTTGTGTTTAACAGGTTTGTTTTGTGGTACTGTGCAAGTCGGTACATGTGGATGAAATGAAAAGACAAAACTACTTTTTATAAGTGCATTTGATTTTGCATACTTAAATACACCCTTACATTAAGTAAAATGTGTAAATACATTGTACATATGTATTGGCTTCAAATTTCAGTGTGACTAAAGTATATAAATTATTTTGTAATTTTTAACTCATATTTAATTTATACTTCTTTATATCAAGAGAAATACTAAGATTAACTAGAATTAGAAATAGACTAATGCTTCAGGAAAATAACTAACATAATAACATATTACGACAGTATTTTTCTTAGTATCCGTCCCTTCTAATAATTTCAATTTTAAGGAAAGGGAATATGTTTGCGATTGATATTATTCAAATAAAACTTTTCGAAGACATTTCTTCATCGACATTTAAAAATCGGTACATCTTATTAAATTGCGCCTTAAGAAAATTATTGTTTTTTCGAATTTCTTCTTTAAATAAAAATATTATTTTTTGATAATAGATTTAAATTTAAAACAGAATTTAAAACACTGCTTTATAAATTAAGCTCAAAGGATTTTATCGAGATGAACGCTAGATCAATAATTAATGTTCTCCAATAATAGCAAAAACTTCAAGCTAATAATAAAATAAGGAAACAAATTGGTAGGAGGTTACATTTCACAATGCATGTGTTAATTTGGTTTGCTATTAGATAAAACAAGATTCGTAAAATTAAAAAAAAAAATATTTTTATATGCTTTTCGCACGAAACGTTTATTTAAGAGTATGCATTTATTCGACCAATTATTCGAATAATCGAATAAAAATTTTTGTTAACTAAATTTCTCTAAATAAATCTTAATTAGAAACTTAAAAAAAATTCAAAACAAGAGCAAAATTTTAAATTTTATTTACATGTAAAGCACATCTTTTTTTATTTAGCCACAGTCCTTTTCTATTTTCTAACAATAATCAATATTTCTTTAAATTTTTTTTTAAATATTAAATAGCGAACTATTGCCAATTATAAAAAAAATATATAATTGTAAATTGTGATCTAAAGCCCGAATAGTTATTATATATTTTCTGAAAAAATACTAAATTTGTCAGTAAAATTTTTGTCCAGGCGACTACGATTAAAGCGTCTTATAACTTTTTAACCATAATCTTCATAAACTTTATAAATTTGTTATTGGCGACCGGAGTCTAAGACGTAAAAGCTAAAATGCTGTCCTTAAGTAATCTAAATATGCATTTCCATTGTAGATGTAGTTGAATAAAAATCTATTAATTTACACTCAGACAAAATTGAGCTTGAATATTTGTCAACTCTAATACTTGCCAATTATACATGTGTATGCATGTTTATGTTCACGTATTTTTTCTGTTATATAAGCTGGTTTAACAGCAGCTTCATTTTTCAACATTCTTGTATGTAACAGAACACTCAATTATTTTAAAGTCATATTCAAGGTTATTTCTCTTGCCTTTACTCTTCTTCTTTTTAACAAGGATTTTAGATAAATGTTTTTCTTTATAGGAAATACAAGGTCTTATACTCGAACTATAATGTATATGAAAAAGTTATTTTTAGAATTTACTAACATTTTCAAAGTTATTTTTAAGAGAAATATTGAAAAAAGAACTTAAAGTAAAAGAATAAAAAAATGTGCTTAAAAACTTCAAACAGGAATTTATTGTAGAATTTTTTGAAAATATTTTTTCAGCTAATTTTGAATTAAAAAACTAAACAGGGGTTAGGGTAAAAAATATTTGAAATTATAATATAAGAAAGGAAAGCTTATTGAATTTGATTTAAATTTACTAAGAAAACTTACTGCTGTGATGTCCAAAACGGGATACCATTGAGGGAAAATAGTATTAAATATGCCTTAAAACATGCTGTTAGAAAAGTATGGCAATAAATTATATTTTTGGATTTAAATGATTTTTTTAGATTTTGTACAATTTAGAAAGAAACTGTCCAAATGAATAAAGAGAAAGGCTTATAATCCAATAAATATATTTAAAATTGGGGTATAAAATTATTTAAATTCAATTGGCATAATTTAATAGAGTTTTTTGTATAATTAAGAAAATCTTGTTTTCTTATATTTATGTGTAAACTAAATTTCATTTTATTATGCATTTTAAAAAAATATCTTTATAAAAATATAACTAAATCAAGAATATATATAAATTTAAATTTTTTACTTTAATCAAGGAGAGGCACTCTTAACTCTATTAAATATTTTATATGAAATGGCAAACGAAATGAACACACACTATGGCAGTGTAATAGCAATAATTCTGTTTTAATAATTATTTGCCTCTTCTATTTTTTGAGTGGTTTGCAAAAATTTATTAAACATTTTTTATTTGTAAAAATAATATCAGCTTAAGCAAATATTTAGAGAAAAATGCTTTAGCAATTGTTGCGAATTAATTTAGAATGAATATGCGAACTTCATCTATTTATGTTTTATTTGCTTTAATCTCTAATTATAAAAAAAATTAATATAACAATGGTAACTCTTTCGGTAATCAATTGTTAACTCTGGAATTGATTTATATCACCTGGTAGAGAGGTAACCGGCTTGAAAGTTATAGTCTTGTTAATTAAAATAAAGTCGAAGTCAGTTTAAGTTCTTTGTTGCCTCCATTTACTAAAAAAATACAACTTTTAATCACTAATACATGTTAGGTTACGTAATATTGTTTATACATAAAGCTTCTATTAAGCCTTTAAGGCGCTGAAGTATATATAAAAAATTTTAATTTAGTTTATAATAGATAAATATATAGATAATTAAAAAAATGCTTAAAAAAATGTAACAGGATCATTTTTGTAAAGGAATTATTTTTTGAAAATGTTGTCTGTTTGAATAAAAGTTTGTGAAGAGACCCTTAGAATCTTGAAGGCGCTTAGTTTTAACGGTATAGTGATACTAAAACAGTTATTAAGAGATTTTATTTTTTTAGACAGAAAATTCTTAACACTGTTTAAAAAACTCTTTAAAAAATATTTGAGAAAAAACATTATTTTCTAAGTTCTTATTTTAAGGAAATTAGAAATGATGCGATGACGAAGTCGTGGGCACTGGTCACTTCTTGATGAGTTTGTTTATTTTATAAAATATTTCCCGCATAAAAAACTAAACAATATTGAAAAGTAACGAAATATGGCTTGCTCTTATTATTATACCATTGTATCTTTAAATTTATTTTTTAAGCCATTTAATAGTTTATTTATTGTTTTAACAAAATTTTTTTAATTTGCTAAAAAAGAGTTTCATTAATTCTTATTTTTTAACAGATTTTCACATAACACGAAAACTTTGTTCTCCATAAAAAGGTAATTGTTTTATTATTTTATATCAAAATATATTTTTTAAATAAAGAAAAAAGGCAAAAATTAATAAATTTAAAATGTATCAGTATTTTCAAAAACATTTTTATAAAATTCTGATAAACGATTCATCTTCCCAGGTAGAACAGAAAGAATAAAGTTTTGTTTATATTAAAACTACCATATTACTCACTTTTGCCGGAAGCTATACCCAGTACCGTACCCTTCTTTTTAAAAAAAAAACACATCCAATTCAATTCCAATGAAAAATCTTCAGACAGGCTTGAAGAATGCCATTGCCCTAGATACTGAAGACACCAACATTTTAGTGCATGATAGATGCGTTTCTTGCTCTTCCTTGTCATTAAAATAACTGTCTGGGTAAAAAAATAAGTTCCGTAGTTGCACATTCAGCAGCCTTAGTGGTTCAACTGTTTTCGGCTGATACCACCTGATTGTCAAAAAATCAAACAAGTAGTCCAGTTGGGCCATTTAGAACGCGCCAGATAATAGAAGGTACAACTGATTTATTTTCCACATTGCGAAGAGTTGCATGTTCTTGTGCCAACGAATCAGCCACATACATTGCATTTTACGATGCCCAGCATTTTAGAATTTATTACAAGGTAGTAAAAACCCTTTTAAGGGACATAATTTCAGCTTTAATGTCGATACAAAAAAGTTTCTCTCTGTTAAATATTTCATAGATCCTTTACCAGATTGTTGCGTTCCTAATAACAAATATATCGGGCGTAAGACTTTAGTCTCTTCTGGAAAATATCTCTACAGATATAAATGCCCAAGTTTGAGAAGACCGAACTTTGTCTAGTCACAATAAAAGCTGCTCTGCTGTGGATGCAATAACCTGTAATTCGATTCGCCTGTGACATTCAGTTGTTATTGCTAGTTACTGCTAAGTTTTTTGCTTCCAACAATATGTGTAGTTCTTTAGGATTCGAAATTAAAAACCAAAAGGCCATTTTATGAAAATTCTTAAGTAACACAATGTGTTGTTTTAATGTTTTATAATTAATTTTATTAATTGAAAATCGATTGCAAAAGAAACCAAAAAATAAATTTAATCTAAAAATAAAAAAATCAAACTCTGGGTTGACACATGACATTAATTATTCAAATTGAAAAAAAAATATTTTTTATTTGCAGATACGCATGAATTTCTATTTTCATCTTCAACAAATCAATTAGACGACATGTGATTTAATTTCAAAGCTCTTTAAAATTCACAAATAATTCTCAGAGTCTTGTGTTAAATGTTTTTACAATTATTTTATTACACAATATAATTGACATTATCTTACATTATATAATTGACATTATCATACATTTTTATTAGTGGAAATTTAACTGACTGTAACGCTTGCATTTTTTATTAGAAAAATCACTTTTTTTTGATAATTTTTTAAGTTTAATTTTTATTGGAAAGTAAAATTTAATTCTTAAGCTGTATGTGTACATGTACATATATATTTTTTCATTTTAACTTTTTATAAAATCAGGAGTTAAAACTGTGGATATAATAAATAAATTAAAGTTAATTTTCGGCTTATGTTCATTTCTTATTTTGATTTCTAAAATTTTGTTAGAAAAATTATTATTAATTGACGTTTTCTAAAGGAAACAAGAAAAATTTGAAACCTGCATTTTCTGGATCGCTACATCCTTCATTGTTTTACATTTTGCTGAAAAATATTTCTTTGTTTCAGCAAACAATTAAGAGTACTTATAGGAGTTTTTGTAGGAATTCTGGATATATATTTGGACTTAAAAAAATTAATATTAGTTCAGGGCCAAAAATGCTCGACAATAGTATTTTTATATTTTAATTAAGAAATTATGCTCATCAAATAATTTTAAAACTTTACAGCTGTAGTACTTCATTCATTGTGGCATTTCTTTCTTTATTATTTTCGTTGAAATTCGCAAAACAAAAGCGTTTTGCGGTCCCGTGATAATTTTTAGATTTGCCTGAACATTAATCTTTTTCTTATCAAAACAAAGTTTTGATCACAATATAGTTTTTAAATTATTAATAATTTATTTTGAATAAAGTAAGAAAGCGAAGCCGTTTTAGTTTAAAGTGCGAAAATACATAAACAAAATGTCTTATCCAGTATTTCATATAAATAAAAATTTATTCAATGAATGTATAGAATATATTCTATTACATTCTGCTAGTGTCTAGTTTTTCTTTGAAAAATATCACAAAAATGTTTCGCTTTAATAAATTTTAAAATTAAAATATGTGAAATTAATTCAAATTAAAGTTTTTCACTCTGTTATAATTCTAAAAATTTATCATCTACAAAAATAAAATTTATTGACAACTGTCCTAGTACCATTATAACGGTAAAATTGGGTGCTTTCACATATGTATCTCTAGTTTCTCTCCGAAATTACATATTTTTATAAAAAAAAATCCTATATTTCAACCAAGGTTCTAAGGGATCTCCTCACATATCCATCCAGCAGTTTTTACGTGATGCGAACACATACTACGTTTATTTACACATAAAAAATATTTTTAATTATTTAACTCTCTGCTTATACGGCAAGAATATTTTCGACATTTTATTGGTAACTGATAACAATTTTATATTTAAGCATCTTTTCATCTTACCCGCCAAAATACCTTTCGCTGAAATTTTATGTTCAAAAATTAGTTATAAATATTTCTTTTTTTTGTTTTTAAGCCATAAATTATAATTCTCAAAATGAAACTTCTTAAAATTTGTTTAAGGCCTAATAGGCAAGGCCACATAAACAGAAAAAAAATGTGGCAGCAATCAATACCTTAGATGCAAATAGTGCCGTTAATCAGGAATTGTTTTTGTGAGTAAGCTATTCGTTAATGAAAATTAATTCACCGTTTTTACCGCCAAATTTTTTATTCACAATATTTTTTATTTACGAATAAGATGTGCGTATAAACGTAGTACATAACACACACACAGAAAAAATCCAACATCAAAATTTTCCAAATAACTGCAATTTTTTTTAAACATATTTTTCACATAATAGTTCTTCGCTATTTTTTATTTTTAATTATATCAATCTCTCAGAATAACTGCCAAAATTTGATACTAAACAATTAAGAGTGCTATATTCGATCGACTGTTTTTTTTTTAAATTATTTATTATTGAAGTTTTGATGTTTATTTACTTATTATTATTATATTTTCGAGAAATCTGAAGTTTACTTTACATCTCTCAATACTTTTTTATTACTATTTAGAAATAAAATTTACCAACTCTTTCTAGTCTTTTAGACGGACCCGATGTTCCCACCACTATAAGGCATTTGAAAGCGATCTTGTAAAGCTTAGGAAACTGCGATTTATAATTTTTCCAAATATCCAACGGATTTTCGTTCAGTCTTCCAACAGGCTGCTATGGTCAAGGTAATAAGTACGTTAAATACAAATCTGGTTGGCCAGGGTTCAACCCCTTCGACAACCAAAAAAATAAGAAATGTTTTTTTCTGTTTAATGGTATTAATACATATTCAGAATTAACATTAAAACATGCAGCCTCCTTCGGCGGTACTTCTTCATAGCATATTCGCCGGCGAAGTAAAATAACTAATAAAAAGGCTCTACTTTCACCACCTGTTCTTTTCTCTGCTCTATCCGTTTCCTAAAGACGTAGCACGGTTACACACTAATTAAATAGGCATTGTTGCCTGAAGTGTTACTTCTTTAAAAAAAATTATCAAACAATACATCTTCACTCTTTGTCATTTCGATGCATCAAAAGAAAACATCGATGTTTTCCGACTGTTTAGGAGCAAAAAAAAAAAAAACATCGGTATATCGATGTTTCGACACAATACATCGAGTGTTTTTAATACGTCGATGTTTTTGGTGCATCTCTAATTGTTAATAGTGGTTAGTTATTTTTTGTGCATTTCCGGTTTTAAATGGATTTTCAAATTTTTTATTTTTTTAAATTTTTGGTTAAATTCATAAAAATGCCATCGGATCTTAATAGGTTAAGCATTTTTAAAAATTTTAGTATTTCCTTAAAGATCTGCGTAAAAGCTTTAAAATGATATCCCTATTGATATTTAAAAAAATTTTTTTAGAGCCTCGTAACTCGGAAAATATGGGAGAGCGCCTATTTTTTACTTGGTGCTTTTTTACTTTTTTTTTTAATTCCCCCTTGTCCTATATTTTACTTTTTTTTTTGATTGGAGTTACTTTATTGTTCCAAATGACATGATTTAGGCGTGGTGTTTTGCCTGCTGCCTCGAATGACATGGACCGAAAGTGCTGATTTCCAATAATGATTTCGACACTATGTCAGATCGAATGTCATACTTATTTTTTTCTAGCACATCTAGTGCCTCGGCAAACTTGATTTCCACACTAACACGGACCTACAGATGGACATTTCTTAATCGACTTCACTATGCATAAGAAGTCAGAATATATACACTTCATGGGGTCGGAAATGGATATTGTAGAAATTACACACAGAATGACAAACTTATATATTATCTTTTTCCACTTCTTGTGGTGAAGGGTATAAAAATACAGAAAAAAATCTTAAGCTCACCACACAACCAACAATTATTTACTTATTCCATAATATACATCGAGTGAGAGTACACAAATTTCTGCACCAAGAACTAACAAGAGGGAAAGCAAGCAGCAGTCACAACAATACAAATGGCCAAGTTTGAGTGAAAGTTTAAACCAACTAAACCGCCTAAAACCATTTAAGCACAAAAACTTAAGCCGACAATAAAAAAGAACACAAATACCAACTTAAATCTGTCATGTACGAACTAATGACTTTTATTTACAAAGAATAAACAATATTAAGGCAGCTAAATACAGCTGAATGAATGATTCAAAACAGGGGGATAGAAAGTAAACGAACTGAAATAAAAGTTTTGCTTCAAATTAAGTTTTTTTTACTATTGATAAAACCTTTTAGAATAACTTGCATCTTTAAATAATTTCAAGTAGTATTTAATTTTAGCAAATGATAAAAAGGGTTTGTCAATGGGGAAGACAAAATACTAAGATTGAATAAAACATATTACGTTTAAAATATTGAGGGTTTTTTGATTTAAAAAATTAATATTATATTCCTTCAACTATATTAAAAAAATAAAATAATTAACAACATGATAAGTAATTAACTTTAAAAAAATAAAACTAAAAACCATTTAATAAAAAACTTTTTAGAAAATTATCTCATGTTTCTTTTTTCATTTCTTAAAGTCTTGCAATTATTCGTTTTTTATATTTTTGGAATAGTGTTTCTGTTTAAAAAAAGGTTTCTGTAAGAAGTTAATTTTAAAAAACATTTCGTTTAAAATAAATGTATAATTTGTAAAAATTATATTCAAGAAAAGTGCAAAAATACCTTTAAAAAAACGTTTAAATAAAGCGTTGCAGGTGAAATTTACCTTGTGTTTTTTCTATAAAATTAGCAAAAATGTTTTTAAAATTTCTATATCTGTGACTTATTACTTGTATGCGAAGGGTTTTAAATACTTTTTTTTTTATCAAAAACCCAATTATTTCTTTAAATTAATGATCGAAAAAAAGTTGTTTTCTAAAAAGAATAGCTAAAAATTGGCACTGCGATTAGTTGCTAATCTAATTATCTTATAAAAAATGGGAAAACATAATAGAAATTATTTTGCGAATGTAAAACATGAAGTTTATCTCAGAAAGTAAACGACAAATAGCATTGAAAAGCAGAACAAAATACAATTTTATAAAGAAATTTTTAGTAAATAATATATTAATTATGTTCTTATTACTAAAAATAAAAATAAATAAAGAGCAATAAAAGAACACACAATAGAAACACAGTATTCAGTCCAATATTGCAGCAAAATTATGGTGGACCGATTGAGAATTTGTTTTAGGGCAGTGAATTCCATTTGGTTTTTTTGACAAGCCTAAATAGTCAACTTATAGCCGTCAAAGGTGTTTCTTAAAAATGAGCAGATAATAATATTCGGTTAAAAATACTGTCATTAATTTAGGCTTGAGTTAAGTGTTGGAATATTCAGAAAATTCGAATTATTTAGCATGAAAAAATAAAAGACATTTCACATTATGAGCCATAATTTCTATATCTTTCAAAAATATATCATTTTCAAAGCAGGATGATACATATTGAAATAAAATAAGAGGAATAGATTAATCGACAGGTTTGTCCTATTTGTTAATATTGTTCCTTAAATCATATCTTTTGCCAATTTTTTAAGAAAAATTTTAGGAAAGATTAAAAAAAAAAAACAATAATAAAAAGCCAAGAATATTTTTTTCATTGTTAAAACTCTAACAACAGAATGAAAATTTCTGCGATAAACTATTAAAAAATTTAAACATTTATTTTAATTTATCTCAAGAACTTTAATTTGATTTAACAACAGTTTTTCACTTTATTGATAAGAAGTAAGTTATTATACGCACTTGGTTCCCAAAGGTAATTGAATTCCTCTCTCATTTCTTAAAATCAAGCTTCAAATTTAATTTAATGCAATTTGAAAACATCGTTTGAATGTCAATAATTATAGAAACAAAGTGGCATTGAACCTTCCAGTACTAAAAATCCCATTTTGAAAAAATGTTCCTACATTCAATACAAGTTCTAATCATTGTTTATTATTAATGCCGCATTTACATATTTTTTTATGTCTTATTTTTAATTTTTCTTTTTTTTGAAATGCCTTCGAACATGTCCTTGAAATTTGAAATTATTTATAAGTATTTTATAAACCAGTCAATTATTTAACATAAAATCAATGCTGTGGTATCCTTTGTCTTCTTTTCATTGAATTTAAAATAAATTCCATTAAAATGAAGTCAATTATTGTCAAAAAGATAAATAAACAGACAAACAGTGTATTAAAAAATACATTTGTTACAGCTTTTATTTGTATCAAATAAATATTTCAATTGGGAAAGTAAATATTTTTGACCTTTTCTACATTCATTTTATTGAACAACAAGGAGAGAAAGAGGAAAAGAGAAATTTTAATTTCATAAAAAGTGAATCCCACAAACAAAAGAAATTGCACTTCATGTATAAAAGCTATTTATATCCACTTTAAAGTTTATTTTGCTTTATTGCTTTCGTTTTTAACAACTCAGGCTTAAAAACTACAGCAGAATGTTTCTTCCCTTACAGTTTTTGCAAAACAAATTACAAAATAAATTTTATTGAATGGAAGAATATGTACGTTTTTTTAACGATTCTTTTAATGATAGAAAAAACTGTTTTCTAAAAAAAAATGGCTAAGAATTGGCGCTGCGATTACTTGCTAATCTAATTATCTTATAAAACAATGGGAAAACATAATAGAAATTATTTTGCGAATGTAAAACAAGAAGCTTATCTAAGACAGTAATCCACAAATAGCAATTAAAAGCAAAACAAAATACAATTTTATTAACAAGTTTTTATTGAATAATAAATTAATTATGTTCTCATTACTTAATATTGAAAAATAAATCAAGAGTAATAAAATAACACCTAATAGAAACACAGTATTCAGTCCAATATTGCAGCAAAATTATGGTGGATCGATTGAGAATTTGTTCTAAGGTAGTGAATTCCATTTGGTTTTTCTTAAAAGCCTAAATAATCAACTTCTAGCCACCAAAGGAGTTTCTTTATATGAGCAGAGAATAATAATCGGTTTGAAAAAAGCTTCAAAATACTGCCATTAATTTAGGCTTGAATTAAGTGTTGAAATATTCAGAAAATACGAATTATTTAGCATGAAAATTTAAAAGACATTTCACATTATGAGCCATAACTAGTTGCTCATGGCCTTAACTGTCATCTCAAAAAGTTGTTTCTGTAGTCACGGTTATATACTCGTTTTAAAAAGTGATCATCGTAAGATATTTTACGTTAATTAAGGTCAAATTATTAACAAGTTTATTATTTGGGAATCATTTTAGAACTTAAGTATAATTGGGAAATACTTTGCTAATAATCAAGTATTTGCACTTATTTCACTGCTTCCTTAAATCATATTTCGTGTACTTTTGTCCACCTTTTAAGAAAAATTAAGGGAAAAATTAAAAAAAAAATAATAATAATAAAAAGCCAAGAATTTTTTTTCATTGTTAAAACTCTAACAACAAAATGAAAATTTCTGCGATAAACCATTAAAAAATTTAAACATTTGTTTCAATTTATTTCAAGAACTTTAATTTTATTTAACAACAATTTTTCACTTTGTTGATAAGAAGTAAGTTATTATACGCATTTGGTTCCAAAAGGTAATTGAATTCCTCACTCATTTCTTAAAATCAAGCTGCAAATTTAATTTAATGCAATTTGAAAACATCGTTTGAATTTCAATAATTATGGAAACAAAGTGGCATTGAACTTCCTGGGCTAATAATCCCATTTTGAAAAATGTTTCTACATTCAATACAAGCTCTAATCATTGTCTATTTTTAATGACGCATTAACTGATTTTTTATGTCTTATATTTATTTTTACTTTTTTAGATATGCCTTCAAACATGTCCTTGAAATTTGAAATTATTTCTAAGTATTTTATAAACCAGTAAATTATTGCGTTTAATTCAACATTAAATAAATGTCTACTTTTCTTTGAATTTAAAATAAATGCTATTAAAATGAAGTCAATTATTGTCAAAAAGATAAATAAACGAATGTAGGATTGAGTAGAACAGAAGAAATACAGACAAAAAGTTTATTTACAAAATACATTTGTTGCAGCTTTTGTTTGTATCAACTAAATATTTCAATTGGAAAAGGTAAAAGTATATTTATTATCATGCTTTAACTTTTTTTTTTTTTGTTGAAAAACATAAAAAGAATGTTGAATATATTATTTCTTATTTTATAGCAAAAAGAGAAATCTGTAAATGTGGAAAAGTGGAAAAGAGAAAGGTATTCTAAATGTTGAATTACTGTGAATTATATTTGCCTTAAAATTGAAAAGTAATTCTGTTTACAAATTCGAGTTGCATCTAATCTTCTTTTATTATATTTTTCAATAGCATCGACTAACAAGTATTTAACTGTCAACAAATTACCAAAAGGTAATCAATTAAAGTTAAAACACGTCTGAGACTGTCACTTAAGTCTTTTCTTTTGCAGTTCGAAGGCCAAATTTTTATTCTCATTATTTGTTTTTTTTTTTGCAAGAGAGCAGGTAAACATATTAGAACTTTGCTAAAAAATACTAAAAGTTTTTTAGAAGTGAAAAAAAATGATGTTCAAAAAAGTTTATTGATCAGAAAGGGTATATGAAAAACATTAAAAAAAACATTTTTTTTATAAATACGTCTGTTTAATTAGAGACAAAATAATTTTTATTAACTTAACTTAAGCAAATACGGTGTTTCATCTTTATGTTCTACTCAAGAATAAAATCGATTTTATTTTTTGTTTGGCTGTCTGCCCGTCTATGCCTATCTAAAAGAAGAAACATATTATAATGATGTTAAAAGTTTAAGAATGTTTTAGTAGACACGCGAAATTTACACAGAGTGCTTAGCACATACATGATATCATTCTATTTTTTCTTCTTTATATATATATTTTTTTTAATTTTATGTATGTGCATACATACATGATATCATTTTATTTATTTAAAAACGAAAACGGAGAAAATCCTAATGTACGCATTGCACTTTTACTTATTTTCCTATATAACGGCATAGGGAACAGTGCTGAAAATTTTTAATTTAATATTTTTAATAACCAGCGAAAACTTCTAAACATATCACATAACTCTGGGGTTGTGTGTAATGTATTTGTGTTTTTCATGAAGAAACAATTCAAATTTGTTTTTAATTAAAATGTTTTAAGAAAACCCCAAAGAAATTTTAATATTTTTGTGACTTTGATTAAATATTCTAAATACTTTTGATCAATTAAAATTACTTAGCTTTATAGCTCAACCAGAGTATAATTCAAAGATGAAGGGGTAGGTCTACGTTAAATATTAAAAAAGTTTTTGGAACCATAAATAAATTGTAATAATTTTTATGAAAATATGAATAAAAGTTATTTGGAATACTTCTATAAAGTCACTACATTACATTCTTCTGCATTTTCTGTACTACTCAATTTTTGGCGTTACATTTATTCAACTTTATTATTCAAAACTTTTCAGTGTGTAAAATTCGCCCTGCCTTTATGGTTATAACATCTATAGACAGAGTTAAGACTCTTCTTTTGCTAAAATATTAGGAAAAAATCCTAAAAAAACAACTAAAAGCACAAATAAAAAAAAAAAATAAAAATAAAAGATTATTCACTTGAGGATAAAAACTGTTAAAAAATATTTGCTAAACACACATCGTAAATATTTGGCGAGAGGAATTGTTGTGTTTATTAAAGAAGCCTTTGCATGAGTCATTAAAAATGAGTGACCCAATTAACATTGAGAAGACCCCTTGAAGAAGATGAAGTTTTCGACATTATAGCCTTGCAGTTTTTAGTTGTATTTGCTTACGATCATTTTAATAGAAAACTTTTCATTTAATACAAAAAAGGTAATTAAATGTTTTTTTTTATTGTAAAACATGAAAATATTTTGAGAAAACAAAAGGGCAAAGCTTAAAATGCAATTTAAAAATATATTTTGGAATTTAATAACTAAAATAATAATAATTTGTTTTCTATTAAGTGGGAGCATTGAAATTTTTAACTATTCAGGCGTGTCACAGAACACAATTTTGTTCAAAACTGATTTTAATTCTGAAAAAGATTCTTTATACAATGAAAAGTAAGAATTTTTTCAGAATGAAACTACTTTATAATTTCAAAGTTGAATTAATTTCCTTTTAAAACTTGCTTCTAGATTGTATCCTTATTTAGTTTAGCCATTTACGCGCATATATATTATTGGGGAGTAGAAGATTCCGCTTGCAACACAAACAAAAATTTAGTCAGCAATAACTTTACCTGTGCCTTGGTTCTTAGCTAAAGTCACGTTATAATTTTCTGCAGGCCCTAAAAAATAATTAAAATAATTATTTTGTATCCCTGTTAGAGACAACTTTATGTCATGTTATTAATTCTCCACTTTTCCCATATCGGAAGTTCTTATCTTCTAGAGCAGTGTCGGTTAAAACGATACGGTAGAATTGAGCTAATCACACAACTGAGCGAGTGATTCGAACATTTTCCTTAGCGTTTTCAACTCTACGATGCATTATTTAAAAAGTTATCAAGTCATTTTCGAATCCAAATCACGAAACACATAAGCCTCTATTTTTAAAAGAAAAGATGTTCACAAAACGGTCACAGAAAGGGCTGTAATACCATGGCAAAGTAACAATTGGAAATCTCCCACAGTCCACGATGAAGTTGACCTTTGACTCCGCTTTTAAACTCTAATTTTCCAATTTTTTGCGTTGTTTCTCTGTTATTTATGCATGATGTATACGAATTTACAAAGCAGAAAACTTCAGTTGTCAAATAAATAACCGGCAGAAAATTTAAACTTCACGTGAATTTCTGGATAAACTGTACGTAGCTGATTTACAAAAGTTGTCTCTGTCAAGGCAAAGTTTTTCTCTATATTTAATTTCAGTATAAAATTTAAACATACAAAAGTAATGAGTGGCATTGTTTTCTGAGATTTTTTTAATATCTTTTGTCCATGATGTTCATATTAGAATGTTTATAAAATATTATTCGTACGTAAAAGTTTCTAAAAATTTTACAAAAAAAAATTCTTAAGTATTTCATAAAGTTAGAAGAGGAAATAGGAAACCTAAACATGAATGTTGTATGATTGTTTGAAACTGTTTTATAATTTTATCAACTTTGCTGACGTTAACTTAATTATAAAATTATTTACAACATATTGATAACATTTTATTTTAAAATAAAGAGTTCTTATGTATAAATATTCTTATGTATAAATATATATATTAAAATAGAAAATTAATTTTAATTAATTTTAATGTTTAAAATTAGCGCTACTAGGTAAAAAATATTGTGTCTTTCTAGATTGTGTTTTTAATATATTTTATTTTAAACCCTTTATTGGAACAATAAAAAATATAATTTTATTAAAATATACACATTTAATTTTTCATAATTAATACACATGATTTATTTTGGTTGGCAAAAACCATTTCAACGCATTTACTTTTACTTAAACAGTAAATTGTAAAAACAATTCTAATTCCATCATTTTTGTGTCCGAAGAATTCAAATTTTAATTAATTTCAGTTCATTTTTATTTAAAGAAATACATTTTATTGTAAAAGAAAGCGATTTATATTTAAAGTTAGACTCCAGCTAGTAAGTCTCCTTGCTTTTTATTCTAGCCAGGAAATAAAAGATTTCGGTATTAATTTATTTGCGACATATCTCTCATATCATATCTTTTGTCATATAGTTTTTTAAACAAGCAAAATAAGCAATCAGCAGGAGTCAAATCCAGAGATAAAGTTTGTGTGTGGCATCAGTTAGAAAATTAAATCATTTTTAAGCTTAACAGGCTCAATTCTTTCGAAACTTATTTTTTTCAATACTTCAAGTTAAAAAAGTTGATAATGGAGATCTCGAACCACTGTAGTTATATTGCGGTATATCCTATTAATGTTGCGTTATATCTGAGATCTATATGTTTCGTTAGCGTTTTGGTTTCGGCAAAATAATTCATCAAGATCGAGAAGAGGAAGTTTTCAACAAATTACGGAAGCAGACACACGTGTATTTTAGACAATTAAGAAAAGTGCTAAAGATGAATATAAATGTTTTTACTGTTATCTTTACAATTAATCACGTTAATTAATAATTTAATTGCAAAAAAGTTCGTAATCATTTTTTAATAACAAGTTTAGTAAAAAGTTTTTATTTATTATTTAAACATAAAAAATAAGACTTCTTGAATTCTTGTTATTTTAAATTTGTGCAATTATATTTAAATAACTATAAAAAACACATTTTAACCAAAAATTTTTTAGTAATTTTAAAATAAAACAAAAACTTTTTTTAAGAACAACAGCTGTCAAAGTAAATAATAACTTTTTAAAGTAAAACAAAACATAAACTAAGTTTTTAAAAATTTTATTTTGTTAAATTAAGTAAATAATTGTTTTTAACAACATCGAACTTAAAAGTAAAATTTATGTTCTCTGCAGTGCACAGTGGGGCAGAATCAAAATATTTTGGAAATAATTCAGCCATTTGAAAACGGCTAGGCCGATTGATTCAAAATTTGGCACGAGCATTGTAGAGGAGTACCTGAGCTTAAGTTTTGAAGGTGGTTACCCTCCACTTTCCAGGGATGGCGCTATGTGGTCTCAAAGTTGGACACCTCGCTCCTGAAAATTTTTCTAACGCTTGGCATTTCTTCAATTTTTGTCTGATTTTTAAATATTTTACATGGTCTTAAAGCTCTCGTAAATACCTACAAAACGGTGCTTTAAACTGCATGTTTGTAGTTAAAAATGATCGAGTTATAAGCATTTTAAAATTAAAATTTTTGATTTTTTCCATACCCTGGTCCAGTTATTTCGAAATATTGGGTACAATTTGCAGCAAATTTGTTTGAGTTTTTTACCGTAGATAGCAAGCAAAATTTAAGATTTTCTAAAAAAATTTGAAAGTAATATCTTTTCTGGCTTAAAAATTATACGATTTTCAATTTAAAAAATCCAAAATTATTGCATTTTTGTGTATTTTAGCCTAAAATGGGACACTAATCTAATTTTTTAGATAGAAAAAAATTTTCTTAAGGAATATATAAAATTTTTTTATTTTTATTAAAGCTAACTATATGTGTGTACGTTTAAACCAAATTTCGTATAAAACTGATCATTCTTGTACAAGATGTAAGTCTTTCAACTTGACCTATTTTACATCGAAATTTTGACTTTACCCCATATTTTCTAAAATCCCAAAGCTGGGATCGGAAAAAGAAGAATACTATAAAAAATCTATATATACTCCAAATTGTTTCAAAAAGTATTTCGTGAGCCCTAGTCCATATGTGAACTTTATGGGCAAAAGAGTAAAAAATTCCAATTTTGGGATTTTTCGTCTTTATTTTGGGAATTATGGGATTTCCTTAAGCTTAATGTTGCAGATTTTTTTACCGTTTGATTTTAGTTAACAAACTACATATGCACAGAAAATTTTATCTGATTTGCTTAATTAATAAAAGTTTTATAGCATATTTAATATTTTTACTTTTCTCAAATTGGACCGTTTTTACCATAATTTTTCGAAATTTTCGGAGCTCAGCAACGAATACTAAAATTTTGTTCCATTTTTTTACTTTTTTTATGCATGTGAATAAAGATGACGCAATTTCCTATTAAATAAAAAAAGATTCACCTTAATATCATTCTTACGTGCAAAACTATGCGTTCTTAAATATGAGTGTTTCAATATGTATCTCACTTTTATACATTTATGTTACGGAAGTAAAAATTTTCATGCCTGTGTAAAAAATTGTGTAAAAAAACAATTATACCTAAATAGAGGATAACCAAGAGGCATATCTTAAATTAATAATCATTATAAAAAACATCAGATAAAAAATAAAATTTTCTGTTAATTTTTATTTACGAAAAGTCGTTAAAAGTATTTTATTATATTTATTTCCTTAAAATTATTATTTATTTTCTATAAAATAATCTGTCATATTATTATGCATGTCTAAAAGATAAAGTAAATCCTTTAATTCTGTTTTGTTAGAAGGTGAAGAAGCCTCATAACTAATCCAACGTTTTCTCATTGATGAGAGTACAGGATCAGAAGATAACAATAGGCTATAGAAAATGTCTTCGTTTTGTGACTGCCTAGAACATTTTTGAGAACTGAATATTTTAATGTACTTGAAATCGCAGTTTCTTGCTTCTTGGGCTTCTTCTGTTAATTCCCCAAGAGGAAGAATATTCGATTCTATAATTGTTTTACCATGACATAATATTTTATGTACTGTGGTCCTCATATCCCTCCGTGGATATGGAGAAACGAGTAGCTGAGATATTTTTGCTGTATATTCTCCAGAGCGAAAAGAATTAATTTGAGTTTTGCTATTAGTTGCCATTAAAACTACGTTAACCATTCTAAGCAACTCTTTGTCAATTCCAGTTATGTTTGAAGTAGTTTCAAAATCCCCAAAAAATTTTCTTGCAGTATTTCCGTCGTTAGTGTTTCCTCCACTACGAAGAGGCTTATCAATTATTAACCCCGTTTGTACTCTAAACTCTTCTTCAGAAGCTCTTAGAGCTTTTAGTTTATCATTGTTTTTTGTTTTTTGTTTTTTTTTTTTTTTGTTATTAAATTTTCTGTCGAACTTCTGTATTTTAAGTCGTATGCAATATGCAGAAATTGCTCCAAAAATCTTATTCTAGCATGAAGGGGGGATATTCCGAAAGATAGAACTTCTTCGTTGACTACGTTGGTTTTTTTTTATCTGAGAATTCTGACTTCTTCTGATCACATATGGAACATTTCCAATAAGAAGATGTGTTAGTTATAGCGTTACTAACTTTTCCATCAATCATTGTTAAACTAAGTTGAAAGGATATGTTAACACAGTATTCTTTTATTTTTATTGATATTGGTTCCAATGATCTTATTTCGTCTTTGATATGCTCGACTAATTTTTTTGTCGTAGTATTTGATTCCTTTAGATACTCAAAACAAATAGGCCTACAAAAATTTTTGGATCCTGGGGTTGTGTTTTTCCATATATCTTCAAACGTGTTTGCACGTACTGATGAAGATGCAACCAGTGAGTATGAACGAATTCTTAGTGGTACTAAGGATGCCATGAATATGCTCTTAAAATCTATTGTATGTTTTTGTTTGTACTCAGGAAGGGCTGATATTCCATCACATCCCCACTTACACATTGGTACTACATCGCAGTTTTTAACCTTTTCTAGTTGGTCAGTAGAAAAATCTGAAATAATCCGTGACGCCGTATTTTCTAGCAAAGAAGATAGTCCAATAGAAGCTTTCGTTTCATCAACTGTTATTGGAGATGGCATAATCGCTTTCTTTTTTTCTTGAATAGACTTATATGATGGTAATATTGCATGTCCTTTCTCAAGTAAAGCTTTTCTCAAAATTTGGTACTTATTTCGGCTTATTTTCATTTCCAACATCAGAGCAATAGCTTCTTCCTCCGTAAAATTTGACTGCGATGTCGGAGTAGGTATGCTGTTAACATTTCGTTTCAACCGTTTTGGAGATGCGCTGGGAAGAATATTGGCGATGTGCACTGCCTCGGAAGGCTGATTTTCTTTTTTTAGCAATTCTTTGAACGTATGGCAAACTTCATCTTTTGAAACTGAAGAAAGTTTTTCGGTTAACCTTTTTTTCTTAGACTTCGAACATAAGTCATCATAAGATTTGCAGGGAGCTCCACATAATGCGATGTAGGTTGAGAATTTCGCAACAGTATCCATCCAAGTAAAGATACTTTACTTTAAACTTATTTTTGTTTCCGCGAACTGATTTCATTTTTGATCAAATAATTTTAAAAATTTTTCCAGTTTTGCAGTACCAATGACATCAACTCTGCAGTTGTATGTAGCCTTAATAAATTTTTTCATGGCCTTAATTCTATCAAGTCCTTTTGTAGCATCAGTCCACAAAAAAGAACACAATGTCCCAAACTTCAATGTGATCGGCATGATGTTTTTTTTAAATATGATATCTATTGTATTTATGCAAATATTTATATGCGTGTTCAGGTCATCGAACAGTTGGGTACCTAAAGAAGCAAAGCATCTAGCTAAAAATCAAAAAGGCACTTAGGTAAGACATAATTAGTCATAGGTCATCCTAAAACGAACACCTGCACCATTATTTTTAACCCTTACATTTTTAACCCTTTTTTAAGGTATAATTGTTTTTTTACACAATTTTTTACACAGGCATGAAAATTTTTACTTCCGTAACATAAATGTATAAAAGTGAGATACATATTGAAACACTCATATTTAAGAACGCATAGTTTTGCACGTAAGAATGATATTAAGGTGAATCTTTTTTTATTTAATAGGAAATTGCGTCATCTTTATTCACATGCATAAAAAAAATAAAAAAATGGAACAAAATTTTAGTATTCGTTGCTGAGCTCCGAAAATTTCGAAAAATTATGGTAAAAACGGTCCAATTTGAGAAAAGTAAAAATATTAAATATGCTATAAAACTTTTATTAATTAAGCAAATCAGATAAAATTTTCTGTGCATATGTAGTTTGTTAACTAAAATCAAACGGTAAAAAAATCTGCAACATTAAGCTAAAGGAAATCCCATAATTCCCAAAATAAAGACGAAAAATCCCAAATTGGAATTTTTTACTCTTTTGCCCATAAAGTCCACATATGGCCTAGGGCTCACGAAATACTTTTTGAAACAATTTGGAGTATACATAGCTTTTTTATAGTATTCTTCTTTTTCCGATCCCAGCTTTGGGATTTTAGAAAATATGGGGTAAAGTCAAAATTTCGATGTAAAATAGGTCAAGTTGAAAGACTTACATCTTCTACAAGAATGATCAGTTTTATACGAAATTTGGTTTAAACGTACACACATATAGTTAGCTTTAATAAAAATAAAAAATTTTTATATATTCCTTAAGAAAATTTTTTTTCTATCTAAAAAATTAGATTAGTGTCCCATTTTAGGCTAAAATACACAAAAATGCAATAATTTTGGATTTTTTAAATTGAAAATCGTATAATTTTTAAGCCGGAAAAGATATTACTTTCAAATTTTTTTCAGAAAATCTTAAATTTTGTTTGCTATCTACGGTAAAAAACTCAAACAAATTTGGTGCAAATTGTACCCAATATTTCGAAAAAACTGGACCAGGGTATGGAAAAAATCAAAAATTTTAATTTTAAAATGCTTATAACTCGATCATTTTTAAACATAAACATGCAGTTTATAGCACCGTTTTGTAGGTATTTACGAGAGCTTTAAGACCGTGTAAAATATTTAAAAATCAGACAAAAATTGAAGAAATGCCAAGCGTTAGAAAAATTTTCAGGAGCGAGGTGTCCAACTTTGAGACCACATAGCGCCATCCCTGGAAAGTGGAGAGTAACCACCTTCAAAACTTAAGCTCAGGTACTCCTCTACTATGCTCGTGCCAAATTTTGAATCAATCGGCCTAGCCATTTTCAAATGGCTGAATTATTTCCAAAATATTTTGATTCTGCCCCACTGTGCAGTGGTAGAACCCTGCACAGATTCAGTATGCGGATTGTTATTTTCATTCATATTCATATCAAGCAAACATATCTTTTCATTTTAATATAACTCGTGCAAAACATTGACTAAAACATATTTTAGAAAAGTTAAAATCAAAACACCCACCTAAAAACTTACAAATGCAACTTACACCAACTACAAAAACAGGAACAAAGTGAACAAAAGCAAACTCATTTTAACCATCCGCTAAACGAGCTATAAAAAAGCGAAAAAAAAGGCAATAGAAAGGAATTGTGGAAAGGAAAGTATGAATAGGACTATAAATAAGAACCTGTTGCTTTAACTTAACAAAATTGTAAAAAAAGGTGTCAAACAAAATAATTTTGCAAAGCCAAAAAAAGTGTCATCTTGAGGGAGAAACAAATGTGGAAACATCTGAAAATATAATCAAACAGTAATGGGGTAATTTCTGTAGATGAAATATTTTTTGAAAATTTTGATATTGAAGTATATAGTAGTCGATATGAAATACAAAACACCTATTTTTGGTATTTTTTTCGGTCTGTCTATCCGTGTGTGTTCGCATCACGAAACAACTGCTAAATGGATTTGAATAAAATTTTGTGAGGGGTCTCTTAGAACCTTGCAATGCTTAATATTCAAACGATAAAACTGTGATTAATAGCCAATTATAATTTTCAAACTGCAAATGGGATTTTCATTTCTTAATAAGTGAATCCCACAAACAAAAGAAATTGCACTTCATGTATAAAAGCTATTTATATCCACTTTAAAGTTTATTTTGCTTTATTGCTTTCGTTTTTAACAACTCAAGCTTAAAAACTACAGCAGAATCTTTTTCGCTTACAGTTTTTGCAAAACAAATTACAAAATAAATTTTATTTCATGGAAGAATATGTACGTTTTTTTCACGATTCTTTTACCTCGTAGTAATGATGTATGGTGTTTGAAAATGATAAATTATTCGTATGGGGTATATATAGAAAGAATTTTAATGCAGAGGAAAAATCAGTGTAATCGGCAGCATTGTCCACAATTAGAATAAAAGTGACTAGCGATTATTTATTTTTTTAGAATTGCATTAAACCAATGTTTCTTAAACAATATTTCCAATTGCACATTTTTGGACGTCATAGTTCTTAACGTCTTACAATTTTTCTAAGACTAATTTGCACATACTTAATTAAACAGTCATTTTTAAATAAATGCATTTGTTTGCATTTAATTTTATTTGTAAAATTATTAACTTTAACTAACCTACAAACTTAACAACATTTTAAATTAAATTAAAAAACAAAAGAATCGATATGTAATATCTATTAATATATCGTAGTAATCAAGTTTTGCAATGTTTTAATGTACGCAGAAAAATTCTGCAAGATAAAATTTATAATGTTTTTAGTAACCAAATCAGAAACGGTAGGATTAAATACTTGAATTAAAATAACTTATAATAAATAAAATAAACTTGTTTAACTTCTTAATAAAAAAGTGCATACCGCTGGTCTCATTTAGAAAGGCCCTAAATCGAATTTTAACGAAATTGAGTTCTTTCGTGATTCTAATATAGTTTATTCAGATACCTCTAGCACCAATTTTTAATGCAAAGGTATAAAAACTAACATTTGTATTTCAAATATTACATTTTGATAAATATGTTTTCTATTATGTTTTAGCTTCTCCTGTAAACTCACAATTATTCGAGCTAGGGCTTTACCACATGAGACCAGCGATATATTGAGGTAATTTATGTCACAACTGCAAAAGGTACGAAGAAAAGTACCACATAAACGATATTCCCTCCTTAATCTTGAGTTATGTTATATTTCTCAGAATATTTTTATAAAACATAGCACACACTGCTCTTTATATTTTATTTTAGTTAAACTTTTTAATACAGCAATAAAATTTCCTTTATTATCGGTTTCTCTCAACTCTGTCAGAATCAATAAATTTGTAGCGGAAGCAACTCAAACATGCTGTCAACCATAAAGAATGTACAAAGTGATGAAGATGATGATGTTAGCGGTTAAGCACAATAATAAACATGATAAACAAATGATTATTAGAAAGATAAATAGTAAAAGTCAATTTAAACACAATTTGATTTAATGCTTTCAGTTGCTTATTTTATGTTTTGTGACTGTTTTCACAAAAATATATTTTTTATTTTAATTCAAATTCAATTTGTCCACATTTAGCAATGAAATACTTTTCTAGTTATTTATATTCTTTTTTAAGAACATAAACTTATTTTTTATTTTCTGTTTGGTGCATAAAAAAAGAAGCAATTTAATTTAATTCTGCTGATTAAATTTATTTTACAACGACATAAGTAGTGCTTAGATTTAATTCGCTAAACTGTAGATTTATTGAAATTTACGAATTACAATTTTCATTTCAACACGCTTTTTATATTCGTAAGAAGAACAAGTAACAAGCGAGTAATAAAAAATTCCTAAATTTGGTTATTACTACTTTTTATACGTTTTTATGTTGCTACTTTTTTTTGCCTTTTTCCGTAGACCGCTATATTACAAACGTTAAGTCAATCAATAACAATAAAATTTTTTTAACATAAAATTACACTAAAGCAACGCAATTTCTGGGAAAATGTAAAATTAGTTTAACTTTTATTAAGGTTTTTTGTTTAAATTTATATAAGTTTCTTTTCAGGATCAATAGAAAATGACAAATATGAAAACCTTCCGTTATATATTTTCTGATTGGTAAATGGCTCGTTTTTTATTGCTTTCTTTTTTTTATTCAATCGTTGGGATGAACATTGTGCTATGAAGCTGCAAAAAAGAAATATTTAAGTTGAGCGATGTTCGATCAAATTATTTAAAATATTTGGAATTCTGCGTTGAGTGCTATAACACATACCATATGCACTACAATCACAGGAAAAACTAAAACTTTTCCAAATGCTACGGCTGGTAGGGACTGTGGTGTTTGCCTTCTTGTTAAAAGTTCAAGTGAGATCGCGGGGACCTTGGTAGAGATGGTACGTCACAGTGAAGGAACTTGCAATAGTTTCCTTTATTAGCTGGAGGGTCCTGAGGGATTCTTAGGAAATTATGAGAAAACCTATTTACATGTTAACAAGTGCAAGTCAACCGCTGTCTTTTGACTTTATTTTGCAATTTTTTTTTTATAAAAAATCGTTCTCTGCTTAACTTAAAACTTTAATCAAAGCATTATATTATTAAGAACAGTACAACGTGTGAATATCTTTGATAATTGTCAATATTTGTTGTCAGCAGTTTTTAGCAAATTTTATATGAACAATTAGGCTGAAAGCTAACAACTAAATTTAACTAGAACACTTAACAATCATCAGCATCTTTATTTACGATGGCTGATTGTAAAAATCTAATAAATCCAACATGTAGCTCTGAGATATCCTTGGAGATCGTCAACACAGAATTTCTAAGCCATTATATTTTGGGAAATGGGAACTTTGGCTTATTTCCCGTGAAACGGGCAGTCAAGAATCATAACACTTTAAGAAATACACTTATTGTTTTTAAAACATTTTTGTTGTGACATTTAAAAATCTACTGCATAAGATATAAAACAACTACTAACTATTACTAATTACTATATTCTTTAAAAAGCAATTTGAGTTATTCAGACGCACTTACATTCGAACAACGAACATGGATAATCTTTGTAAAGGGTTTTTTCGACTGCTAGAAATTTTGCAACGAAAATAAGAAATAGAATGTCTAGCGAACTTTTAAATGCACTTACAATTCTAAAATCATATATTTCAAAAAAAAAATAATTAGTAAAGTAATTTTTCAGTATTTTTAATCTTTGTTATCACTTGTTATTTTTGTGTTGTCACCTGAATTGTTTTTAAGATTAATAAACTGTTAACACTTTTATTTAGCAATTATTTTATTGTTTCTTTATCTATAGTAAAACATCAACGGGGTCATTTCTGCACATGAAATATTTATTTAAAATTTTGATGTTGGTGTAGATAGTAATCGATACGGAATACAAAAAACCTATTTTTGGAATTTTTGTATATGTGGTCGCATCACGTAAAAAATGTTGGATGTATTTGATTAAAACTTTGTGTGGAGGTCTGTTAGAATCTTTGATCAGATATAAAATACTTTTTTGTTTCGTAATAATAAGTTGTTTCTAAAGAATATACAGATGCATTTCACACAATTATACAGATGCGTTCACACAATTTGATCGGTAAAATGAAACTAAAACACTTTATTTTTATAAATGGGAAATATTTAACACTGCTTACAGATCTCTACAATAAATTTTTAAAAGCACATTTTTCTAAATTTGAAATTTAAAAAAAGTATAAATGACAGGCGGACAAAGTCGTGGGCTCTGCTACTGTTTTAAAAAATTCATGGAATTTTTAAATATTATTTCATTAAACAATTTTTTTTAAGATTTGATTTTTTCCCGGGAATATCCGGAAATCCCGGGAATGCGATAATTTTTTAACGTTTTCCGGGAAATGAGAAGTTTCGGGTTAACAGATGTAAGATATTTTACCAGATATCAAACACAAGCAAAATGAAGCAGTATACCTCAAATATAACAATAGTTTCTCAGCAGTTAGTAGTTTTTAGGAACAGTA
The DNA here is from genome assembly GCA_937654795.1 of Cistogaster globosa. Classification (NCBI taxonomy): domain Eukaryota; kingdom Metazoa; phylum Arthropoda; class Insecta; order Diptera; family Tachinidae; genus Cistogaster; species Cistogaster globosa. The sequence goes on from OW569406.1 coordinate 71,558,893, forward strand.
TTAGTTAAAAAACAAAAAAAAAAAAAAAAAATAATTGACATTTCTTCTACTTTAATTGACAATTTCTTAAAAAAAAAACATTCTAACTTATTTAAAAAAAATTTTTTTTCTTTAACAGAGCATTTGACCCAAAAGCATACACGGAAATTGTACAATAAAAATTTTATACAATTATATTCAGCTAAATCTTTGCATTTTTAGGAATTATTTTTTAAATCAAGGTTTTTATTATAAATATTTTATGACACAATGAATTAGCGTCATGTGATCCTGAATAACTCGTACAACAAAGTAAATTCCTTAAAATAGCAAAATATTTAGTCAAGGCTGTATGCAGGTGGTCTCGATAATAATATAAATTAAGATAATCTAACGTATATGAAGTACTGGTCACGATAAAAATACAGAAATAATAACACACATGTGAGAGCCATTTGTTATAAGATTAATTCTACAGGTTAAATTTAGGTGGTAGAAATAAATTAGCAAAAGAATAATTTATATTCATTACTCATGTTATCGTGCCAAGTTTGAATAAAACTTTCGTTCACTTTGAGCCATGACTTTTTTTACATACTCTTCGTTATTTATGGCTCGTGGACAGGTTGGCTGAGCAAAATAATGAATAACATTTACGAGTATTTATAAATTTTATTTTTTGTTAAATTTAATGGTAATGCGAAACAACAATATTCTCATCAAGCATACCGCGATGTTCTTTTGTGTTAAGTATCAAAACAATTGTATGCGAAACTGGGGAATTCAGGGTTTGATATATAAATTCTAAAGAAGGGAATAACAATAGTTGTTTCATTATTTTTGTTATTATTTGAAGGGAACAACAACAGTTGTGTCAGTATTCTTGGTATTGTTACTTTATGTCGAACATAGCATTTAATATTTTTCTGAGTTTTGCTTATCTTTTTAAAACTATGCAAAAAGAAAAGAGAAAAAAAATTAATATTCTTTATAGTTCTCTAACATTCACATTTATAGCAAATAGTTAATAACTCTCTGTGGAAGCAGTTCAGCACTAATTTTTACACTGAAGTGTTAAATATGCTTTTTGACTTTGCAGATTATTTACTAACTCCTTTTAGTTTTGGAAACTAAAGATTGCCAAAATGTATAATTTAATTCCGCTTATTTACAAACTTTTGACTAATTTTTAAAGAAGAGTTGAAGAATTAGACACCCGCCAAATGTCATTAGTTTTCGCATCTATTTTATCATATTTAACTAACCACACTAGAAAATTGAAATACGGGGAATATTCATTTTCAATCATTATTAATTTTGTTACACGAAATCCACATTAATAGTTTTTGTTGTTCTCTTAATAATTCGCCACATATATTTGTTCTTGCATTCTGGAAACGGTCGGTTTAGCAACAAATGCCCTCTTTTTATTCTCATCTTATCAATGTTTGGAAAGTATATAGGAATAGGCAGTACCCTGCGATTAATTTAAATGACTATTAACGAAATTATCAATAAAAAATTACGATTTTAATTTGTATATAATTTTTTTCCGTTTTGTATTTAAGTATAATCACAACTAATCAGGTTGCAATAAAAAAAATTTCAGTTGTGTGTTGTCACTTTAATACTTTTTTTGTATACTAAAAAATAATTAATTTGGCAACTGACAATTATGAATGCGATTGATCGTTATATAGGAGAGCAACTAATTTAATTTAATTAATTTAATTTTAACCGATGAAAAACAATTTATACAAAATGGCTTAGGTAATCGTCAAACCTGATGTGCTAAGTTTACCCCGCAGTTATATTATTAAACAAATGGAAAGTGTTCTTGTATTTTATGCTGTCATTATAAAAAGTGTTGTCACAACATAAAATAAATGTAAACCTTTTTTCTTAGGGATAAAATGTTTAACTGCAAAGCAAACTTAAATTTGAATGTAGGCTTCCTACTGTGGATAAAAGTTAATAAATTGTTTTTTATTTTTTTTTTTATATTTTTAATGTTGATAAATACTTTTTGTAATGTAACAAAAAGAGTGGTTGAATGTTTTAAAGGAAAGAAATTCAAAAATCTTTTATTTTTATTAAATATTTTAAAATAGAAAAGTTTTTAATGTTTAAATATTTCAGATATTAATTTTAACAATACAATATAGAAAAACAATACAATTTTAACTTTAAATAAAATAACTGAAATTCCTTAAGAACAAATTTAAACTTTTATTCGTTCGTTAAAAATGTTTCTTAATTCCAACTGAAACAAATGAACCTCCAAAAAAGTAACAGCAAGCAGATAATTAACAATTGTAATAACTATAATTTTCTTAAGTACTATAACACTTCACCACAAGTCATGACGAAATCACTGACGACACCTCTCCGAAAATTCCGAGTTAAAAAAATTATAAAAATTTACGGAAACTAATCGTTGAAATATAAATTTTCTATAGCTTACTTCTTATTAAAAAAAGTTTACTTTATTAAAAAGAAATACTTTATTCGATTTTTCTGTATTAAGCATTAATTCTAAAATCATTTACAAATCACGGAAATGCAATCATTTGTTCTTCTAGTTAATAAAAAACTCTTATATTATACAACAAAGGTTTTATGAAAATAAAAAAAGTAAAGTAAAAATTTTTAAAACAATTTTTTAATGTTAAGAATCTTAACGTGTATTTTAATAGTGCATTTCTACAAGAGAGTTTTCTTGTAAAGTTCTTTAAGGCGAGCTTTTAACACTGGTAATTTGCTTTTGAAAGATCTTTTTAGAGCAAAGATGAATAAAGTATTTGCAAAATGGTGGTTTTAAAAAATAAACTTTAGTTTTTTATAAAACATTATTTTAAAAAATGGTACTTTATTTTTTTTAAGATACTTTTTAATTCAAAGGCACTAAAAAGTACTTTTTTAAAGTAGTTTTTCTACAAATGAATGTAGCATAGTTACTCTTGCAGATACCGCAATGGTTTTCACAAGAACAACTTTGAAATGCATCCAGTTTATGTTTGGAATGTTATTAAAAAATTATCTTAGCTATTTTCGTTTATAGCCTTTTATAATTATTTTAGTCGGTAAGATCTGATCGATAGCAAAATAAAGAAAATAAAACAGTAAATTGTAAAAATAAATCGTCACCACAAATGAATTTGCTTTCTGGAAGTAACATTTAACTAAGCACTCGAAATGAGCATTTTGAACACAAATATAGTTTGTAAAAATCAACACTAGAAACAATAATCTTCTCTAATTATTTTACTGATATTAGTTTAAAAATGTGTTAAATATCGTTTTAAATTTTTCGTGATTACAAAGTTTCTTGAAAGACCAAGAAAGCCTTTTAATTTGGGCAGTCTATTTAACAACAAAAAGAATATAAAAGTTTAAGTTTACTTGTCTGCCAAGGGTATTCACTCATGTTTAACTTTTATAAAAATAACTTCAGATGCCATTAAACAGAATATTAAAAAAAAATATATTTTTTTTAGAAAACCTACAATTTATATGGAAAACTTAAGGGTAAAAATAATATTTATATTTCCATTAAAAAATATTTAAAAAAATGCAATGAATATTGGCAACATAAAGAAAAGCATCACGCGTTATTTTTTCTAAGCCTTATCTAACTAATTAACTATTAAATATACTCCTCGGCAGGTAATTAAAATATTTTAAATTCAATTTATCTCCTGATAAGCTCAATCAAAAAATAGTGAAGCGTTTTTCATTGTCGTCCTCACTAAGTTGCAGAAGCTGTTTCTTGCTTTCTTATAATTATTAAAAAAAGAATTATTAATGACAATAAAGAACTACTCTTAAAAGTAATTGAAAAAGTTTATTTGCAACCTTCAAATAAAACAAATTTTATTTTCAACTTTTTTCCCAAGGACTATTTGGAAGTTGCTTGTTTTTAATGAAACATTTAAGCCAATTAAATAGTGTTACAAATATAATGAAAAGAAAAAAAGGCTTTGGTGCCACTGGTTAAGTTCCTTTTTTCGGCTGAACATCACATTAAAATTCCTCTACTATGGTTACATATTATTAAATTGGGATTTTTTAAAATAGTTATTTAATAACCTAAAGTAATGTAAGGTCATGTTTTCAAGTGATAATTTTACGGTTATAACATTTAAGTTACCGCCTATCAATGAAATTTCAAATATTAATAATGACATACCAGACGTTATTTGAATTTTTATTTATTTCTTTTTTTATTAAACCCTCAATACTTGTTTAAGGGGTCAAATAAGTTAAATTAATCCAACTGTTATTAAGTTCAATTTTTCTTTTATTCTTAGACCATACTTAACTGTTATAAATATTTCGCTTATTAAAATAATTTATTAAATCTGTTTACGTTATGTAAATTAAAAAAATAAACCAATAATATTTTCTTTTCTTTTGTTTTCCCTGATTAAATACTTTAATTATCAAATACCTTTGTAAAGATTTTGTTCGTGCCTGTAAAATCATCTATATAATTTGTTAACAATTTTTTTAATGTCTTGTCACACTTAGTGTTGTTTTTCTTTTTCTTGAACTGATGTTAATTAGATCCCTTTGAAAGACATTACAAAATGTTTTAAATACACAGTAATTAATTATGCTTTTCCTAAAAATAAAAAGAAATTGTTTAGTTAGCTGAACGAGTGTATAAGAATAAAGTATTGGTAAAATAGTAGCTCATACATGCGAGATAAAACTTTTGTCTTTTATGTTATCTTTTACGGTAAGGCTTAATTAAGCTTCTTTTGATAATAAAAATTTTAATATTATAATTAAATTTGCAAAAATTTATTAAACTTGTATTTTACAAAAACTGAATAAAAAATTGTATCAAGCTTATGTTCTTGCTTTTGAAGAACGGTGATGCTACAGAAAATGTTACGGTCTAACGGGTTAAGATATCATTAAAGCGTCCTTAGAAAAGTTGCAGTTTCTTCTAGATTTCTTCTTTAATAAATCGCACAAGTAAAATTTTTATGAATATTTAACTAGTCAACAGTCTCTGGTCGCAGTGATCACTTACAGAAATTTATTTGGCGATCTTCTAAATTTTTTCAATTCGAAACAGTAGTAGTGCCTGTATCGCTTAATTTTTGTTTTGTATTTAAAAATGTTATAGCATATTGTAATTAATAACACGAAATTATTGTTTTCGCTCATTTATCAAATTTTCGGTCTATTGTTGAAACGCAGCAAAAAGTTCGTCATTGTCATACTTTGTGGGATTTATTTTTTGCAGTAAGCGAAAAATAAAATAATAAATCATTTATAATATATTTTCTATATTTAAATTAAAATATAACATTTAAAATTATTAAAAAAAAGTTGAAATAGCTTTTTATGTTCATTTTTCCCATATTTATTTTGATAAAATGTGTATCTTTTTTTTTGTTAATTTTACGATTATCTTAAAGAAAGGTTTTCTCTTTTTGCCTGCAGCGGTAATGGCATTATTTAAATTCCTTTTAGTTGAATCAAAAAGTAACAATGTTTTTTTTTTATTGCGTAATAAAGTTTTCATATTCTAATTTATGTTTTTTATCATTCTAGAAATGTTAGATTGCCGTTTACCAAATTAAAAAGTCATATATTTCCCTCTTTATTAACAACCCCCTCTCTTGTTGGTTTGTTTTGCATATTAAATAAAAAGCAAAAGAAAAATAATAAAATGGTTCTTGAAAGGGTAAAGTTTGTTTTGTTGATAATTAAATGCTTTATTATACTTGAAGTCTACTACATTATTTTCTTTATGGCCGCTAGCATAAATATTTAAATATAATCGTTGTTTCTTTATATAGTAGGAGTCTTTCAACCTTTACTTAGTTTAACAAAAGAAGTTTTGTATATCTGCTAATTACAGTTAAGAAAAAAAAACTTACCTGTGAAATAATAAGGTTAATACCAAATCACGGTCAAAAAGGATGTGCAAATTATTATTTTTCAATAAATTTAATGTATTTTATCAAATCATTTACAAGTAATATAAAGTAACAAACGTTTGCATTTTTAATTTTACTAAGAGATTTCTTTTAATGGATTTGTGAGTTTTATCTTTTTTAGCACTTTTAGTACAGATAAAATTCGAACCATTTCTCTTGCAAAATACTATACTCGAAATACTCTTTATGATAAGAAATATGTTCATCGGGAAAACAGTCGAATGTTTTAATACTTTAAGTACACAAGGAATTCGTATTAAGCAAACAGAAGATTACAAAGAAAACTTTTACAGAAAAACTGAAAATAACTATGTGTCATACAAGTGAGCCGTTAATTTTGAAAACGGCATAAGTTACTTTGCGTTTAAGCAAGAAAAATTTAAAACTGTTGGTGCGAATTTTTGAGAAGACTTTTTAATTTTTGTTTTTAAAAATTCATTTCAAAATCATCCTTTGTGGTAAGTTTATTTTAAAGTCAACTTTTCGTTATGTTAAAGTGATGGGTGAGAAAAGCTACTGACACAGCAGAAATAATTTTTGGAATCGAATTAGTAATTGCAGAAAACCATTCTAGATCATAGATCTTCTATCACCGACAACTTGCAAAGTAAAACATGAACTAATACAGTGACAGTCTAAATATTACTCATGCACTAGATGATAAAACATCTTTTTTTCAAATTTTATTGATCCATTTGAATTTTAGATTTAAATCAGTTAATAAATTAAATTCCATTTAATTCAAGTCTTCTTCAAGAGTAAACGCTTTTTTATATATCAGACATTATTTAAAAGAAATCTTAATGCGCTTCAAACAGGTGTCTTAAATGCCTGCCATGTTAAAAAATATTTACTAAGAAGTAATTTTAATAAACAGTGACCAGTGATTTAAAGAATACTTAAAATACGTTAATCGAATTTTAAACAAATTAGCTATAACTTTATCCAAGAAGCCCAGTAATTAATATTCTTTTCTACAGCAAAGTTCTGAACATTTATTTGGTTTTTGAAACAGTGTCTTTAGCCCAGGTCACATTTGTTATTAGTAAGTCACTAATTTTATAATTATATTGAAATCCTAAAGGTTTTAATGTTTGAAATGGGTAAAAGCTACAAACGAATTTAACTTTTAATATAATCTTAAAAATTATTTTTGCAGATTTTATTATTTTCAAGTTTATATTCAAATCGCAGAAAGTTTTTAAGTTAAAACGTGGTGAAATTGTATAAAATGCAATACGCAAAATAAAACTATTCCCTTTCAAGAAGTTCAAATAGTTTCTGCTGCGTAACAACGTTATTATCTCTAATGAAACTAAGTCTCGGAAACGCTGAAAGGAGTTGCTAGAATTAAAAATAATTCAGATCTAACTATTCCAAAAAAAATTGATTTTCTTAATAAAAGTTTTTTTTTTTATCTGATTTTATTGATGTACTTAAGAATAATTTTTTAAAATTTTACCTACAAAATTTCATTCTATATAATATTTTGCATTTGAATTATCAATGCATTTCGAGACAACGTTACGTGTGAAATATAGTGTCATTCGCTGTTTCAATTATGAACTGTTGAATGTTGAATCTGTATAATTATTGGAATAATAGAATATACTATTGAGAACAGGAACTAAGCTTATTTCCCTACACATGCAACAGGAAATTAAAAAAAAATCTTTAGCAAACAATTTATTTCATGAACAAAATTATGTTAACAAATATATGTAAGCGAGCACTCTATTTCCATGTATAGAAACTTCATGCACTTACATTGCATTAAATTTATTTTTATGTGAAATGAACGTGTTGTTTAATGTGTTCGGGTAATAGTAACTGTTTTAATGTTTGTAAAGAATCCTTTTATAGGACGAGAAAAAAATTGATCGTCTTGTGTTTCCTGCATACTCTCACAACCCTGCAAAATTTGTATTCAGTTATTTGTTTACAAAATAAATTGGCTGACGACACTACGTAAAAGACTGCTGGACTGGAAAGATCGAACTTCCTCATTTTCATATTATGCTAAACATTTTCAAAAGCTATTAAAAAACAGGATGAAATAAATGTTTTGAAACGTGAAAATTTACTGGTTTCTATTGGTTAATCCTTTATTTATATTAAGTAGATATGTGTTTAGGCTTTTGTGCGTGATTTCTGCCTACATTATTAATCATATATTCACAAGAACAATTTGCTGTTTAGAAATGGTTTTTGATTTTTTTTAGAACTAGAAGTTAAACATTTCAAATTATGCAAAAGTTTTTATACCAACCATATTTTGAGTCAATAAAATAAGTTCTTATTCAAGGAAGTCGCACAACAAACATTACTAGTTGATTAGTTAAAACTGTAAAAAGTAAAACTATGCCATCATTAGAGATATTCAACAATATTTCTTTTACAGACCCAAAAATTTACTTTTATATTAAAAATATATTTTAACAGTGCTCGCGTTTTGTATGTTATTTCGAAGAAAACTTGTTATTCGAATAACTGAGTTTAGTATTTATTATATAACACTAATTCTGATTTACAAAATAAAATAAAATAAAAAAGTTAATTTTAATGTTTTAATCAAGCTTCAATTGTATATTAAATGTAATCCATTTTTACGATTGCTTCCTTTTTTAATACCTTTTTAATATCTTTTTAATAACTTTTTTCTCTATATCCGTATTTTACTGTAGGCTTATTACTCGTACCACAATAAATTTCCTTCATTATCCTTTCTTGACACTCTATGCTTTGGTACATTAAAATTATGTCCTCCAGCTAAATTTAGGGCAATCAAAGATTTTCAAAGTCATTAATTGAATGCAAATGTATGCAAAGATGGTTTATTTAAAATTTCCACGTAAATATAGAATATACAGAAAGAAACGAGATATTTTTTGTAAACGTGTCACTTGATTTTTTTTCTAACATTTTAACGTAACTTCCATTGGCGTTTTCTTTTATTATTTTAAGAGTTTTCAGTAATGCGTTTTCACATTTTAATTACGAGAAAAATTTAGTGCTGTGAATCGAACATTTATATGGAATTGAAAAGGTTTAATTGGTTGACTGTTGCAAAGTTATTGCACAATATAACACTTCATATAGATTTCATGGCTGCGTAATTTCTTTAAAGATACCAAGTTTGCTAATGGGGAAATCCAGTGCGTAGGAAAATACTTCGCCTGCACCGATTTTTGCTGATAACTGTGGCTTATCTTGAAAACCCGAATGTATTAAAAAAAAATTACAGCTATAATTTTTAAATTTAAATATAAAAATTTTTCTTTGTTTTTGGTAATAGGTGTATACAGAATTTTTAGGGAAGGTACATAATTGATGCTTGAAGAAAAGTTTAATTAATTAAAGTTTACCTTTAATAAACAGAAGTCACCGATGTGAAAAAAGTATTTTTCTAGCATTGCAAGAATAATAATGTGGTTGCCGAATACGACAAAGTCAGTCGCCTCATTTTTTAATTTATTGTTAAGATATTTCGTGGATATATTTCCGCATGTCTATGATGGTCTGTATCAGTGCGGTTCCGTTATTAGAGATTGTCTTGTTTTTATAAAATCTGATCTTGCACAGCAAGAGGTAGGCTGGCCACTTGTATGAACCTTGGTGGAATGAACATAAAAATATGTTTGGTTTATAATGGTTCAAAATAAAATAAAATAAAAGCAGCATTTGGGTAGCTATCTTATCTTTGTTATCAATGAACGAATTGCAAGGAAAAATGCATAATAATGTTTAAGGCGGCTTGGCCCACAGAGGAATCTAAGGTAGTTTTTATACCACCTTTTCTTCCTTATAGTTATACTTAGAATTTGATTTAAAAAGTCCTTTAAAAAATGAAATGCAAACAATTTTTCAGAAAACACTTAATACGAACTGTTGAAGTTAAATTTGATTTCCAATTAATTAAACTAAGATAATCAAAAGAATAAGAACTCACATTGCTATACGACCAAACTTAAAGAGGATTCACATAAATATACAATAATGAAGATGATAATTGTGCACACGTTAAATAAAATTTAATTAAAATTATTTAAAGGAACGAAACATGCACAACATGCAGAACGAGAATAACACGGTATTATTAAGTAGTTGTTGTTTGTTAAAAATAACAATAAAATCTTACAGTACAAGCAAAAATTAGGCAAACACTGTTGCGCACAAATATGCTTTTGAGATAATCACATACATTGCACATTAGTTTGTTTGCGTGAGTTGTTTAGTTGCTGAAAATCGTATTATACTAATAATGTGAAAAAAGATCGCAATTTTGCTTACATCATGAACACATTAGTTGTGAATTTACACAAGGATAAATATTTTTATAGGCACTAATAATCGAAGTTAATTTAAAAGCCTCAAGCTTGAATAAGCACCACAATATATTAGATATTGTAGACAACATGTAGTGAAGCATTTTTTTAATATGATGCGAGGGCTCCACAATATATTCTGACGGAATCTCTCACTTTTAAACTTTCTAAGGGGAACAAGCCTAGGTAAGCTGTTGCAGAACCTAAAGAGAATGCAAGAATCCAGACCCCTAACTGCAGAACCCTTTTGCTCCCACAAAATTACCATTCATTTAAAAATACCCACGGGTTTTTAATTCTATTAAACTTGACGTCAAGCAAATAAAAATGCAACATTGATTTAAAACTGTATTCCTTGCCAACCATAAATAAAATAACTCATAAAAATAAATAAAGCAAAAAAAAAGCAACGCATGCATTTTGCGGGATATTTTCAGACGTCGGAAGAGAGAAAACTTAGCAAACAAACTGTAATAAAAATGTATTCTCCGTTCTAAAGAAAATCCACCAACAATAAATCAACAACTACCGTATACATTAAAAGTAGGCAGACTTAAAAGTCTTTGGCCTTTATGTTTTAATTGGCACAAGCCTTAATAGTTGCTAGTTTTTGTTAACTAAGTTCAATTCCCTATAGTTTTTAAAATAAAATATTATCAGTATTTTAGATGACTATTTTATTATACCAGGCATGGCTTTGGTCTTATTTCAGGGCTTTCTAGAGACTGAAAAAATGATTAATCATTTCTATTGTTCCCAACCCTGTGGCTTTACTTGAACCCGCGCCACCTATCGGAATCAACTCCTAAATCTTTCCATTTTACATTTGTGTTAAATAACCCTTTAAATGCGTTGTTCGGTTGATTTTTTATAATTAATAATATTGTGTATAAAAGTTGGCAAATCCTTTGGGTCTATCCTGAGCTTGTTCCCCGAATGTGTATACTTATAATGAAATTAATAAGGAAAAAGCTTACGACTAAAATAAAGCTGAAAAGCAATTTAATTCAGTTTTTATTCTTAATTTTCAAAATAATAATGATAAGGTTGTTGGAAATCTATATTTGTATATGTGTGATAGAAAAACATTTATCCAATGGCGAAACCAAAGTATTTTTAAACTGAGACACTAATTGTTGAACTTAAGTCATTTTAGAACGCTAGTGTTAAATAGGCACATTAAAAGCCAATACAGACGACTTTATCTTACAGGGTAATTTCGGCAAAGGATTTTGCTAAAGTTGCATCATTCGCCAATCACGTCCATCGATTCAAGGTGCTAACTATCTTACCTGAATTCTTCTAAGAATGCTATTTTTGGCTATGCCGAATCTTATGTACCCTTCACCATCTATGTAAATCTAGTTTAGTGAAGTAACTCCAATCAAAAAAAAAACAAATATTAGGGTAACACAGAATTAAGAAATAAAAAATAAAAAATTATTGTACTACATATTCATAATTTTACACGGAATTTCCATAAGCTCTAAATGGGTTAAGCGTTTTTAAAAAAAAAAGTATGTATTTCATTAAAGATCTCTTCAAAAACATTGAGATTTCAAAGGCCAGTAGCTCAGAAAATATAGGCGAGCGCCAATTTTTTCATTATTTTTTTAATTTTCTATTGTCACATATATTTGTTTTTTTGATTGGAGTAACTTCATTGTTCCAAATGATGTAAAAAAATTAAAGGTAGGCGTGATGTTTTGCCCGCTGTGTCGAAGGACATGGACCGATCTTGCTAATTTCCAATAGCACCTCTTTCGACACTATGTCTTATGGGCTGGCGTATTTAAATTTTTCGAACTAATCTTATGCCTCGGCAAATTGTGTTCAACACTAACACTGGACGGAGAGACGGACATCGCGCAATCGAATTCGCTATGCATTATAAGTCAGAATATATTTAATTTATAAGAACGGAAGGGGATATTGTATCTTGTACCTTTTTTCCACTTTTTGTGGCGAAGAGTATAATAACTTACAACGTACTTAAACCAAAATCTTTATTATGAAAACTGATACGAAGTCAGTGATAAAAAGGGCAATAATATAAAAAGGAATTATCTTAACATATAAACCAAAATTTATTGAATACTGCTTTAAAAAACCTTCAAAAGTAAAACAGAAATTTTTGTTTAAATCAGCTGCTCGTTGTACTTCTAAAGTCCTTTTAAGATTCCCTACATATTTATGTTTGCTTATAAGAGCACGGATATAACTACGCTACCAACGTTTAAAAGTTAAATAAAGTCCTAGTTGGGGACAAATAAAATCATAAAAATTACTCGACTATTTATAAAGCAATTTTATATCAACATCCTCTATTTTATTACTTTAAGTTTCATTTTTTACACTTAAAAAGAGACAGTACAAAAAATAGGAGGTAATATAAGAGAGAAGAATTCTAAATAACTAAAAATCAGTCCACCTGTATTTATTACTTAATCTAACAAGTTTCTTGGCTCGTGTTTTATATCGAGTTTGTTTAAAGTGACTGAAAAGATTTTAAATGAAAGTGAAAAATCCCATACTTTGTGTCAATGAAATATATTTGAATTTAAAGAGTTAGTTGTGTTTTAAAAATGTCCTTGCCATTATGTGTGTAAAAAATATTGAAAAAACATTTGTATTAAAATTAAACTAATAAAATTTGTTAAAGTTATAAAATTCAATAGTACAATAAAACAAGTTTTCAAATAGTTACGCACGTATTTCGAAAATTAATACATATTGATAAAATTGATTTTTTGTGTAATTTAGATTTTTTTAATTCTTTAGCACTGAATTAAAGTCTTTATAAGTTAAGGATTTTTTGTAACTATTTTCGCATATAAGCACTTTTTTATGAATTTGTATTATTTTTAAAGAAATTTATATATTTAGTTATTTCTTGTTTCGTTTCATTTTATGCTTTTGGGCTTTTAATTAAATTTCAATTTTATTCCCTGTAAAGCAAAAAATCAAAAAGGAATAACCAAACGAATATAAGAAAACAGATAAACGCTTTAAGTTTGTTCATATGTTCGCAACTTAAAGATTGAATACGCTGATTTTTAGTATCCAAATTTAGAAACTATGTGCGACAGACCGGTATAGTAAAATTTATTCATAAAAGGTGTAGTAAGAGAGAGTTTAGGTCTAGAAATGAAATGAAACATCAAACCTTAAGATATTCTTCACTTTGGGTTCTTTAAGTATATTGTGATTAAAACGAATAGATTATAAAATGTAGAAATCACCTGATAAAATATTATTTCAATCAAGAGGAAATCAAAATTAACATTATTTTTGCTAATGTAAAAACTTAATGGAAGTTTATAATTTTGAATTACAATGTTATAAATGTTAAAATGTTTTATGTGAATACAAAAAAAGGTTGTCTCTTATACCCTCAAACTTTTGTGAATTACACGTTTACTTCCTTAAGGGGTTGTAATATAGTTTCAGGCTACATTTATATTTATATTCCTTTTATAACACTAACAATAAAACTAAAGTCAAAAATTAATTTTACACTCAGTTTTTGAAATTACTGCAAATTTACAACTCGATTTATAAGCGAGTGTAAAATTAGGGTTGTATGTCGCAATAATTTAAAGTTTTGTATGTGTGTTATATTATTGTAACTAAAAATTATATTTGACCTTTGGGAAAGTGGACATAAATTATATGAAAAATTACAAAAATAATTTTTTAAACTTGCTTTTTACTTACATAAATGACTTTAGGCCCTTGATAACTTGTAATAAAAAATTATGTGAAAAAATATAATTGAAATGATTTTCATGTTCAATTACACTTTTTTTAAATAACAAAACAATAACACTGTAGAGCATAAAATCAAATAAAACGAATGTTCAACTAACTAACACACACACACTTGTACATAAGTTAGTAAAATAACAATAATTATCATTAACAAATAAATTGAATATCTGTGCGTTATAACTAGATTCAGATCGAAAAAAAATATCTACAGGTTGCCTGGGTTTTACAATTTAAGTAAGAACTTTTTTAAATGAAAATATAACAGTTATCTGCTTTTACATAAGATGAGCTTAAAGCAAATCCTGATGATTTTCTTAACTCCGTCTCAAAAACTTTAATTTTTGCCCCATCTCGCACTTTCTGAGACATAATATTTTTGTGTAAGAAAATTTTCACTAAAGTATCTAGAGTTTATTGACAAATTTTGGAAACAATGCTTTTAAAGGCTACGTAAGTAGCAGCGAAATGTCGTTAGGATATTTTAAACGCATATTAATTTCTTTACATAAAATTTTAAACAGTAATTTCTTTTTAAGAATAACATATAAATGGTTGTTGTTATTAATTATTTTCTTTTTGAGTGACTTTTGAAAGGAAAAGCTTACATTATGTTAAATAACGATTTAAAAAAATTTTACTAAGATTAATTTTACTAAGATTAAACTTTTTATTTTACCGACAACTTATTTTTAAAAAGAAGTCGGATGTATACGAAAGCATCTATTTTCCCTTACTAAATTATTAGTATTAAGCTCACATATTCTGGCTAATAACGATAAGCAATAATTTATGTAAAAAAGGTTATCTGAAGGAAAATAGGTGTACACGCACGTATAATAAATTCATTATTATTAAAAGTTTATTTTTAGATTGTAAAATGATAAAATTAATTTTCATCTTTGTGTTTACTTCTAGTTTATAAATAAAAAAAAATCACAAAGAAAAATATAAAAAAACTAAAATAACCAAAAAATTTATTTTTATTAAATGAACAAAAAGAAGGACTTGAATAAATACACCATCCATTTCAGTGTGTTTTAACCACTTTATGCTTTTTTTTCTTAAGAATAATTAGAATTAATCAACAATTAATATTCTTTTAAAATGAGAAAATAGTAAATTGTCTGCACAATCGATTTCATTTGATGTATAACAAAAGAGTAAAAAATAAATAAATAAAAAAGATTCCATCAATATATTCCTTTTAAGAGATACACAGAAAGCAGTTTTTGCTAATAAATATTCACTTAAACTAAAAAAGAAAAATAATTAAAATTTTTAATTAAAAAAGTTTATGCAGTGAATACCAACTGGCTAAATTGATAATAAAACTTTTATAATTTTTGCAAAAAAGAAAAATATATGATTATGATTAGGTAAAAAAAAAAACAAAAAACATTAAAATTCTAAAATTGTGATTAAAATTGTAATCTCCTTTTTGATCACGTAAGCAATAGCAGTATAAATAATGACGAAAAGTTACTGATCTGTGAAAATGTAGTTTATTTTTAATTATTTTTAATATTAGTTTACTTTTCATATATTTAGGAAAAATTTTAGTTCTTTTCATTTTCTAACAGTTTAAGTTCTTTTGATCACTATTGCTATAACGCAATTTTACGTTTTAGCCATTTCGTGTTATTAAAAAAGTTCGAACATAAAACTCTCGAAATTACAATTCCTTGTTGTACCAACTAGTTCCATTTATTTCTTAGCAGCACTCGGTAAAATTCTTACTTTTCTCTTTGGCTAAAAACTAAGGATCCGTCGATTTTGCTACTTAAATATGCGTTTTTATCATTTGATGTGGTGTTGCTTTGCAAAGGGACCCTCTCTACCTTCATTGCAGATCTTATTAGTGGTTGGAAGAAAGCACTTCACAGGTCGTAGCTTTCAGGGGACTCTGGCTAAATGTATAAATTTAAGTGAAGAGGACTCCTGAAAACAACACCTAAATTCGCATTGGTACAACATGCGCTTCAACAGCAGAAACAGCTACGTCATAGACACAATTTCGGAGATAAAAGTATGTATTACGCGAAATGTTAATTTTTGAAATTTGCGATAAACTAGAAGTTACAGTAATTTCTTGTAGACTTTTATTTTGAATCCTCTGAAATAAAAATCCAGCCCAAAATTTGTAAAAGTTTGTAGTAAAGTTTCTGAAAATGAGTCAGTTTAGTTGGTTAGATTTTATGTGGTTTTTCTACGTTAGATGTCTAATAACTTGCATATTGAGATATTTGAGAGTTTTGTGAGTTTTGTAAGGGTTCATTCTTTCTCGTTAGCCGTTATAGTTAAAAATGTCAGAAGGCTTTAAAAAATAATTTAAAAGTTAACATTTCTAACATTAGCAAAAGTTTAGTCACACACGCTAGTTGGCATAAGAGTTCAAGTTTAAGATTAATCCCCAAATACTAATTGGCTTGCCCGAACTTTAATTATCTCCTTTTAAAATATTAATTTACGTCTAATACGATAGCACTCTTACAGGCTCAAATTTAATATTAAAATCAATTAATATCTTGTATTTTAAAGCAATAAGAACATAATTTTAAATAACATAAGTTGTTCACAGGGAGTTTCATTTAATGTTCTTAAGACTTTTTTAGTGCAACTTTAATATCGCAAAATGAAGACTTAAATCCAATCAATATAATTTTTGTCTCTGCATTCTGGCTATGCAGTGTTTCTACGTGAAGGATAAAAATAACGAGGAATGAAACGCTGCTTTATATTTCAAATAAAATATAATTTCTTAGTTATTTAATGCAATTAGTATTGAGATAATGGATTGTACGCTTTTAAAATTGAAACTTTATTTGAGTTGAAAAAGTGTAGTTTTTGGATTTTATTGAATGATTTCTCTTACTCTTTAAATTCATTGACGTTTACTTTGTTATAGTTATTACAAAAAACTTAAAGATGAAAGACAATTATTATAATCTCAATAGGATTATTAATAACTAAATAATTAAATCATAAATAAAATTTTCAACCTTTCTGGGATAACTAGTTTTGAAATTTAAATTATGTTCAGTTAAGCAGATTTGTTTTTGTCGTTCTAATAAATCAAGTTAAAATGCTTTCATTTATTTGTTACGCATTTAATCACACTTTAATCTAATTAAATCTAATTCTTTTGTTTATTTTAGTAAAACTAAATTACGTTTATGTGACAACATTTCATAACCATGAGCATGAACAATCATTTTTAAACGCAATACAATTCTCGTAAAAGTGACTGCCAGCGTGACGCATGTGAAATATTTCTTTTTTATTTTGTATTAATTTATAATACGCTGTTGACATCATGTGAACAACTAAATGGCAAAATTATGGGTTTATTTATACAAACCAAAAAGCAAACAAGAAAACACAAACAACTATAACGTTGCCGGAAATGTAGTCAGTTGAAATGTAGCCAGTGCGGTAAAAAGTATTTAAGACGTGTTAATTTTATTACAAAATTATCTTGATTTAATTCAAGAGAAAAGTATGACGTTAATAAAATGCAAAATCCATCTAATTTTGAGTAGAACATAGTAACAGTAATTAAATAATTGATTGAAACAATTTATGACCTGTTTTTGCAATTATAAATGTATTAAAAAATGAAAATTATAAGGGAGAAAAATGCAGTAGTAACTGTTCCTAATAAAGTGACCTTAAGATGCATAGACTTGTATAAACGGCTTGAAAGTTTCAAAGTGAAGTTTAAATTTCAAATTTCTATAAACTTTTATAATTTTATGCTTTTTCATCTGAAATATATTCAACGCAATTAATTATCAAGTATTTAGTTTTCTTTCTTGGCAATTAAAATCTTAGTTTTTTTTTTTTTGTGGAATAAAATAATAAAAATCAATAACAAAAAACTAATAAGAATATTGTTACTTCTACGTAGCTCACGTATTCTAGGTCAAGGTTAAACAGTGTTTGTCTTAGATTTTTTACTCACTTTTACTTTTAAGTTTATTTAACTTTCCAATAATATTTTTATATTATCTTTTTTATTTCTTTTAAGCTTTTAAACTGTAACAGAAATTAAACATTCAAAGTATTTTTGATTTTATTTTCGACAATGTGAATTCTGTGTTCACTCCTAAGATGTGTTTGATTTTTTAAACAAAAACAATAAGAACATAATATCTACGGTTTAAAGGAAAAAATGATGCTCAAAATTTATTTATTACACCTCAATAGTTTAAAATTTTGTTACGTTTAGTCATTTTAGTTAAACATAACTTCCTTTGACGTCACTTTGTTTACTCTGCTCTGTTTAAATTTTTTAGAAGCCCTGTTACACAACACATAATTATCTTTTAAGTACAGGAAACATATTTGTTCAGGGCGTTTCTTGATAGTCCATTTCTACGTATAGAGATGTTAAAACATCTACGTACATCGAATATGGGTAGACAGCATAAATATTTCTGGCGTAGAAAACCAAGACAGAAAAAAACAAAAAAAAAAAAAAGAATTTGCTAGGGTTGACCAAAGCAATTACTAAAGTATAATGAAAACATTTTTTGAATATCATGGAACAGGCTGAACATTTGAAAGAGCTGGAACATCACTTTCTTTTAAATAATTAATGAACATGAGAATTAAGCACCAAGAGATGTCATTTCAAAAAATATGAACTAAGTTTCATTAAACCAATTAATAAATTAATTTGTTGTTACTCTTCCTCAAAAATATTCTCTTATTTTGTTTAGCTTGTCTTAAACATTTATTTAGTTTTGGTTTCTTTCTGCTTTACTTATTTAATATTTATAATTAAGTTTGTGGTATTTTCTAGAGTTTAGTAGATATTTAATGGTTTTTAGTTTAGTACATAAATTAATAAGCCCGTAATTCTGCGTTTACTTCCAAGAAAATGCATTAGAGTTAATGCGGATTTATGTTGTTTATGAAAATTGTTAAAAAAAACTATTGTAAATAATATTTTGTAGATAAAAGAAGAGCACATATAGAGGTTTAATATTGTTTTGAAATAAAAGTTATAAAATTAAAAAACAAAAAAACTTTTTATTTATGGTTAAAAGGGAGTTCATAATTTTACAACTAAATATTATTAAAATGTTTAGAGATTAAAAAAATGTAAAATAATATAACAGGAATACTGTAGTTGTGGACTGAATAGCTTGCTAAAGTTGACCTAGTTTTTATATTTTTAAATCTGCTAAGATACTAGGTAAGTAGCAACTAAAAAAAAAATTATTTAAGTGCAAAATAGTATTTCATAAACGATTTTAAATTTCTTCTTGTTTTTTTCGAGATTTTTTTATATGATCAATTTTGATTTCAATATTATATTCTAGTATTCGACTATTTAAAATTTTTTTAACAAAGCTTTTTACTTTATACTTGTACTGGCCATAATATAATTCTTAAAACATTAACTGTTGTAGTTAGAAAAAGCTGTTTTTGTAACGTTTTTGAGATTCTTAATTGGGTAGCCCTTTCGTATCACCACTTTGTTTGTTTGTTGGTTAAAACTTTTCTTCACATCCTTCACGGTTACTGCATTCCGAAAGGTGTCAAAATATCTGAAAATTTAGATTCTATATATACTAAGAAAAATATTATTTGCAGAAGAAGAGACCCTAGCAAAATGCAAAATTTTCTCGACGTGTCATCAGTATTTTTCACATACATATATTTTTCATTTCTCAAACAAGTTCCAAAAATTCAAAAAACTAAATGACAAAAAATTTAGTGTGCTGTTTCTGTATTGCAGGCGATCAACTCGTCTGGAAAATTTATATGAAAATAACTTAAAAAACTGAGTGTTTTTTTTTACAAATTCTTCAGACGAATTGATCGTCTGTAATAGAAAAACAGCACATAAATATTTTAATATTCAAAAAATATTCAATTTATTTAAAAAAATATTATTATTATTTAATTGCTGTTTTTGAAAAAAATGAATCTTAATAGTTTTGTTTCCTGTTTCCTAAAGATTGTTTTAACAAACATAATTATCATTCATTACAACATGTTACAAAGACTTTTTTAATTCCTTTTTAATTAATAATACTGACCGCTACCATTCTGTAGAAGGTAATCATTTGAAACTTACTTACAACTAGGTATATTTTATGCTTAATTTAACAATTTTGTTATAAATTTTAAATAAACTATTTATTCTGGAAAACACATATAAGCCAAATTTTTTATTAAGCAAGAACAAGCTTTAGCTTGAGTGAAAAAGTATAAAATATCGTATAAGAAAATTACTCTTTTTAAGTAAAACTTCAAGTTGGTGTCTGCTGTTTAATATTTAATATTTTTTTCTTTTTACTAAATTAGTTTTTGTTTTCGTCTATAAGGTATGAAAAATTATCTGCTCGTAACAATTTTCATTCGCTGAAAACAGATCCACTTTCTTACTAAGAAATATTACACAAAAATACATAACTTTTATAAAGTTTTAGAACTTTGCTACCACAATTTAACAAGAATCTTATAAAATATCCAAAGATGTTCATATTTTTTTATTTTATTATATTGTCTACAGGCGTAAAGTTTAAACAAACACGTAGCTTCAAGATAAGAAATCTGTAATTTATGTAAGAAACATTAACAAATAATTTCATAAACAAACAAATATTTTTATTTTCTCATAACTTTAAGAACAAAAAGGAAAAGATAAATTTCTTAAGGTTACGGCATAATTAAAATATATCAAAATTAAAAAAAAAATTAAAATAAATTTATATGTAGCTTAATATTTTGTATATTGTTATATTTATTTATTTTTTTATCAACTGTTACTCTAATGTGATTAAAAAGAAACAATGATATAATAGATATTTTTCTTAATAGATACGACGCTGTTTGTTAAACAACAGAAAAACTAAGCTAACAATAGAATAGCAGGCGGAACGATATAAAAAGTTTACAAACTACTGAAACCGTTAAAGATTTTTTAATTTTTGTATTAAAAAAAGCTTTTAAAAATGATGCTCCCAAATTGAAACCATAAAACAGGAGAAGAAATAAATTTTTAATGCAGACTTTATTTGAATATTTTTAAGCGATGCGTGAAATGGTTTCAGGTGTGGTTCCCAAGTTACTTGTTTTCTATTAACAATGGTTACTTTAATAGATGCTTTGGGATATATTAAATAAATAAAATTGTACATGACTTAAAGTTTAAGAGTTTGAATCAAGAAGTTTATTTTCATGATAAACTGAAGTATTTTTTTAATAAAACAAATTTTAACTAAAATATCAAATTAAAAAGAAATTTAGTAAAATATTTACAACAAAGAACATCCTAAGGCTGTTCTAGCTAAAATTTAAGGCAACCCAAAAACGTTTTTACTTACGTGCTTGCATTGTTACCAATATTTGCAATTAATAGAGATTCGTTTTTTCCTTATGGACAAATGATTGCAAAAACCACTTTGACTCATTATAAATTATATCTTATTTCTTACTCCGTGTCTCCAGTTATACTTGATTTTTATAGTCACTTGCTTAATAAACATGCGTTGTACGCAGCCATCCACTCTATACCACTGTGTTACTCTGGCGTAACATGAACTACTCGATGCCTTGTTCAGTAACTAACCATCCACAGGCTACTTACGCTGTACATCCAAGCGAGTCGTTATGCTTTTTGTTCAATAGACACAACACAAATCTTCCATACTCTCTTGTTATACTGTTACTTCTTCCCTGTGCTACCAATCTAGATCTTCTTGTTTTTATTATAAGAAGCATCTTGACAATTATCTACAACTCTAATATAAGATGGACGTCTTCACTAAATTATGTGCTATGTCTTCATACAATAATTATTATATGCTCCTTCCAGGCAGTTTTTACGTAATTCTACTGCAAATTTTTATTCGGTTACAATTAAAAGTTTTACTTTGAACGCATGCATGTCCGATGGTGGACTCGCACTCATAAACTTGGTTATTATCTTTCGTTGTGCAGAAAGCTTGCCGAAGTTGCTCTTCTTGTATTAGCTAATTGTTTATTTGATTCTAAGCCATTGGCTAAGGACTTTGCCCATCGTTTTCTAAATTTAACTTTTTTAAGTTTTCATTCTAAAGTTGTGGACAACCTTTTCTCTTGGGAAATTCAGATCGCCTTTTTTTCGTATTATTCTGTACTGTGCACACACTTAAAGCAACTTTTACTGTTACTTTTTACTGTTGTTTTTAGATAAGAAGAGGTTGCCAGATCTTATATTAGTAATAATATTATCATTAATAATTGTCAATATATTTTTATAAAATCTTAAGAAAGTTAACTGTGGAAAAACTGAGAATAAGCAAATTTATTGTCTCCTACTTACAAGTAAGATCGTTAAAGTTTTTTCCTTTAAAAAATCTGCTTTAAGCAAAGACCTAAGTCGTTTTTTTTTTGAAAATTAAGTGCTTCTATCAGCTTGGCTCTATTAGCTCAAAAGAGCATTTGGCCATTCATAAAAAACGGTTTGATATTATAACAGTTGTTGAAATTATAGACAAAATATCTTCTTCAGCTAATTTCTTCCTATTAAAATTTTCTGATGACTGTAGGAAGAACAGTGTGTGAAAGTTGAAAACAACTACCGGCATGGAAATATATCGACTAGATGAACAATTTTAATATCAATGTCTTCTTAATAAACTTATTTACATACTTATGTATATGTCTCGTGTTAACGATATTATAATAGCTTCTTATACCTTGTTTTTGTGAGGATGCTATTTTTACGTAGATTTAATTTTCTAATCAAAATTATTTATCATCATGTTATAAAGAAATGATTTGTGCGACCCATAACTTAGCAACAAAAATATGTTGTGTTATAAACAAATTAAAAATCAATTACACTGTTGTTTATTTTTATAAGACAATAGCTTTTTTTTCAAATAAATTGTAATGTTTTTCGCTAAGTGAAGCTAATTTCTATACTTTAGTATAACTAACGCTAGTATTTTGCACTTTTATTTAAAATAATGCATTTCGTGATGGCAATATCTTATTTTTGGCAACGGCTATCGATCTCATAACTATTATATAGAAAAATAATGTTTTTTTCTTTGAAAAATGATAAAATGAATAAAAAACTAAAGCAGTTAAATGAATATCGGCCAGACATATTTTATTTAATACAGTAAACTCTTTTTTCTTTCATCTTTTCTTACATGTTTTCATTAAAAATTTAATTAATTTCTTGCTTCATTTTTTTATTTTTAGATATTTCAAACTTTTATATTTTCACATTAATACATCTGCGTTTTTGTCTTTGCTTGCAGTCTTAATACAACTTTATTGTTGTCATTTCGCTCAGGTTATTGAGACAGCAATGTTGCTTTCATATACTAAATGTTTGACAGATACTTATAAAGTTAATAAATGTTTTATTTTATATCGTATTTATTTTTATGAAAAGCCTTAGTAGTAAGCATTTGCGTCATAACCATTCGTATACTTAATTATTTCCAAAGAATTTAATGTAGCAATTAAATTTCTTACTTAGAATTTAGAAATATTTGAACTGATTCATAGCATTTATCAATTGAATGTCAAAGGAGAGCATTTCTGTATCTTTGTTATTTTAAAAGAAGCAAATGGAAGTTTTTTAATTTCCTTTAATTTTAGTAATAATTTCTGGATTATTTGTAAATAAAATATGTTTTTTCAACAACTACAAATCTGGAAACTACAAGACAGGAAATGTAAATATTTGGTGTAATTAAAAGATCAAGGCTTCTTATATTTATCCTATCGAGAAAATCGCAGATGAAATTAATTGGTTGGAATAGATGTTAATTACTTGTACGATATATTAAAATAATCGATATTTTAATATCAGGTGTAATAGTAAAGACGGATATATTATAAATGTTTAACTGTGCAGTTTTTTTTATTTAAATAAAA
Source organism: Cistogaster globosa (assembly GCA_937654795.1). Classification (NCBI taxonomy): domain Eukaryota; kingdom Metazoa; phylum Arthropoda; class Insecta; order Diptera; family Tachinidae; genus Cistogaster; species Cistogaster globosa. The sequence goes on from OW569406.1 coordinate 71,582,819, forward strand.
GTCCTATTAAATAACCAAAGAAAGTGCAAGTAGCGAAATTAAATTCACGCGTCTAAGTTTAATGCAGATATACAACAAGCTTTCATCCATTTTATGTGGAAATTAGTTTTTCTATGTCAGCACAGAAAGCTGAATAAAAGTAATTAAACATTTGCTATAAATTAAAATTGTTGTTTAACTATCTTGTTAAAAATCAAGGAGGAAGGAAGTTGAAAGAATACCCATAGTTTAACTTAAGCTAATGTTGCAAAAAAACATTTGTTTCAAACCACAACAATTGTCATGATACAGACTTCTTTTAATTTTATCTGCTTATGTGCTGTTGTAAAATATAAAAATTGACATTTTGACTAAAGCAACAAGTTAATGTTTGTATGTTTTTGTTGTTAATGTAAGAGTTTTTTAATCTATTTTCACTGGTGGTTAAGGGTTTCCTGAGGTGTTCTCTTTTGATAGGTCCTTATCCACATGTTTTTATCAATTGATAACTTCTGGTATTGAATGATAAAAGCATTTTGTGTGCGCGTGTAATATGGCGTTTGCCAGGTTTCTGTATACTTCTTTGCAAGCGTGTGTGTTTATTTTTAGCTTAACCAATCGATATTTTAACTTGAATCTTGTATTGATGTTTTATCCAGCTTTTCTTTGCTTAAGGTAAGTATGTTCCCAAAAATTAATTGTATATATTTTGCATATGCTTTTCTTTATACAATTGTTAAAACACTAAAAATACATAATTAAATTTTGACGCAAACGAAAATTCATCAACAATTTTCTAAGAGAAAAAAAAGAAATAAAAAATCTTCTTTACTTGTGCTTGATTCCTTAAAATTCCTTTAAATATAAATAACACAAAAAGGATTACTAATAAAAAATCTTCATACTGATTTGTTTAAATTCTAAAGAACTAACGTTTGATGATGATAATAACACACAAGATATACAAATTAATTTTAGTCTGCACACACTACATTAAATAACTTTAAAGACACAGATTTAAAGTTCCATGTAAACAAGCAAAACTTAAAACTCTTTAACACAATAATTGCAATTGTTACTTGACTACTTGACAAAGTTTGCTTGAACTAGTGTTAAGAGTTACAGTGTTTATTTTACATTCAAAAAAATCAATCAATCAATCAATAATGACTGTTCATCTGTACGAATGCTTATCTTCCCCTTAGCAACAAATATCCATGTTAAGCAGACGTCCGCAAACATTTGTAAACAATTTTCCTTGTCCAAAAATTTTTTAAATTAAAATAAAGATGAACTTATTTCTTGGAAATTTCATTCGCACTGAATGACAAATAAAATTTTATCCTCTAAGGCTTTGTGAAGTGAAATATGTGTAAGTAGAGTGCTCAAGCCATTTACAGTTTTAAAACCGTCGGAACTTTCTTAATGTTAATAAATAAGTTACCTTAGATACAAGAATATGTTAAGGAATTTTAAGTTTACCTAAATACACACCTAATATATAAAGAATTTAAGACTGAATTGCAAATAAAAAAATAAAGACTTAATTAATATTTTCAAGATATTTTAATTCCTAATGTCATTAAATTTACCGTAAAAAAGAATAAAGCGAAATGAAAATAAATAAAAGGAAAATGCTTATTACATACTGAAGCAAATTTTGGACGCCAAGGAGCTGGATTATCGACAAAGCAAACTATTTTAATTTACAGCTGGGATTAAAACAGTTTCACAGAACATCATTTTTCTTTAAAAAGTTCTTTTAAAGATTGATTGAAAACAACAAAAAATCACTCACTTTGACATGGGTTTATAATGGTGTTAATAATTTCCTATTTTGAATATTTTTTTATTTTACAGTTTCCCTTGTATTACGTTACATTTATTTTAATAGATCATTATCAGCCTTTTTATTTTTTTCATTTCCTGAAATAAAACAAATGTCTCATCAACATGATAGTGTGTGTGTTTTAAGTATTTGAATTTAATTAGTTATTTATTATAACCATAAAATATTCCTGTGCTTTTTAATTAAACTTTTAGCAATGTTTACACTGACATATTCTCAAGCTTTATTTAAAAAATAATCTGTCTATTCATCAAATAATTCATAGCAAATAAAATTTCATTTTTAAGTTTACAAAATTTGCTTAGCCATAGATGAAGATTTGGTTTGTCATTTGTAGAGTCAGTTCCCTAATTTATTTTTTAATTATCTGACAGGAAGAAAGTTTTTATCTTTAAAACAATAAATGAAATTATAAAACTTAAATTATTTATAACTGACTTTTCTAAGTCCGAATTTTTTTACTTGAAAGCATAATTCAATACAATATGAAAAACAATTTTAGTCTAATTTGTCTTGAATATAAGTATTAATTTTACCTTGAGAGTTTTTTATAGACCGCAATGAGAAATTCTTTCTCTGCTCAGATTAATTTTTCTACTTTAATTTCTAAAAATTTTTAAGAAAGAAAAGCTATTCATAAATGTACCATAGGCACCAGCAGAATGTAATGCTGCATTTTCTAATACGCTACATCCGACACTAGCATTTTTTGCATCAGATGTCAGTTAAAGCGACTTGTAAATTTAAACTTGATTTAAAGATATGGGTATTTTTCCAATTTCGTAATAATTGGTTAATTTCTTGGCTACTTTTACATAAGACTTAATGAGCAATAAATTTATGTTGCCGATGTTTCATTGTAAGTTAAGAACATTTTCTCTTTTAAATGTTGCAAAAATGGACCATTTAGTAGAATTTAACTTTGGAGATGTTTTTATTACCACTGTAGTTAATACAATTTACTTAACCTAAGAAGCGTCAATTTTAACCCCTTATATCATTCAGTACTTAAAGATTTATGAAATTTATTTTGACGAATTCGGTGATCTAATAACCCCGGATAGAGGTGCAAATTATACGCAATCCTTAACTACGTAGCAGAATTTCTTCAATTATAATAAATAGCCCACAATATCTAGAGCGATAGATTATATATCTTTTTGTATGTAAACAGTTTTTGTTAAGCCACTGCCCTCAAGAGAAGGGAATAAAAGGGTAAATTAAATATTAAAATTAAAATCACTGACACTGTGATTGGTAGCAACACTAGTACCCACAGCCGTTGTTTTGGATTATATTGTTGGATTATATTATGCTAGAAACACAGCAGGGACGAACGACGAATTTCATCCAACATGACGAATTCGTCATTGAAACTTCGTTGTGTAAGTTCATCGTATGAAGCACAATAACGACGAAAAAATTTATTTACTTTTTCACTTTTGTTTGCTGACCGTATAAACAATAATATCTAAAAAATAAAACATAAAAAAAGAACAATTAAAAACTAATTTTATATTTAACTACTAATTTGTGGACTTGTATTTAACGCAATAAGATACAAATAAATAAATTTTTCATTTAAAATAACTTCATTTACTAAAAAAATTGATTTTATATTGCTACAAATGCATATGCGTAGTAAAATGTTACAAAATATCCAAGTATCTAAATGTACAGTTCTATCAGATAAAAAATGAGAAATAAAATAATAAAATTATAATTATAATAAAGCTAATAACTGCCCTAAATAATTACATTGTCTTCTTAAAAATTATTTCAACTCAAACACCTATTGCTTTTAAACTTAAATTAATTATTTCACGAAAATCTTGCGATGTAATTTTTTACTTAAATAAACCTTTTTGGTTGCGGACTTCTAAAACAAAGATGGAAAAATCATAAATCTTATCAAAATTAATTTTTATTAGGAAAAAGATAAACATTTTAAAGATTAATTAAAATCCTATTCGCATAAAATTAACAGAAAACTTCTGGAAAGAACTAATATTCCTTAAATTAAATTTCTTTTCATTTTAATTAAGGTGACGCGGGTAAGAAAGCAAGAAAAACATGTCAAAGTCCAAATCGCAAGAAGAAAAAGGAACAGCCAGCCCTAACGTCAATAAAAATTAGAAGGTAGTTGAACGATGCGATGTACGAAGCTTATATTTACATTACGGCATCAAAAAGGCCACAGAAAAATCAATTAATAAAAGCAAACTCATTTTAACCAAAAGCTGAAAAAGTTATAAAAAGCTGAGAAAGGCAACAAAAAAAATTTTGTAAAAAAATGTGAATAGAAAATCGAAGAGAAAAAGTATTTCGCTCGCCGATAAACAAGTGTTATCTGCAGGGGAAAAACAAGCAAAGACAATCAGTTGGAAACACTTATAAATAAAGTCACAGTTTAACAATCTGTTTATTTTATGCATTGCATTTGCATCCGTGTTTGTCTTAAATGTCAAATTGAAAAAAAATAAAATTTAAGGTTTATGACGAGTGTTCTGAAACTTATGTCATATAAAAATTGGTTCCACTTGTGAAGTATAGTGCCGATAATACCTAAAAAGCAACTTAATAATTGGAGTATTAATTTCACTTTTTATAGTCGACAAGCGAATTTTTATTTAAAAACGAAATTATTCTAAGGAATGAGACGCTTTTGAACTTTGTAAACCATTTAATTCGCAATATTGGATTGCCAAAAATGTGCCAACCTTCGTTGTAGGTTTAAGTCTATGCCTCGCTGGACTTGATTTCAACTAAAAAGAGTGTGGTAAACCAGAAAAAAATACTGGAAAATTACATGATACTGATGTGGACGATGTGCTGCTTAGGCCAAATTACCATTTTAATTTTGATAAGGGACTGCTTATCTGCAAAAATAGCTATAGAGGCCATTTTCTTTGACATTTATGATTCAATAAAATATGTATAATCTAAAAAAATATATGTATATTTGTTTATTTAACCAAATTGTACATAAATTTTGGTACACTCTGATTACATGAATAATAAAACACAGATTTTTTGTAACAGCACAATTTTGCTTATAAATTCTATTAAACAGAGCATACAAATACAAAGCTCTTTTAAGTTTAGCATACAAAAAAAAAGGTTTTAATGAAATAGAAAATAAGTGTATGAAGATATTTTTTAAAATGTTGTTCTTATTGCTTTTTTATTCAGATGCGCAAACCTTATTAATTATTAATTAATTAAAAATTATTAATTAATTAAAAATTAAGAATGCTGATGCTGGTTTTTGTATGAAATAAATTTCTAAAAATTTTGGGATTTTTATTCTTTGTTTTGAGAATTTAGGGATTGCTTTTCTTTAATATTATAGATTTTTTTCCAATACCTCTCTTATTTTATAAATTTAACGTTACGGAAGATACAAATTTGTATGCACATGTAAAAATTCCTTTACAAATGGCTGAGTTATTTCCAAAATTTATTTCTGCCCCACTGTGCTTCGTTGAAATTTCATTCAGAAAAATGTTTTCACAAAACTATCTCTCGTTTAACGTCAATTGTAAAGATTTTAAGAGTAATTCGTTATTACCACACATTTTTTTACTTTAAATCTTTGATAAAAAAAACAAAATCAAGTTAAAACATTTTAAGTCTAGCTAATTTCAGACGAAAAAAATATTGAGTGTTATAAAATAAGGGGACAACAGCCAATAGAAGTTAAATCTGAATAAACAAGAAAACGTTAAAGACTATTACAATAATATATTTGCCGTGCCTCGCGACTGTGTCTGACCTTAACGATCAATCACATTTAATAATGAACTAAATCCAAGCTGATATTAATAACTTATAATTTTTAATTTAAATACAAACAGTTCGTAATAATTTTTTTACTAACACTAGTAACAAGTTTATTTTTATTGTTCATCCAAAAAATTACTTTTTTTAACTTTGTGCACTTATATATTGAAAAAACTAAAAAAACACATTTTTAACAATGTGTTTGATGAATTATAAAGAAACAAGAAGTTTTCTTCAAAAGCAACAGGTGCAGAAGCGCATGATAATTTTTTAAAACAAAACGTAAACTACGTTTTTTTAAACTAAAGGCCTCGTTATGCGAACATTGATGTAAGAAAAACTTAACGTATTTTAACGTACGGTCGTTTATGTACTTATAGAAACTTTACAAATGTGACGCATGTCAATAAAATAAACAAAAACAAAACATTATGCAGCACAATTTGTTCGCGTGTGATTAAAATTTTGTTTGTAATTTAAATTTCAAAAGCCCGAAAAGAAAATGGATATTGACGTTTTATTTTTTTATTAAAACTATAAAAGCTAAAAAATTAAATAACAAAACCGAACACAACAATTTTTAATTTGCCACAGCTGTTTAGAACAGCGTTGAGATTTGTGGCATAGTTGCGGGCACTGTTCCGTACATGTAAATTTGGAAAAAGTACTAAATTAGCTTCAAAAGATATTTTATATTATAATATGTGCAATGTATTGACTACTTTAATTATCTATTTTAAAAAATATTATTATGTATTTAATATAACTATTTATTTATTAGACTTTTATTAAGCAAAATGATAAAAACTGATGAATGATACAATTATTATCAATTACTTCAAAAGTACAAAAAACGGGCAAATGTGCCGCAATGGTACTTAACGCATAGAATTCCAGCACTGTCTTACGAATGTCACGTAACAACGCCGTCAAAACCTATTTTATATAGGTTGAAGCGTTCCGGAAACGTGACAGTTAATTTCGGTAAGCGTTTGCATTGTTTTAGTATATTTAAAAACAAACGGCCGTTAGGTTAGCTTAAGTGGACGTTCGCATAATTGTACCTTAAGTAAAGAATTGATTGTTACAACAAGCAACTTGAAAGTAAAACGTTTGTTTTTTGCTACAGCAGACGCTACACTGATTCAGTATGCAGAAAATATTTTTAAAATGCATGCCAAGTAAACATGGGTTTTCACTTTAACGTAATTCGTGCAATACGTTGACTGAAACGTGTATTAGACAAGTTAAAAGCATAACATCAGATTGAAAAACTTACAAATGCAAAGTAAAATCTTCTTAGAATTTGCACAATTTTACTTGCAAATGCTTAACATTCGACTAAATTATTAAAAGTAAATCATAATTCATAAAGGGCGTATGCGATTTCCATTTATTATGAGCAAATCTAATCCCTCAAAAAGTGAATCCTGGAAATAAGAGAAATTACACTTATATATACGACTCAAAAACTGCAGTTAAATATTTTTTCTTTCAGCTTTAAAACAGATTGGTAATCTTTAAATCTTTAAAATAGATTACATTTCAAGGGAAGATATACATATGCACACCTTATATACACATTGTTTATACCCCGCAGTAATGTTGCATGCGTTTCAATTTTGCTTGAGGGATAAAACTCTTCAATTTTCTATACAAATTTTGGGAGGAATCCACTGATAAGAACTAGTATTTTTTTTTTCTTAGTGAAAGTGTACTTCAAAAATCATGATCACTTTTTTTTTGGTACGACGAGTAATTAAAGATTATTTTTAAGAATTTGTATGTATGTAAAGGAAAAAAAAATAATTTTAAATTTACATGTAAATATTTTACACAAATAAAAAGAAGGTTTCTTGGATATAATAAGCTTATATTGGTTTTTAATAATCGCATGTTGGTTTTTCAGAAGCTTAAATTTTTTGGCGTTCTATGGTTTTCTTAAATTAAGGTGTGTGTACATTTTTCAGGTAGCGAAAACTTAAGAAAACATCCTTTAAATTAATTTGTTTACAACAATCCTTTCTTCAATGGAAATTTTTGAAATGTTTTTCTTTTTTTCAACTTATTAATAACACTTGCATACTCATGCATGAACAATGAGCAAGAATTGTATATTAATTGCTTTCTCAAAGCAATCTACAATTTTGAATGTGAAAATACATTGGTAAGATGTACTTTATACGAATTACGCCTAGTAACTAAGTGCAGACCTCTAATATGTATTATAGCAATTTTTATATGGAAATACAGTCTCGTGCTTAAACTTAAATCGTAAAGTTCTAAATAGCTATCACAAAAAATTGAATATATGACATCACTGTTTTTAGTACTTAGGTTTTCTTTTTAACGACAAGAGGTTATAATTTATGCAATTTGGAACATGAAAATTAAAAACCGTATGTTTAACACTGATTTTGACATACACACGAAATTGCATATGGATAGCGATTTTGACATTCCATATGACTTGTACACATAATGTAAACACATCTTAACAGAATAATGTGCTTTTGATGTGCATCTTTAAGTGCTCTGTTCAATACAAACTTTGCTTGTTCGCTTTGAGCCTTCTCTTTTTCAGATAGTTTCGTTATTTGTGGTCAATAAATATGTTGGCTGAGGAAAATAATCAATAAAATTTGTTTCTAATTTAATTTGGATAATGTAAATGCTAAAAGCGCTTTTCTATTATTTCATAAATAAAAGTAGATGTTTTATGGCTGGGTATATAATTTCTAAAAAGGAAAAAAACAACAGTTGTTTTAACATTCCTTCTATTGTTAGTTCACACTAAACATAATATATCACATTTTGCTTATTTTTGCACCCAATGAGAAATCGTACATAGAATGATAAATAAATAGAGAAGGAGTATTTGCACAATTCACAAAATCCCTTGTATCCATGTATACTGGTATTGTTCAATTAAAAAACAATAGTGTATGCTTGTTGTTGGAAATTTTCATATAAAATTTCAACACGCCAATACACTTTTATTTTGCATGGTTCTGAAAAGTTGTATAGGTAATCGTGTTATCAACTACTTGTGAATTCCATATCACATTGAGAAAAAGAAAATAAACAAAAGACATTTGTATTGTTGATGTTAAAAATACGTTAACAAAAAAAAAAAAAAAAAAAAAAAAAAAACAATTGTGTTTCTTAATTGTTTTTTAACATTCATATTTGCAGCTCGTCGACCTTACCTACCATAAATAAATGTATATGACATCCTGTATGTAACTATCCAGAATAAAGAATTACTTTTCGCTTTTTATTATATTACAAATATAATAAAAACGTTAAACACAAGCAGATCTAAAAGTAGTTTGTTAAGGTTAATTCTTTTTGTTTAAGTTTATATTTAAATATAAATGCTTATTTTCTTAAAACAAAATTAATAATTTTAATACGGCTTAAGTTTAAGTTGATTTTAATTTTTGTATTTTTTTTTAGAGATTTAAAATTATTGGTTAATTTTAAAACATTGTCTATTAATCAGTAAAAATAGCAAAACTAATAATAGCTTAATATATAAATGTTCAAGATAGTACAATAACAGTTAATAATTTAAAGAAAATTTTGGATTTCTTTTCTAAAAAATTCCATTTAAAGAATTTGAATTTCATACGTTTGTAAAGAACATTGCTTAATTCCAACTTAACCAAATGTACATCGAAAAAAGTAACAGCATATAGAAAAAATAAATTAATTACTGTTTTTAAAGTATTACAACACTCTTCACAAGTTATGCCAAAGTGAATGGAGACACCCAAAAATTTAAAATTAGAAAAAACAATATAAAAAACTTATCGATGAAGCATTTAATTTATAAAGTCCTTGTAATAAGAGTATTATGAAACATAAATATATATTATTTATCTCTTAAAAAAAAATTATTTTTATTATATTTTTCTGTATTTGACATTAATTTTGAAGTCTTTTAATTATGTTTTGTTATTTGCTCATTATTTCCATTTAAATTTTTAAGAGTTTAAAAATTTATTTTTTTTACACATACTAAAATCGAATTTCTTTAATTGCAGATAAATACTTATTGGGACAATTACTCGTGTTCTGGTCATAGCTATTTAAACAGGTAACGTACAAATTTTATTTAATTTGTCCGCTGAAAAAGTACCAAAATATTATATTTACTTGATCTTTTAATCATTAAAATCATTTAATCTTTTAAAAAGTAAAAAATATAGTTTACATTAATTATGAAATAAAAAAAAATAGTAAGCAATTTTAGAAATAAACCACGTACAAATGTAAATACATATGTAAATATGGAATCTTTTTTGTGGTAAATGGTGTTGATTGGGTTTGTTTCTTCAAATATAAATTTATTTGTAAAAATTGTTTACAATTTAAAACAAATCATTTTAATATCATATACGAGGGCTGCTCTTTATATTTCTGGCCTAATAGTGAAAATGCGAATATTTATAATCAAAAATGGTTTTATTGTTTTTCAAAGTATTCTCCACCATGATTTATACACTTTTGCATCCGCTCAAACCAGTTGTCGAAGCACTTTTTCCACTCCGATTGAGACACCTCTAAAACATGGTTTTTGAACACTTCAACAGTTTCTTCTGGCGACGAAAATCGTTGACCACGCATCTTTTTCTTGATGTGCGGAAACAAGAAGAAGTCATTAGGTGCCAAGTCAGGGCTGTATGGTGGATGACCCATTTATTCGAAGTTTTGGCCGGTCAAAAACGCTCTGGTTTCAGCCGTTGTGTGAGAGCTCGCATTGTCATGGTGAACAATGATTTGTCTTCTCTTGTTGGTTTTTCGAATTTCTCCGATGACTTCAGGCAAACAAATTGTAGTGTACCACTCAGAAGTGACCTTCCTACGTTGCTCAAGCGAAACAGTCGCCACATGACCAGTTTTGCCGAAGAAACAGGCGACCATTTTCTTCGAAGTGCTTCTTCCACGAACAACTTTCGTTGGATTTTGCTCTTCTTTGAAGACCCACACGGTCGATTGTTGTTTCGTTTCGGGCTCATACGCATAGATCTATGATTCGTCACCTGTGACGATCTTATAAACGTCTTTTGAAGCACCGCAATCGTATTTTTGCAACATTTTTTTTGCACCAATCGACACGAGCCTTTTTTTGAGCGACTTTCAAATTGTGCGGGATCCAACGAGAAAAAACCTTTTTTACGGCCAGGTGTTCATGCAGTATCGAATCTATGCTGGTGAAAGAAATGTCCAAGGATGTCTCTATCTCCCGGTATGTCGCATGTCGATCTTGCATTTTGAGTTCACGCACGGCATCAATGTTCTCTGGCACAACAGCCATTTTTGGACGACCTTCACGGAATTCGTCTTTGAGCGAGCTTCGGCCACGATTAAATTCATTATACCAATTTTTCATAGTGCTATAGGATGGTGCTTCATTGCCATACAAAGATTTAAGTTCATCAATGCACTCTTGTCGTGATAATCTACGTCGAATGTTGTGAAAAATGATGGCACGAAAATGTTCACGAGTTAATTCCATTTTTTTCTATATTAATTTCTTCAAGTCACTGTAAACAACACAAATAATGGTCGTACGTCAAAACGTTTTGAGTACGATTATGCTTAAAAATTACAAACTTTCCAATGGAAATGTCAGATTGCACTTGGCAGCACTAAGTGTTGCCAGGCCAGAAATATATATAGCAGCCCTCGTATAGTTATTATAAATCATATGTTTTTTAAAATAATTTTTTTTAAATCTTTTGACGTGTTTGTACTGGTTTTATTGAAATTCTTTGATATTATTTATAACACTGCGTAATAAAAAAAAAAACACATAAAACAAAATGTTTAAGAATGATCGCATATTTATCACTTTGTAATAAAGGGGGAAAAAATAAACAAAAATATTTTCTTTTCTTTTCTTTTGTTCTCCCTGATTAATGAGTGTAATTATCAAATACCTTTGTGTAGATTTTGTTCGTGCTTGAGCCCGGTACAACTGTCTGTAATTTTGTTAACAATTTAAAATTGTTTTTAGCGGGTTGTTTTTTGTAACGTATGTAAATCAACGTTAGAAAATGTTTTAAATACACAGCTATTAATTATGCTTTTCCCGAAAATATAAAGAAATTATTTAGTTAGATAAACGAGTGTTCAAGTATAAATTATTGCGAAAAATAGTAGCTCTTATCTGAGAGCCAAAAACTTTCGCTTTTCAATTAAACTTATTTTACGAAGGTAATTAATAATTTTTATTATAAATAACAACACATTGTCGAACTATTTAAAAAATGTGAGTGAATTATTTAATCAAGCTTATGTTCTTGCTTTTGAAGATGGTTGATTCGAAACAGAAAATGTTATGAACAACAGGCTTAAATATCATTACAGCGTCCGTAGATAAGTTGAAGTTTTTTCGAGACTTCTATTTTGAATAATAGTGCAAGTGAAATCTGTATGAATATTTGAATATCTAATAGTCTCTGAGCGCAGTGATCATTTAACGAATTATATTTGGGGATCTTCAAAATTTTTTTAACTCGAAACAGTAGCAGTGTTTTAATCGCTTGGTATAAAATGTTTAAAATATATAAAAAATAGTTTTTTATTTAAAAATGTAATGGGATATTAGCACAATGATATACATAACATGGGACTATTTTCTTCGTACATTTATCTAATTTTCTGTATATTGCTTAAACGCAGCATGAAATGAAATAAAATTTTACAAATTATTTTTTTTTTTAATAGAAATAGCTTTTTATGTTAATTTTTCCCATATTTTTACTATTTCAAAAATTTCTATATTTTTTGTAAATTGTTCAATTATTTGAGGAAGCCTTTTTTCTTCTTGCATACAGTGGTAATGGTATTATGTAAATCTCTTCGAATTGAATTTAAAAATAACAGGGAAAAAACCCTGGTGTAAAAAAGTTCTCATGTTCCTATTTTTATCATCCTAGAAATGTTACATTGCCGTTCTTCAAATTTAAAAGTCGTATATTCCCTTTTATTAACTACACCCTGTCTTGTTGGTTTGTTTTGCGTATGAAATAAAAAACAAAAGAAAAAATTTAAAAGGTTCTTGAAAGGGTAAAGTTTGTTCTGTTAATTTTTAACTGCTTTATTATTCTTGAAGTCTACTAAATACTTCCTTATGTTGCCGCTAGTAAAATATTTGAATTAAATTCTTGTTTCTTTATATCGTAGGAATCTATAAACCTATAAATAGTCTTAAAAAAAGTTTTAAGTAGCTGCTTATTATAATTAAGAAGAAACTCGTCTCTGAAATAATAAGGTTATAACGAAATAGCGGTCATAATTAAATTGTTTTTATATCTCTTTAATGTATTTTTTCTATTCATTAACAAAAACTGTCTTATTACACTTTTAAAATAAACGGCTCAAATGTGTATGCGCAAGTATTTAAAGATTTTATTCTCAATTATAAATTAAAATTATATCTTCCAGCTATTAAGTACAATCAAGTCATTGATTGAACGCAAATGTATTGAAAGATGGTTTAATTAAATTTCCCACGTAAATACAGAATATACAGGAAGAGACGAGACAATATTTGTAAAAGTATCATTTGATTATCTTTTTAAAACAATTTTCTCTTATAAATATAAAGTTCTTAGTAATGCGTTTTCACATTTTAATTAAGAGAGAAATTTTAAGCTGGGAATCGAAAATTTATAGGAAACTGAAAAAGATTTAACTGGTTGATGGTTGCAAAGTTATTGCACAATATAACATTTCATATAGACTTCTTGACTGTGTAATTTCTGTAAAGACACCAAGCTTGCTAATGAGGAGATCCATTCCGTAGGAGGCTTTTTCGTCTGTACCGATTTTTTTGATGACTGTGATTTATTAAGTTACTCTGTTTTTGAAAATTGCTTTAAACAGAAGTTTTAGGGAAAAATTAAAGTTGACCTTTAAAAAACACAAGTCACCGATTTGGAGACAGTATTTTTCTAGCATTGCAAGAAAAATAATGTGGTTGTCGAATACGACAAGGTCAGTCGCCTTATTTTTAAATGCATTCCGTGGATATATTTCCGCATATCTATGATGGTCTCTAGCAGTGCGGTTCCGTTATTGGAGATTGGCTTGTTTTAGAATACGTAATAATGTTTTAGGCGGCTTGGCCTGCAGAGGAACCTAAGGTAATTTTTTTTCTTCCTTATATTTATACTTAAAGATTGATTGCTCTACAAAGTCCGATAGTAATCTTAAACTTTCTCAGGGGACAAGCCTAGGTAAGCTGCTGCAGTATATAAAAATAATGCAAGAATACAGACCCCTAATTGCAGAGTCCTATTGCTCCCGCAATGAGATTGTACCCCGAATTAATTAATTAATTAAAGCAAAAGTTTACGACTTATGTAAAGCCGAATTTGAGCAATTTAATTTAATTTAAATGTACTAACTTTCAAAAATTTTAACAACTATCACCTTGATTTCAGCACCCTGCTTTGCTTCGAAAAAGAAGCGTTACAATTAAACCTTTAAAACTTCCACTAAAGGAACAAATTTAAAGTAATTTCACTTAAGGAAAATCATGGCCATGAGTTATACGATTTCTGTTAAAGTTTATTCTTAATATTTAAGATAATAATATTTAATTGGCTGTAACTGTATTATTGTCTTATTTTACAAAAACTGTGAATTGCAAGAAAATTATTTATTTTTATGGCGAAACCAACGTATTTTTAAAATGAGACATTAATGGTTAAATTAAAGTCATATTCTGTTTCCATAAAAAACTTATTGTATTATGTTTTTGAAGAATATATTATGGTTATGACAACATAAATGTGTTTGTAAAAACACTTAATAAATCTTATGTTGTCAAAAACTTATTTATCGTGAAAATTTATTTATGTTTCACTTATTTCGAAACTTTAATAAATTAATTTTTTTGTGATTTCGATTTTTTATTCTTTAACACTGAATTTAAGTTTTTATGAGTTTAAGATTTTTTGCTATTTTCGCATGTTCGCAATTTTTTGTGGAACAGTAGTTTTTTTTTTAACAAAGTTAATGTTCTTAGTTATTTTTTGTTTTGTTTCAACTAATGCTTTCTGGTTTTTAAATTCAATTTTAATGTTGCTTCTTGTGCAGTAACAAATCAAAAATGAATAAACAAACGAAAATATAAAATTAATTACACGCTTTGTGTTTGCTCATATATCTGCAACTAATAAATTAATTATGCTAATTTTCAGTACCCAAATTTTGAAACTGTGATTGATAGATCGGTATAATAAAATTTTTCTTTGAAGAGTCTAAATTTAAAAATGAAATATCAAATCTAAATTTTTTCTGTCCTTTTTAGCTTCTTTGAGTATGTTTTGAACAAAGCGAATAGAATATAAAATGAAGAAAGGAACTTATTAAATTTTATTTCAGTCAAAATTACATTAATTTTACCCATGCAAAATTTAATCGAAGTATATAATCTTAGATTGCAATATTATAAATCTTACAATGTTTTAAGTGAATATAAAATAGCAGTTGTCTCATATTTCCCCAAACTTTGTGTATTACATGTTTACTTCCTTAATGGGTTATAATAAAGTTTCAGGTTAAATTAATATTAATATTCCTTTTATAGCACTAACAATAACACCAAACCTACAAATGAAATTTGCACGCTGTTTTTGATAGTACTGTGAATTTACAACTCAAGTTATAAACTAAATTAATTCAAGTGTAAAACTTGTTTTGTATGCGTGTTATATTATTGTTGCTTAAAAATATAATTAACCCTAGAAAAGTTGAACATAAATTTTACGAATAATTGCGTAAATATATTTTTAACCTCGTTTTTTATTCACATAAATGACTTTAGGCCTTATTAATTTGTAATGTTAAATGATATGAAAACATACTATTAAAATGATTTTCATGTTCACATACAAACATTTTCATATTTCACACATATTTTCAATTTTTTTAATTTTTTTTACATAACGAAACAATAATACTGCGGAGCATAAAATCAAATAAAACGCATGTTAAACTTATTACCACACACAAACTTATGCTTAATTAAGTAAAATAATAATAATTACGATTAACAAAAAAATTGAATAGCTGTACGTCATTGCTAGATTCAGATCTAAGATAAAATATTTACAGGTTGCCTTGGTTTTGCAATTTAAGTGAGAACTTTTTTAAATGAAAATATAACAGTTATCTTCTTTTACATAAGATGAGCTTAAAGTAAATCCTGATGATTTTCTTAACTCCAACTCAAAAGATTTAATTTAAACACCAATTTCGCACTTTCAGAGATTTAATTTTCTTGTGTTAGAAAATGTTCACTTACTTATCTATAGTTTCTTGACAAAATCTGGAAAGAATACATTAAAGAGCTATGTAAGCAGCAGCAAAATATCATATGGATATTTTAAACGCATATTAATTCATTTTGCTTATAATTCTAACAATAAAATCTTTTAAAGAGTTACATAACAATGGTTGTTGTTAACAAATATTTTTTAATTTTGAGGGACTTAAATTAGGGTAAATAACGAATTAAAAAAATTTTAAATATTTTATTCATATTAAGATTAAGCTTTTTATTTTACCGACAATTTATTCTTAAAAAGAAGTCGGATGTATACGGGAAAACCCTGCCAAATTATGAGTATGTTCTGGCTAATAACGATAAGAAATAATTTATGCAAAAAAGATTATTTAAAGAAAAAAATTAATTTTAACTTTGTGTTTACTTTAACTTATTAAATATAAAAATAGCAAAGAAAAATATTAAATAACTAAAATTATCCAAAATTTTTTTTTATTAAATGAACAAAAAGAAGAACTTGAATAAATACACCATCCATTTAAATGTGCGTCACGTCTTTTGTTCATAAGAATTATTTAAATTAATTAAAAATTAATATTTAATTAAACGAAAAAATAGTAAATTGTTTGCACAATCAATTTCATAACAAAACAGTAAAATGTAAATAAATAAAAAATATTTTAAAAATATATTCCTTATAAGAGATATACAGAAAGCAGTTCTTGTTAATAAACATTTAAAATAAAGAAGAAAAAATGATTTTAATTTATAATTATAAAAGTTTATGTAGTGAATACTAACTGGCATTTATTGCCAACTACTTACTAGAAATTTAAAAAAAAGGAAAAAAAGAAAAAAAAAACTATTTTTATGATAAAGTTTTAATAATTAAAAAACAGAAAACTCTAAAATTCTTATTAAAATTTTAATATTTTTTTCGGTTACTCAAGCAGGAAAAGTGAGAATAATGATTAAAATTTGCTGATCTAAGAAAATGTAGTCTATTTTGAATATAAGTTGACTTTTCATATACCTGTCCAAATGGTAGTTGCTTTTATTTTCCAAAAGTTAGAGTTCTTTTGATCACAATTGCTAACACGCCAATTTACTTTTACGCTATTTTACTTTTTAGCCATTTCGTGTTACTAAAGTTTTAGCTCTAAAAAATTTAAACAAAAAACTCTCGAGATTGCGATGTCTTGTTTTACCAATTAGTTCCTTTTATTCCTTAGCCGTACTCTGTTTTATTCTTACTTTTCTCTTTAACTAAGAACTAAGGATCCGTCTATTTTCCTGCGTTATTTTTGTTTTTTGTTTGTTTTTTATGTTGTGTTGCTTTATAGAAAAGCATTCTCTCCTCATCTAGAGATGTTCTGTAATGTCTGCTGTTTTTCACATTTGGCATCTTTTAAACAGCTAAAACACTGCAGCTACTTAACAACAATTAGGTTGTGTTTTCTTGGAGATAAGGACTCATGGTCCGCAACTGCCTAACCTGTAGTCGCATTTGTGATCGTGAAAGAAAAATTTTATTACAGATATATATTTCACCATCTTAACATGCCGTTTTGTTCTATGCCATCGGAATTTGTTCACTTCGCGTTTAATTTGGTATTCTTTATTGTAGTTGTTTATGTTATTTAAAAAAATACACAAACAAGAAAACGTATACTACGAACGTAGCACAAAGTGCAAAAGATCTCCTCTTTATTCAGTACATGCCATCTTGTTGACTTTGCCTGCGTTTTAATACTTCTGACCAACAAACAAAAATTTCATAGTGACAACAACAGGAAAATATATTAGCTTCGTTGTAGCGGATATAGAAAAGTTTGAAAACTCGTAAAAACGAAAATGCTTTTAACCAAAAGTATAAAAAAATAATTATTGCCCTGTTAAATATGAAATGCGAAAATAAATGCAATTTAAGACGCACAGAAAAGTGACCAAAAACGTTGTTTTTGAGTTTGTACACTTGCTGTACACTTTTTTAAGACCAATCAGTTTTATTCAAATTCATCAAAACTTTATACAAATGCAGTTATTGCTCAGTTTTTAAAGCAATTAACGCTTAGAGAGTTGTAACATTATCGTTACTGAATTCAATTTAATGTCAGCTATTCCTAACATTGTTAAATTATTCAGTTTTTTTTATTACTTTTAGCTTAACATTTTAACGATGAATATTTGATAAAATTAGTTGTAGGTGGTGATGACATGACCATTCTATAATATTTATTCAAATTGAGTTTAAACGTAAATCTTTTCTGGCAAATCATTATTGAATTTGTCTTCTTCTAAATGTGTCTGTGTGAAAAAACAAACAAAGTTGTTCATTTAATTACAAAATTCATTTTAATTGACATTTATCTTGTTTACAAAATTGGAAGCGACTTCACAATGTATTAATTTTAAAACAAAATTTCAAAATTGTCAATTGTTTTTTGTGCGCAAAAATTCATTCTTTTATCATACCGACTACAATTCTGACATATTTGCTTCCTAGCTTCTGAATTGAAATGTGTATCGAGTTAAATAAAAAGCCAAGAAATTAGATAAATTAAAAATTATTTCCCCTTAAGCAAAACAGAAAAATCGAACTGTCATCTGCCACTCAGTAAAAAGACAAAAGATTTCTTTTGAAAACAACTTCTTAATTCACAATGGAGGAAGAAGGGAGCTTAATCTCTAATATTCAGACCCTGGATACATTTTGGTGTTATTGAAGTTACGAAAAAGGTTGGCAAAATTGCATTAAAGAAGACAGAAAAGGCCTGTTCTTAACATATAGAAAGATTAGTCTTTGAGGTCACTCCCATCTAATTGGAAGTAGAATAGATTGTTCCAACAGCAGAGACGTCAGTCAACTGATATCTACGACATAGAACCCCTTTATAGAGATGAAAGTGTATTACTGAAAAGGGAGACGAGTGTTAATTTTTAAACATTTTCATATAACAGGGATTACAGTCATCCCTCCTAGGCTTTTATTTTGAATCTTTTGAACTAAAAATCATAACCTTAAATTTGTAAAAGCTTGCATTTTGAAGTTGTAGTAATGTTTCTGACAATGAGTCAGTTTATTTATTTCATATAACAGGGATTACAGTCATCCCTCCTAGGCTTTTATTTTGAATCTTTTGAACTAAAAATCATAACCTTAAATTTGTAAAAGCTTGCATTTTGAAGTTGTAGTAATGTTTCTGACAATGAGTCAGTTTATTTGGTTAATTTCTATACGGTTTTTCTTCTTTTTTTTCTTTTAACAACTTGTAAATTAAAATATCTGAAGCCCTTTCATCAAGCATAAGGTTATAAATAACAATAAGCCAGCATAATTATCTGCGCAATGTGAACTTTTGAAGGGTTCATGCTTACTCGTTAGGCTTAATTAAGAAAAAGTTCAAATGTCGCAGTTATATAGTAAAGAAAATATCGGGAGGCCTTAATGATTAATTTGTACGCTAATTGGCATACAAGTGGAAATTTAAGACTTATCTCATCGTACCAATTGGCTAGAGCGAACATTTCTTTCTAAAATAATAATTTACGATCAGTACAGTAGTTCTCTTAGAGGCTGCTAATTTCTTTGCTCAAAATAAATATTGCAATCAAAATATTTTAAACAAATTTCAATTCAATTGCTATTAACAAAAAACACACATGACCATTTTTTCGTATAAATTTGCACAAGCAACCAATTATTAACCAATTATTTTTGCTTATATTCAGTATAAATGTTCTTAAGCTTAACGTGTATTTGAAAGCAACAGAAACACAACTAAGACTCACATTATTTTTTTCAAGTAAGACTTGAGACGTTTTGTTTTGTGCAATTGGACTATTCTTTACGAATTGAATTGCAAACTGTTGAACAAAATCCGATGAATATAACTTTGATTATGCAGTGTCCTTTTATTAAAAATGAAAAGGAGTGAAACATTTGCTTCAAACTTCAATTAAAATCAGATTTCTTAGACATTTAATGTAATTACTTTCGCAAAAATGGATTGTACCATTTTGAAATATAATTATTAAAACTTAAATTTTATTCAAGTTGAAGAAAGTAGACAAAGTATGGTATTTGGTTTGTAATCAATTATTTCTTATTATTATTAAAATTCATTCTAGGTTTTTGTGTTATAATTATTTCAAAAAGTTGTAGATATTAATGAAATAATATAATAATCTCTACCAGATTATTTATGTAATAATTAAATAATTATATTATAAATAAACCGTTCAATCTTTCTGCGATAATTATATTTGATATACTAAATTATATCAAGTTTTTTTATGAAATCAAGTTAAAATCTTGAATTTTTTTTTTTTTTTTGATTATTTAATCACATCTTAATAAATAAGTAGAATTCTGCTGTTTTTTTTAGTTAAACTAAATTACGTATTTGTGACAATATTTCATAACCATGAACATGAACATGAACATGAACATTCATTTCTAAACGCAATACAATTCCCGTAAAAGTGGGTGTCATGGTGACGTATGTGAAATATTTCTTTTTTGCATTCATTTATCATACGCTGTTGACATCATAGAATTTGTATTGTTTGTTTATAAAAACCAAAAAGCAACCAGGAAAGCACAAACAATTATAATGTTGCCAGAAAGGGAGACAGTTTAAATGCAACCGGTGTGGTTAAAAGTATTAAAGACGTGCTAACTTTATTGCATAATTATTTTTATTTAATAAAAGAGAAAAGTATGCCGTTAATAAAAGGCGAAATCCATCTAATTTTTTGTAATTAAACATTTTGTAATTAAAAATTAATAATCAAATTAAAATTATAAAAGAGTAACAATGCAGTAGCGGGACTACATTGTTTTGAATTCACCTGGGTTTTAGCAACTGTGTCTAATAAAGTGGCCTTTAAATGAATACTGCCTTGGAAGTGGATGTATATGTCTAATTTAGTGAGAAATTAAACTGCCACCTTTCCTTATTATGAGTTTGCATAAAATATAAACTGCCTCAGTTTTTTTTAGTATTTTTATTACAATTCTCACTGACCTCAGTATTTTAATGTAACACCTACATTATTTTTAATTTGTCTTTAAGTTTAAATTCTTCCTTCCTCCCCTTTTATTGCTTCAAAAAATGCTTTTTTGTTTAAAATGTGTCATAATTAATTTTCCACAAAAATCCAAGTCATGCTCCAATAGAACGGGAGTAATTGAATCGAAAGCTTTAAATGGCTTACAGAATAAGATTTACAGAATTATTTAAAAAATTAATTTTTAAGCCAAAAAATAGAATAAATAGAAATAGAAATCAAAAAAAAAAATATATATATTTAGAGATGTGTTTCTTTTTACAGTTTAAGTTACACGTTGCACGTTGCTAGAAAATACCTAATTTTTTTAATTTCCACATTTGCGATTTAAGATTTTTTTGTTGCTGCTGGAAAATTTTTTTTTGTGTGTTTAATAATTTCAAAATAAATTTTCTTTTCCAATAACGCATTAATTTAAACCTTTAATATACCTGTCAATTCTTTTTTTTTCCTAATGTTGCTATTGTATTTGTTAACTGCAGGCCGGGATAGAATGCTCTTGTATTTGTGGAAATTAATTTTCATATGGCAGTCGGTTGAGTACTTTTCAACTGTAGAGAATTTTTCCTCCCTTTATTAATATTTTCAATTTAATTACCATTATGGTAAATAGCAATATCGTCTGCAAAGGCTATTATACGAGTATCTTCTATTTTTGTCAAAATTCGTATATGCATAAGTTAAACAAAAATGGAGCATTCACTGCTGTGTTATTAAATACGAAAGAAATTCTATTAATTAACATATTGTCTTAAAAAAATGATATGCAATGGAAATTTAAACTCCATTAACTTATATATTAATCCTGGTATCCATATGTTGTCGAAAGCTTTTTCAAAGTCTATCAAACATGTTCCGGTGTATGATAATTTGTTTAGACTCCAGTGGATATTTGAAATGAGTAATTGCATGAATTGTCGAATGTTTGAATTTAACACCAAATCGTCTGTCGTTGGTGTCTTATCGTTTCTTATTTTCATGATAATATTTTACTATTGTATTGTTTATACAAGCTTCGAAAATCATGCTTATATTTGGTAATAAGCACGAACATTATTAGGATTACCGGTTTTTTTTTTCTTTTTAGGCAGTACGATAACTTTGGTTAATTTTCAAGCATGAGTAAAATAGCTATTGTTGACTATGTTATGGAAACGTTTATAATATTTACATATAATGACATCTGGCATATTATGTAGAACTATGTTTGGGATATTATCGGCAGCTGATGACAGCTTTGGTTTTAAGTTTTTAAAAATTAATGTGACTTTAAGTTTTTGAATGTGATCGTAAATAATAAAATTATTGCTATCCTGCATTTTATTTAGAGACTCGTTTTGATATGGAATTTCTAGCATTTTTAATCAAGCGGATAAAAAGTTGTACTTTGATTTTTGATATCGCTACACATTTTCTTATAGTTATCATTTATCAAATCAGCTTCAATTTGGTTTTCAGAAAATTAAGCTCTGTTTGTGTTAAAAAATATTCTAGTCTGTTAGATTGCATTAATATTGTGACTAACATTTCAGAGTGCAATTTTTTAATAATTGTGTTAGTAAATTAACCAACAGGATTCTGCTCTTTATGTTTCGGAACTGATGAGTTTATAGCATTATTTATTGATTGATCCAACTTGTTTAAATAAAAATCAATTTTTTTCTTTAAATTTCCTAATTTTTTTTTTTTTTAATTTAAATGGCACTTGGGAGTGTCACTAAACGACGTTCTCTAAGCTATTATGCTTGCAGTTTAATTCTCCTGCTAACATATAGTAGTTATCTTTTTTTTCCAAACATAAATAATTAAAGGGCTCTGTTCTGGTTTAAAAAAATTGCAACTATTTCCCGATGGATAGTAAAAGGCAATTTCAAAAAGCATTTTGTTTTTTTGACAACGGAATTTTTATAACTTAAAACTCTAAAATTTAAATGATTAAATAGTAAAATTGGTATACTGGCTGAACTTCATCCCGTTTTTTAATAATATTTCTGTTCCACCACCAATTTTTGCATATTTTCTATCATTTCTTAAAAGTGAGTAGTTTTCAAATTATAGCTTGTGCCTAAAGTTTAGTTTGCTTTCATTTAGCAAGACAATTTCTGGTGTTTTATTAATAATGAATTCATATCGTCTTGTTAATTTAATTAAGGAGTTAACATTTACTTGAATTATGTTAAGTTCTCTAATTTTTCTAGCCGTTATAAAAAAATTATATTTCTAGCAGAGAAAAAATAGTGTAATTCTGCATCAAATATTTTTCCCAGAATTGTAGGGTCCTTAAATCTGATTGCCCTTAACAGAGTTATTTGTGTGGGTGTTGTTAACTTAAAGCAGACGAAAATAAGTACAACATTAATAATAACAATGTCCTGTATACAGTTATTTGATAGCGATGATGTAAGGGAAAGTAGAATTAAAATCAAGCATGAATTTACAGTGCTCACTCACCCATAAGTATTATTTGCACAATTTTTATATGTCATGATCTCATATAGGGAATAATCAACCACTTATGCAACGAATAGCAAATATTCTCGCTGACACGTAAACACATAAATTTATACATTATCCTCCGAACATGCATGAAAGCTTAAATAAACACTAACAGTTTAAAAGCAAACAGCTAAATGACAAGCTTGGAATTTAATTCATTTTATTGTAGTTCAGAGATGGGAAATCAATTTATTTGAAATTATATTTTAATTATGTTGTAAAATATCCTGTTAGCTGGTGTGGTAAGTGTTAGCAATAACATGAATATTAAAAAATTTAATTAAATATAATATCTCATATTCTACAGGAAAGTATTCAATTATTAACATAATCAACATAACACAAGTACTAGAAATTATTAAGTCCTTAATTTATTTATTTTATTTATTTAACGGTCGAATTCTCAAATCTTTTTTAAAAGTTACATAAGCCTTAAATAAGCAAAAGTCGACAAAAAGAGCATTCACAAACGTTTAACAGCCTACGAAACCTTTTAAAAATATTTAATAAATATAAATGTTTTCTTGTAGCCTATGCCCCACTTTAAATAAAAAATTTTATGAATTTTTTTTTTAAGATGTTTTGTTTAAAACCATTAATTTATCATGGGGTAGTACAGTAGTTTTAAGAAGAAAATGTAAAGTGACAAAATTGTCGACAACCCAGACTTTTGAGGTTGCGTATCTCTAAAAAAATTATAAATATTTTTTCTTACCTGAAACATTTTAGTGGCGAAATAACATTTAACTGGTTTGCAATGGGTTATATTTAGTTCAAGATATTTTTGTAAGGATCCTGATAATTTATTAAAAGATATTTCCTATGACACCCATACTGGCCTGTTCCGCTTAAGAATGTTTAAAGTATTTCAAATTTTATATTTAATCTTAAGGGGACCGTAGCTTTGGAAATATGAGGTTTCGTATATTTTATCACATAAAATTTTCGCATAATAATTAATTTATCTGAATTCCTGACGTCTTTTTATTTCATTTGCAGCTAATGGGCTAAACCAAATGTGTAAAATAAGTTTATTTGAATAGTGAAGTGTATAAAACATAAGCAGCTCTAAATATAACACGTTGTTCGAATGCATCAAGTTTAAAATATAAATGATTAAAAGAGTTACCAGGTAAAAACGTAAAATTGTACAGCTTTCAATAACCTTAAATATGAAAAGACAAATTTTATGAGTAGTCTGTAAATTATAAATTTTTTTATAGACATTGTAAAAGGTTTCAAGGCGGATTATTAACAAGCACTACAAAGATACACACACATTTTTCTTCGATTCTTTTTAATTTTTAGTTTTTTACATCCATCGCAAGTCAGCAGTACTGTACTCTTTAGTCATATTTCTATTAGATATTTGATATATTGGAATAAATGCTCATATTTTTTATTATATGTAGAACTTTATTTTTATACTGTATAGAATTCCTGGGATATTTAAACTTTCTAAAGATAACACATTATTGCCGAACTGCTCAACTCTGGTAATATGCGGCGCTATTTGTTCTCCATCTGCACTTGGTTAATACAATATTATAAAACTGCAAAGAAATCGATTAACAGTTAAATATTTATGAACTTATTACCATTTATTTTTCAACCGGGTCATCTCTGCTGAGGCCTTAAATCACTATTTTTCTTTTGTCTATTTTATCAACTGTTAAAGAACAGCTTAAATTTTCATTTATTCTCTATTATTATTATAAGAATTCTGATAAATCGGAGCGATAGTTTGTTGCAATTAATGATTAAAGTAAATGAAATCCTATCTTCGGTAAATTTTTTGATATAGTGTTACATTTTTTGCTAATATTTAAATCTAATTTGTACCTATGAATATTAAAACTAATTAAATAATGTTAAAAAAATAACAATAAATACAAATTGAATCTATGAAAAATTTTTTAAACATTTGAATATTATTTTTCATCAGCCGTAATAACAGCTAAAATAAATAATCGATAAACGCGCTTCTGCACAGATATTTATTTATCATATACAAACATTAGTTATTTATTAAAATATTTGTTACTTCGTGTCTAGCCATGGTATAAAAAAATATTTTTTCTAATAATAATTGACTAAGAAGATCACAAAAAAATTAATTTTTTTCAATGCACAGTTTGTTATCTCGATTAATATTTTATTAGTTAAGTGTTAGTGTGTTTGTTAAAAAACCCATAAAAAAGGCAAATAAAATGCTTAAAGACCAACCATAAGGTGATCGCCAGTATTTTTTTTTTTGCGAAAGATTTTTATGAGCAACTAAATTTTTTACGAGTCCTATGACCATCATAAAAGCATCTAATACTTATATTGAGACGGTTATTACATTTATTTATAGCATCAATTTATTTAAAATATAAGTGTTTAATTTTTCCAGTATATTTCTAATATTATTTCTCTTTTATTTGAAGAATTTTGACCCCACTTTTGTAAATACAAGAAAGCAAGTTCTTGTGTGACACAAAGTTTAAGGTCAAGGTTAACGCAATTATTTGTGTTAATAATATCCTTAACATGCAACAGATATTTTTCTTTATTTCAGCTGTAGACATTTTATTTAATATTTTTGTTAAGTCTACAGTAACAGATGTTAAGATTGCTTGCGATTTTTCTCTTTAATCGAAATATTAATTTTTTGTTTTAATTAAATTACTTGCAAAGAGAAGGAGAAATTAAAGAATAATGCTAAAAAATTTAAATACATGTCTGTTTAATTTTATATTTATATGTAGTTTAGAAAAAATTATAAAGCCTTGAAAAATAATACAGCCTTGAATAATAATAGAAGCTTGAAAAAAATTTAAAAAGAAAATTCCTTGCAGAGACAGCTAATTCAAACTTGCTTTTATTTTGCTGCAATTGATAAATAGTTTTTTTCATTTTTTACTATATGCCGTTAGTTAAAGGCAGGATTTTGCCGGACCGATAAATGGAATTTCAACGTCAAAACTACACTTATTATTTTTTAGCCATTGATTATTATTATTATTATTATTATTATTATTATTATTATTATTTATAAAATAACAACAGAAAAAGTTTTAATGATGAAAAACTATTTATTAGGCAGACAAAATCTCACCTTTTAGTAACGAAAAATTATATTAATGACTCATAGGTTTCCTCAGTTTATAGCATTTGTCCCCCTATTAGAAGAGTACTTTTAAGCAAATTTTGTTGGAAATTTGCACACTCCAGTTAAACTTTTTTTTTTTTTATAAAGGTGAACGTTGTATCAATTTCTTTACAAATAAAAATATTAAAATTTACAAGAGACAGAGATGACGTGACTTATAACATACTAAATAATGAACGTAGGTAAACAATAGAAAGGAAAGCGGAACGAAATAAAAATCTAGCAAGTTTAAGGGAGCGTAAAAGATTTTTTTAGTTTTTATATTTAAAAAGTACTTTAAAAGGTGATGCTCACAAATTGAAATCATTAAAAGGGAAGAGAAATCAATTTCGAATGTAAACTTTAAATACAGATATTTAGTAAATATTTTTTTAAGCGATGCGTGATATGGTTTCAGGTGTGGTTTCCAAACCACTTTATTGCTGGAATTAATAAGTATTTCAACAGGTGCATTTATAGATACTATTTAGATAAAATTATGATATGATACATAAGTTTAAAAGTTTGAATTACGTTTACTATCATGAGAAACTAAAGAAAATTTTATAAAAAACAATTTTAAATAATATATAAAATAAAAAAAAAAATAAAAAATATATAAAAAAAAAATTAGTAAAATAATGAATATAAAGATCATCTTAAAGCAGTTATAGGTGAAGTTTAAGCCAACCCAATAAACGTATTTTCTCATATGTTTACATTTATACCAATATTCACAATAAGAATAGTTACTTTTTTTCCTTATGGATAAACGTACGGGTTCTTTTATCCGTAAGTACCACTTTGACACATTAAAAATTAAATTCTTTTATATTTCTTACTTCGAAACTCTTTTTATTCTGTTGTTCTTTCTCTGTAAGAAGTTTACGCCAATATAAAAGGTTTATTTTTAGTGTTTTATAATTAGTTTTTCTTTATTCTATTTAATTTCTAAAAACATTTCAGAAAGAAAAAATATTTACAAATGCATACGGACGTTTTCCAGAGAAAACTGGAAAAATTAGACACCAGCAGAATAAAATGCTGCGTTTCCTAGATCGCTACATCCGCAACAGCATTCAACTATAGCGATTTGTAAAGTTAAAGTTGAATTAACGATGTGTGTAGTCTTTGGCATTTTTTAAAAATTGTCATATTTTTTTAAAAAAATTGTTATTTGTATAATAATCATGAAAAGTTTCAATACACTATTTTGTACAATAAAGTGCACAATCTGACGATTTACGATTTTGAAACTGAATAGTTAGATATTACAAAAATGGATAAAACAAATTTTCCCGTTTTACATTGCAAATGTTTTTGTTAACCTACTATTGTTATTCTAATTTATTAAATCTAATTTATTAAATGTAAAATTGATTTTGACGAATTCGGTGATTAAAAAATATGATAGCCCTGAATACAATTACAAATTATATATTTAATCCTAAACTGTGAAGCAATGTTTCTCAATTATAGTAAAACAGCCCACAATATCTTGTTTGCTAGACTGGTAGTTAGTTAAACATAACATTTGAGGTATAAATCAAAAGCTAAGAATGTTGCGAGAATTTCTCTCTGTTTGTCATCATTATCAATGTAAACTTTTGAAGAGTTTAACACATTTAAAGTAACGGATGACTGAAAGAAAACATCAGCATTTAGTGCGGAGGTTTAGTTTGTTTTATTAGCAATCTTTTTGCATGTAAACAGTTTTTGTTAAACCGCAGCCCCCAAGAGAAGGATATAAAATAATAATTTAAGGCTGTTGTCATACCTTTCGGTGAGGACCGTCGACAATGGCTGTTTATTTGGTATGATTGGCGAGCGCTTTCGATGTAAAGACGTCATTTAATTTAATTTAAGGCTTTAGGAGTAGACTTGGTTATTAGTGCAGTCAGAATACTAAATCAAAATGCTACTTTAAAATAAAATAATTGAATTTGATTTCTAGTGGTAATGCTAGTGCCCACAGCCATTTAATTAATTATTCAACTCACTCATTTGAGAAACTCTAGCCACATTTAAGATAAGCTAAGGCTGTCTTTTATGTTTACAAAATTTAATTCATCATAAGAAGTGGACTAAGAAATCAATAAAACAAAGCAGCAAAGCATAAACTTAGTACTCCAAATATTTTCAATAAAAAAAAAAACATTCCTTTGTTATTTTAATTGTGATTTAAAAATTTTATTTTGTAATAATCAACCTTAATAATCATTTTTATTATCTTAAACATCAGATTGTTGCTTTATTTAAAAGAAAGTTAAGTTTTTCATGTTTTTAAAGGAATAAAAGGTCAGTCCTTGCCTTTGTTGTTATTGTGTTTTCTTTTTCATTTTTTAGATTTATTTAATTTCTTGCTTGTGTATTGTGAAACACAAATATTTACAATAAAATCTTATAACCCTTGAAGATTTCAAATAATTAAGGGCTTAATTCAAATAAAATTGAAGAAACGTGCAAAAGATTATTCAAAAACTGTTGGATTGTAAAAGTAAAAGAGTTTAATTTTTTTTAGCTTGAAATTATTAAAATGAATTTAAAAAAATTTAATTAAAGGAGATGGTTAAAACTGATTTTTTTTAACAAAATTAAGCAGTAATAAAAAGATTTTTTCTCTAATGTCAAGAAAAACAAAAAAAAAAAAAGTTAAAAATAATTTTGGAATATTTGTGATTAAATTAAAAGTTTCACCACCCTTTTTAAAAATGTATAACAAAATTATTTTGTTTTTTACTATTTTTTTATAAACAAAGTGAAATATTTGTAAGCCATGTTATATTTAAAAGTTTTTGCATTACAGAAGTTGTAGTAAATCAGTTTCAAAGTTGCTGCACAATAAGTTTGTTTCATAAAAAAAATATTTTTTTTTAATCAATAAAATAATATTTTAGAAAATCACGACTGATTTAAAATTATTGTTTAAAAAATGTAGGTTTATAGACTAATTTTATATGAGATTAGTTTATGGCTGCCATCATTATGTTGGCAACATGACACAATAACATTAAAGGCTACTATTGTTAAGTTCTTTACATCATAAAAGATGCTGCCAAGTTTCCAGTGTTTTTCAAATCGGTGAAGTTGCATACTTTCACTTTTTATCTCGTTATTCATTGTACTGTAGATTGATTTGGATACTTAGTTACCTCCTTACAAAATCTTAATAAAATTGATTTAGAAGTTTTTGTCTGATACGTACACAGACAGAAAAACATTTTTAAAATTGATGCTTCGTTAGAAACTATTTCATTTGATATCTTTCGCTACCTAAGAGATAGGCTTAGATATTCGTCCCAGTTTCTTCTTAATTGCCATTTGATTTTTCTTAAAGTTAAAACATGACAGTGTTCAGCATTTAGAAAGCAATAATTTTCAATTCAGTTTTCCAGATATTAACAGAAAATAAAAGATTGATCCAAAGATTCAGCTTTGGACGAAGTTGAAAAACCACTTTGCTTAGATTATAAACTTACGGCCAGTTCAAAACTAATATAATAACAAAAATTACAAATATCTTTTAGAAGTTTTAATTAACACTCGCCTAACAATTCTTGAGGCCAAACCTTAACAAATTTTAAAGATACGTCGATAAAAAGTGCAAATAATTATTTAAGGTGCCTTTAGACGAAATGTTTTTAACATATGACTTGTCAAATTTTCTATAACAAAATAAATGTGTATCGTGTAAACGGTTTTAAACATTCCTAATGTTAAATAAATATGTGGAAGTCTTATGACAAATTTTTATTTAGAGTGTGTTCTATTTTTATATGACAAAGCATATGACTTCCAGTGGTGCAACTATTTCTTTCTTCACCTGTTCCCTTTTTAAATGATCAAAGAGTGCACAAAACACTAAAATCGTTGGAAGATAGAGTTGACATCTTTATTAGCTTTAACAGAGCTGCTCACCAAACAACTGTTGTAAACAATGATTTACTTTGTAGGTTATGTCAGAAGTAATTTGTATGTACGTTTAAACGCGAAATTTAAAGCCACGTGTAAAAATGAATTCTTTGACATACATTAGGAATTACATGTGGATTTTCACACTGACAAGTCATATAGAAAAACTCAAAAGCCTTTCAAAATTCATTTATTAATCTATGCTTTAGTACTAAAAAGTGTGGCTATTTTAGTACTTTTAGAGTTGGTTTTTTCATTTCTTCATTTATCACAAAATTTTTAAATTAAACCTTTGGCCCATCTTAGCACCTTTTCAAAAATGAAGTTAGTATTTTTAGAATTCTTTGCAATTTCATACCAGCATACTTTGCGTACGCAGGGTTTATATGCAGAAAATAGCTTTAAAAAGTATTAATATAAATCTGTTAATGTAAAAGTGGAAGTATTTGTAACACTGAAGCTCTATTTTCACTTAAATATAAAAACTAAGATAGTAAAAATTTTAAAGTTTCGGTTTAGTGACACAATCATGTGCGGATAATTATATTTTTATAAATATGAAAAGCATTGGTTTAATGACAGGATTGTACTTATACTTCTTTTTTAACTTAGCACCATATTTTAAAGCTAATTTTTAATATTCAATTTTAAATAAAAAGGGTTTTTGTCTTGAGTTGAGAATGGTTTTCTCAAGTTGATTATATTTGTCATAAATTATGAATTACGTGTTGTTGTGGTAGAACTAAACTACTGGAAGATGGATTTATTATATTTTTGTATTACACACGCGTTTCAAATTTTATTAATTCTAGCCATTTTTGTTGTCGTTTTTTTACGTCAATCTTCTTCCAAATATCTGGATAGCAAATTTTTAGAAATTATATTGCAATAGTTTTTTACATTTTTAATATATTTTGGTTGTAGTATTCTATTTTCAGACTTTTATTGTAAAGCTTTTCCCAAAAAATGAATTTTTTAATACAAAAACTAGTTGTTTAATACCTGCTACAAATGCATACACGTAGTAAAAGATTACGGAATAGCAAAGTATCTAATAAAAATATTTAGTTCCTTCAGTAAAAAAAAACTGACAAATGAAAAATGTAAATATATTAATTCCCTTAAACTTAAATTACTGCCTTAAATAAATTTATACTTTTCTTTTAACTCAAACACGCATTTTTTAAACGTAAATTTGGGC
This sequence comes from Cistogaster globosa, assembly GCA_937654795.1. Taxonomy (NCBI): domain Eukaryota; kingdom Metazoa; phylum Arthropoda; class Insecta; order Diptera; family Tachinidae; genus Cistogaster; species Cistogaster globosa. The sequence continues at coordinate 71,614,554 of OW569406.1, forward strand.
ACTTTAATTAAAATCAAAAAACTCTTGGGACGTTATTTTAAATTTGAATAAATCTTCTTCATTACGAACTTTTAAAATAAAGACAAACAAATTTGCAAATCTTAACAAAAGTTAATTTTTATAAGAAAAAAAAATAAGCATTTTAAAAATTAATTAAAATTCTTTTCGCAATAAATTAACAGAAAAGTTCTGAAAGAATAAAATATTCCTAAAACTAAATTCCTTTCCATTTTAATTAAGGTGATGTGGATAAAACAGCAAAAAGTCATGTCAAAGTACAGAAATTAAGAATAAAAAGCGAATGTAAAGATATCAAATTAGTAACAACAGCCAGCCAAAACGCCAATAAAAAGTGTGAAGGTAGTTGAAAGACCAGTTGTACGACGTTTATATTTACAGTATGGCATCAAAAGGACTACAGAAAAATCAATAGACAAAAGCAAACTTATTTAAACCAAAAGCTAAACAAGCTATAAAAAACTAGGAAAGGCAACAAAAAGGAATTGTGGAAAGAAAAATGTGAATAGGACTATAAATAGAAACACTTGTTGCTTTACCTAAATAAAATTGAAGAGAAAAACTATTTGCTCACCGATAGACAAGTGTCATCTGCAGGGGAAAAACAAACAAAGACACCCGTTTGGAAACATTTAAAGTCACAGTTTTAAGTCGCAAAGGCTAAAAGTCTTTAAGGTAACAATGGATTGATTTCAAGCGTTGCTTTTGCATCAACTTCTTCTGTGTTTTAAATGTCATGTGGAAAATAATATAATTTCAGACTTATAAAAGGTGCTTCGAAACTTATGTAATAAAAAAATTAGTCGCCATCTGTGAAGTATAGTGCTGACAGCAATTAGAAGAGCCAGTTTGACAATTGGTGTATTTACATAAGTAATGATAGTCAAAAGGCGAATTTTTATTTATAAAACGAAATTATTCTGAAGAATGAGAAACTTGTGAATTTGTAAACTATTTAAATCGCCAAAATCGATTGTCAAAAACATGCACTTTTCGTTGTTGGTTTTAGTCCGTAAGCGCCGCTGGACTTTACTTCTACTAAAATGAGTTTGGTGACCTAGGAAATAATAATGTTAAATTCGATGATACTGACTGCGGCAATATGCAGCTTACGCAACATGTTATAATGGCAACGGACGTAAAAAAGCCACATTGAGTCCAAATGACCAGTTTAATTTTGCGCAAACTTATGAGGGAGATTTGACCGGTGAGACATTGTATTGTAAGCCATATTCTTTGGAATTTATAAATCAATAAAACATTACAATATATATAACGAAAAATAAATGTATATTGTTATATTAAACCAAATTGCACATAAATCTTGGGACACCCTGTGCACATGCACAATGAAAACATGTCCCACTTTAACACGGATTTTTGTTCTGGCTTCTATTCCTATAAAACAGAGAAGCAACCAAAAGTAAAAGCAAAATATGCTACGCAAAGCACTGAAGCACTTTAAAGTTTAAAGTAATTTGTTGTAATGCTGATGCTGGTTCTTGTATGAAAATTTTTTATTAAAATGTCGTCCATTGTGGGCTTTATTTTAAAATTGTGGGATTTTCTTTTTGTTGTAATTTTTTGCCATTTAATTTTAATCGATCAGTGTCACCTGCGAAGAAAATTTTATTGGATTTGCGTAGTTCATGAAACCCTTATTGCATACTTAAAATTTTGTCTTTTCTCAAATTGGACCGTTTTACCATAAATTGCTTAAATTTTCGGAGATGTGATACAATTTTAACTTTTTTTTAATTTTTTGTATTTGTTTAGTTTTTATGTATGTGAACATAAATGACACAATTCAAAAATCCAACAAAAATCAAACAAAAAAGGATTCACCTTAATATTTTTCTAATGTCCTAAACTATATGTTTTTATATATGAGTGTTCCAATCTCTATCTCACTTTTATGAATTTAATGTTAGGGAGGATAAAATTTGTATGCTCGTGTAAAACGTTCCTAAGAAAGCAATTTTGGATCAATCGGCCTTTTCCTTTACAAACGGCTGAATTAAATCCAAAATTTTTGATTCTGTCCCGCTGTGCTTTTTCTAAATTACATTTAAACATAATTTTTACAATTTTTAATGACATCAGTTTTATAGATTTGAAGAATAATTTATTTTTGGCACATATTTATTTTTACTGTGAATCTTAAAAAAAAAAACAAAACAAAATCAAATTAAAAAATTTTAAGTCCAGCTAATATTAGTCGAAAAATATATTTATTGTTATAAAATAATATGGACAGATTTTAGAATATATTCTGGCAAAAAATTGCAACATAACATAACTACAACATTGAAATATAAATACTTTGAGTAAACAAAGTATAATTTTGGCATGATTTATTGCGAACTTTACCTCTCAGTAATAAACAAATTATTTTTATCCAGTTTCTTACAAATTTGGAAAATTTTATTACAATTTTGAAAACAAGTATCTTTATTATTTTGTTAGTTGCTCATCTTTACCTTTATATTTCCCCTGATAAAATCTCGTTGTTCAATGTTCATTTTGACTAAACTTTTTACAATTTAACGAAAAAATAAATGTGCTACAAAATATATTTTATTTAAATTTTATTAAAGGTAAAAAAAAAATACTTTTGAATTTTGCCTCGCAAAATTTATATATTTGCAACAGTTTTTAAGACTGTAAGAAACATGAACATCATGTATTTTCGTTTTGTAGAGTTTATCTTTTTTCAATTGTAATTTGCAAAACAATAAATATTTGTGGTCCCGGGAAATTTGTATATTTACTAGAATTTTACTCTTTTTGTATATTTAAGAAACACAAGCATAATTATGTAATATAATAGTTTTTAAATTATAAAAAAGATTTTTACGTCTGATTAATATTTTTGTTTAAACTTAAAATATGCAAGGTAGTGTTACGTATAAAATTGAAGAGCTACAGTTGTAAAACTAAATTCACGACGTGCTTGGCAAAAACTTTTTTTTGTGAAAAAACGACAAAAAATCTTTATTAAGTTAATATTCTCTTAAAAAGACTTTTTATACTTTTTTTATAATATTTATGTGACAAAATTTATTCATGCTTGAAATCTGACCGTTTGTATAATAACTTGCGTATAGTGCAATATGATTTCAATTAATAAAATACAATACGTTTTAATAAAATATTGATGGCAGATGCTCTAGTAAAATATTAAATTTTTTATGCAATTAAACCCATTTAAAAGAAAGTGTTATAAAATAAAATTTGCTTGTATTTAACTTTTTATAACCACACAATAAGTTTAATAAAATGCACAAATTATAATTTATTTTACTTACTTATACAATATTTATTTTACCAAAAATAAGATTAAATAAATATGTTGCGTTATATTTTTCTAGTATCTAATTTTTCCTGTTTTCCTTAAAAAAAATTTTTACAAAATTTTTATATATTTTTCGTTCTAATAAATCTCAAAATTAAAATGTATGTGAACTTAAGCCAAATTAAAATAATTCAGTTGGCTATTGTTTTGAAATAAAAAAAACTAAAAAAATAAATGATTGAATTATGAACACGTTTTCTTATATTTCTATTTTTCTTAGCAACAAAGTTATTTTATTTTCACTGAATTATTATTTTGAAAAACACTGTCATTTTTATTTAAGTAACTTTTACGGCTCAATAATATTTAATCAAACGTAGTTGGGACGTTAAGGGCCAGTATCACAACTTGCCGTCAGTTAAAAGCAGTATTTTGTGGAATCAATAATAATAATATAAAATGGAAGTTTTAATATTGCAAAGCTATTTATCAGGTAGACAAAATCCTACAGTTAACTAACGGCAAGTTGTAATCATTTTCCGTGCTGATATAGGACTTAGAGTATCCAGAATCTTTTCATGCTTAAGTTTTTTGTCCTCATAATTTTTCAGTTTAAATCCCTAAGAATCTCTCAAAAAATAACTGTTACAATCTTATGAAAAAAAATATAAAAATCTTTAACACCAACCACCCAACAACTATTAAAAATAATAATACAACAATATATTTCAAGTGAAAGTATAAAAATGAATAACACTTCAAGGAATAACAAGAGCAAAAGCAAACGGCAGCCACAACAATAATAATGGCCAAGTTTGGCGAGAGTTTAAGCAAATTTAACCGCCTTGAAGTATTTAAGATTCTTAAACTAAAATCAACAATAAAAACGAACGTAAAAAGCAATTAAACTGACATTTACGAGCAAATGATTTTTATTTACAGACTGACTGATTTAAAGCAGGAGATAAATAACTAAACGAACCAAAATAATGCAATTTTTGCTTGAAATCAGGTAAAAAGAGTGACAGAGATGTCCAAAATCAGAGGCGTTTAATGGGATCCTCACATTATTAAAATCTTAAAGAATCAACTGCATATTAAAATAATTCCAAATAGACATTTAATATAAATAATAACAAAAAGTATTTTTACAGTTATTTTTTAGATAATATGAATTTTTTGGTTTAGTTGAAGGGTCTTTTAAACAAGGAATATTTATGTACTTTTATTAAATTATATTAAAAAGATAAGTGAAAAATAAAAAGACCTTTAAAAAATTATTTTTCAGAAAAGTACTTTTTCTTTTAAGGGTCATAATGAACACAAAAAACGTCTTCTAATAATTTGTTTTGTCTTCCTGGGAAAGTGAGTAAATTAAAAAAGGTCGGCAGTGAACACGTTATTTAAATTTTTCAATTGTACTTTGTTAATTTTTTTACTTTATGTTTTTTCTTTTAATCATAATGTTATTAATAATTACGTTTTTTTAAAAAAGCTAAAAATATTTTACAAGTCTGTGCGTTTCAAAAATACAATAAAAATTTGTAATAAAAATTAATGTAATAAACGTTCCAATATTTTGTTTTAACTAATTATTTACTCTGAGTGTAATCAACGCGATGTGTGAACAGTTCTTACGCGGTTTTTGAATTGAGTAGAACTTCAAAAAACATTAAGTAGAATCGTAAATTTTTAATTAAAGAAAAAAAAAATATATTGCAATACTTTTTGTGCATTAAAAGAGTCTCGGAAATTCTATGCTGAACTCCAACGATAAAAACTCTTCTGAACTCAATGATTCAATTTAAAGTTTATTACCAATGTCGGTTTTTTTTTCTTGGTTTGTTAAAAATATACTTTCGATCATATCCTGGAAAAACATTAGCTACTTAACTTTTAAAATATTTATAAATACTTTATAAATCTGCCAATTATTTTATCTTATTCAACATTGAACTAATGATTGTCATTTGCCTTCTTTTCTATAAATTTAAACTTAATGCCATTAAATAAAATCAGTTATTGTTAAAAACATAAAAAACTATTGTGAAATCGAGCAGAATAGAAAACAAACACACTCACACTAAATGAATACGGACACACTTCAGTGTAAAGAAAATAAATATTAATACAATACATTTACAGATGCCTTTATCTTTACCTATAAAAATCATCATTAAAAAGGTAAATGTAATATTTCTTTTGATGCTTTAACATTTTTGTCTTTGAGTTACATAAAAAGAATGACGACTATATTTATTTTATTGCACGAAAAGGAGATATATAACTAAAAAGGATAAAAGTAAAAGGTATTCTGAGTGTTAAGTTACAGTATTTGCTTTTAAATTGAAATGTAATATTGCTTGCCGAACAGAGAGTGGTCAATTTTATTTAAGCTTCTTTAATTATATATTTCAATAGCATCGACTAACTAATACTTAACTGTCAAGACATCACTAAAAGGTAATCAGTGAAAATAAAGACATGTCTGAGATTGTCACTGAATTGCAGTTCAAAAGTGAAATATTTGTTTGACACTTGTTCATTTTATTCTTCCTTGCTTTCTTTTAAACACGCAAAAGTAAGCATAATAAAGCTTTACACAAAAAATATTAAGAATATTTTAGAAAAAGAAGTGATGTTCAGGCAAAATTGGTTGTCACAGAGAGTGTATCATCTGAATCATGATGGCTAGATACTTGAAAAAAAAATGTATCCCAAATGCTTTTATCTGAAGATTTGTTGAACTGTATTTATTTTTCATTTTATCATTTAAATTTTATGGGGAAAATTATTAATGACTTTTTATTCGTATTTTTTTTTTTGTTCTTTGTTTTACTCATCTCTATCGGGTACACGTGATTGTTTATATAACATTTTGATACAATTTACTATTAAATGTTATTGCTTATCATAATAATACTTATTGCTGTTAACTTCTATTAACAAACATGACCCATTCTGGAATACTTTCGATATTTTGCATTTATCGCTCAAATTAAATGAACAAGACTTAAGTCTTCCCCTGTTTGTGTTCAATTTTAGGTTGAATGTTTTTTTTTTGTAATCTTTTCTTTGGGAATTTTTCTTTTCTTCATTATATTAGATCATTTTCTGTAAGTACATGCATACAAGCTTTCGTTTTATTATTTAAATTCATTTATACTTCTTGGCTAATAGTAGAAAGAACAGTTTTGTTTCCAAAGAAGTTCTTTTTGCCAGGGAGAGAGATGATCTACAGAAAGTGTTATCACGAAATTTAATACACTTAACTCTTATGAAAAATTAAATTTACTTAACTTAAAGTTTTAAGCAACCAATCTTTTATAAAGGTTTATCTAAAAAGAGATAATTGATTAAAATATTAAAAATAAAATAAATTTCTTTACAAACAAAACAAAAGATATAAATTAATCTATTCTAAAAGAAATACTGCTAAAAAGCTGCTAAAAGCGTTAAAATATATTTATAATTTATAGTTTTCTTGTATTCTTTTTACCAAAAAGCTGTAACAGTTACAAAGAAAGTGTTTATTCGGCTAAATATCCAAGTCATACTTCTACAATTCCTAAGTCTTATTTCCGCAACACTTTTATATTTGAAACAAAATTATTCATTTCATATAATATAATTTGAAGCACAGAATATAGCCAAGTAAAAAATTATCAGTTGATGATAAGGAAATCTTATAAAATTTTAGTATTTGCTAAACACACCTCGTACATATTTGGTGACAGAAAATGCTGTGCATATAAAAAATGCTTTGCATGAATCATAAAATTTGAATTATCCAATTAAAATTAAGCAGACTCCATGATTGCACTTGTTGCATGTGAATGAAGTTTTGAGTATTTGGTTGCCTCATGGTGTAGTTTTTGACATTATCACCTTGCATTTTTTATTCATTTATGTTTAGAAAAATATAAATAGTAAAGCTTATATATAATTAGAAGTTTTTTGTTTGTGGTCAAACGTGAAATTTCCATTAGAAAAATAAACGGCAATATTTCCTAATTCTAGGAAATATTTTTAATTTAAATAAAAAATATAAATATTTAAAGTTTTGTACTAAATGACAGCATCGAAAATCATAAAAATATAAGAATTTAAATTTTTCTTGTTAAGCTTCTTTTAGTTAATCAGTGTCGTTCTTGAGAAAGATCAAGATATGTTAGCATCATAATAGACGACTATGAAAGTTGCTATTATTTGTAGAGTACATTATTATTAGAGTATATATTTCATGAGATAGGGTTGCTATAGTTTTTAACCATGTTTTAAGAATTTGGATATGGGGAGTAATTGTGATACAGATTTATATCAATGTCTGAATCGTATAGATATAACCTGATGGTGATCATATCACTCAATCGAAACAATGCAACTCTTGGCTCCCTTTTGCAATTTAGGTTTAAACTACAGCCACGTTATTCCCTGAGAGACTACTTCACGTTATATGAATAAATCTCCAATTTCCAGACATCGGAAGTCCTTCTAGAGCTGTGCAGGTCATGAACAAAGGCTAAGATGAAGCGAATCACACAATTGACTGATATTTTACTTACCACTTTCGTTTGATTTTTTAAATTTTTAAATGCGGTTGAAGGTGAGAGGTTGAAGGTGGTTAGTCGGTCTAACATGTCTAAGCAAGGACGGTAAGATCAGGGCAAAAGTAGCCCTGATAACCCAGTCCTGCCTAATTTTGATTTTAAATGAACTCTGACTTTAAGACCAAAAAGTATAAGAAATACAGAGGAAATTTTTAACATCATTAGGAACATATTTTTACACCTTTTAGAACAGCTTGTTATGATCTAGCTTTACAAATTCTAAACTTGCAGTCAGATAACAGGCGAAAAGTTCCTTGGACAGCCTTATCATGTCATCATTTACCAAGAAAATGTTATTTTTTCTTTTTAAAAATTTATTTTATAATTTTATACACACAAAAAGCAAAAAAAAGCTAATAATATAAGATATTTTATTTCTTTTGCCCATGATGGTCGGCTATTGTGATGAAAATCACTACTTGTCATATATTAAAATGTTTGTAAAATATTATATATAAAATAATAAAATATTATAAAATACATAACAATTTCTAAAAATTTTACAACAAAAGTTCTCAAGTCTTTCATAAAGTTAGAAAAGGAAATAGGAAACCTAAACATAAATGTTGTATGACTGTAATACAACTTTTTTCTAATTTTATTTACTTTGCCGACGTTAACTTTTATATAGAATTGTTAAGAAAATGTTGAAAACATTTTATCGCATAATAATGAGCTCTTTTGTATAAACGACTTCGTACATAAAAAAATATATAACTTAAATGTTTACAATTAAATATAATGAGTTAAAAGAAATTGTGTTTTTCTAATTTTTTTATTTTATTTATTTATATTTTATCCTTTTTAAAACTTCAGAATTAAAAATATTATTTAATATGACTATTATTTTTTTTTAAGTTTAATGAACATAATTTGATTTGGTTGGCAAAAAGCACTTCAAGGCACTTACTTTTTACCAAACAGTGAATTGTGATTAATTTTCAAGTTCCAGCATTATTGTGGTCATTCTTTACAACATTCAATTGTAATATCTCTTTAAAAAAAACTGTATTTTATTGTGAAGAAAAACAAGAGAATGGTAAGAAATTTCGTTTTTTAATTTTTAAGATAACTAAAGGCCCAACAGCAAATCTCCTTTTTTAATCTAATCTCATAACAAAAATTCGTATTATATGTTCTTTCCCATTGATATAATCTTCCGTTTCAAATCAGTCGAACACTAGAAGCAAATCGGGAGACAAAGTTGCTTTTGGCTTCTATTAGAAACCGAAATTATGGTTACCCCTAGTTGGCTCAATTACTATAAAAACATGAAAAGCAGTGCATGAAGCTTTTCAACCTCGAAGATGTCATAAAACTGTTCTAATTGCGATAAAAGGGTTAAGCGACAACATATTTAATTTCTGTTGTGGTTTTCTGGAATATCATTGCTGCGTGAGCAAATTTTTCACAAAATTTTTCACCGGAACCGATAAGAACTTTTTTTAACTAATTACTGAAGCAGGCTTATTTTGGGCCTTATTTTGGAGTATTAAAAAGTCAGGCATTTACAAAAATAATAATTGTGAGACATGCCCTTTAAATTGCATATCTTACATTAGTGTGGCACATTTAAGTAAGAAGAAGAGATATCGATTAATTGGTAAGACATAAGTTTAGCATAGTGGGACTTAATTCTCATGAAGTATTAGCGGTGGTAGCGCGTTTATAGAAATTAGTTAGAAGTTACGTAAAAAATACTTAGGAACGTTGTGAAGAAATACATAGATAAATAAGAAGAATGCTGAAGAAGAAAATAAATTGTATTTTATTAAGTCCTACCTGTATCAGACTTAATCACATTCATTGACGTATTTAATCATGTTTTTTTTACATTAACAAGTTTAAGTTTATTATGCACTGATTCAGTATACAGTGTGCACTTTTTAAAATTCATATCAAATAAACATTGTTTTCCATTTTAGCTTAAGTCGTACATAACATTGACTGTTACGTGTGTAAACAAGTGTGAAGCAAAACATGACACTCAAAAAAGTTACAAATGCAGTGAAAAAAAAAAAATAAAAATTATTTAAAACGTACAAGCTGATACTTGCATGTGCTTCAAACTCAACACTACTATTAATACTCAGTCATAATTCCAAAACTGTACATGCGATTTTTCATCTATCGTAAGCAAATCTTATCTCTCAACAAGTGAATGCTGCAAATAAGAGAAATTTCACTTCAAGGATTGTTTCACTCTATTGCTAATGTTTTTTATCAAATCATTTAATTTTAACTTTAGCGAAACGAGTAATAATTCCACAAGATAATTTACATTTCAAGGCAAAATTTGTACGGCACAGTGCATAAAAGCTCTGACTCCTTAATAAAAATCATTGATTTTTGGAAGTCACCAATTATTTAGTGCGGCAAATATAGAAAGAACAAAAGTCGTTTCCAGTGTTAGGATGCACAGTGTGAAATATGGCTAACAAACAGAATATTAAAATTTTAAAGTTTTTTATGATTTTATTGAAACGACGAATATGGAGTAGTTGAAGTCAATACTGTAAACATAAATTGCTCGGTTTTGCAGTAAAAAAAAAAAACTTTTTTGTATCAATTTACAGTTTGAAGAACCATTTGAAGACTTTATTTTCTCAAATAAAATTTAATACAAAAAGAATTTACTTCTTATCAAAATAAAATAAGTCCCAAATAAAAAATACTTTACCTTAAATTACTTGCAACCCCAAGAAAATTAAAATAAGCCAAATTATAAGAAAAATTTAAAAATAATCTAATTCAAAGATAACTTTTTCATTCTGCGTAAGCCCCTTTGTAAAATTTGAAATCAGTAATGAGCTGCTGATGCAGCACTTACACGAGGTTTAAACAATTTCCTTAAAACGATGCCTTGGATTTAAAAGACATTAATTACTTAACATGATATTTAACCAGCTGTTGGTATTTTTATATTAATTTTTTTCCAAACCACAGCAATATTTTTGCTTCAAATTTCCAAAAATTGCAAAAACCTATGTAAAGGGCATCTTAAATTTTTTTTTTCAAAATATTGTTTTAATAGATAAAACACACATTGTTCTTCTCTTAGTTTTTGTTGCACCCTTTGATCCTTAAGTAAACTTTACACAGCAATAAATTTCCTTTGTTGCGGTTTTATTTCAATTCTGTCAGAATTAATAAATTTACTACAGAAATTACTAAAACAGTCTTCATCAGTAGATGAATATTACGTGTAAACTGTAAAGTGTATCCTTTCAAGATGATACTGACTGTTAAGGACAATAATTAAAATGATTAAATATTATTATGATGATGAAGAGTGTTAGTGAATTTCAACACAATTTCATTATATGTTGTTAATTTCTCGTTTTGTTGTATTTTAATCGATACCAATTCAATTTGCCCACATTTAGTGCTGACATACTTTTCCAGTTGTGAATTTTCTTATTTTAAAAATACTTGCGTTATTTTTATATTTCTTTGCAATAAAAAAATAATTGAATTAAACAAATGCTGCTTAAAGTTAATTCATTTAAGTCGTAAATTACTTTAAAATTACGAAGTTCGGCTTTCATTTTACTACACATTTTGTATTCGTACATAAGAACAAATAAAAAGACTTTTATTGCCTTCTTTCGTAGAACTGTATTTACAAGCGTTCAATCAATTAATACCAATAAATTTTTTGTATAGTAAAATTACTCGAAAGTAACGCAATTCCTAGGAAAATGTAAAATTGTAAAGTTAGTTTTATTTTTTTAAATGTTTTTTATTTAAATTTATATAAAGTTTCCTATTTATCCTAAAATATCTCGTTGGATTCCCAGGAAATTATGCCGGAACCTAAACATTTAAATGTTATGAAGTGCTAGTAAACCGCTTACTAGAATCTGACTATTGACTGAATTTTTCAGTTTCTTTTATACTAAAATATCGTAGTCTTCTTAATTTAAATCTTAAGCGTAATCGTCAGGTAAATAATAATTAAAATTTACTGTCAACAGCTTTAACAAGTAATTTATGAACAATTTGGCAAGTAAGTTAACAGAAAACAACTAAATTGCACTGTCAAGGCAAACTAAGTACTAGTCAGCATTTTTATATACTTGGGTTGTTCATAACAATCTATTAGTCAGCCACTATATAACTGCAGCCATTATATAACTGCACAGATATTTGTGTCTTCAGACAAATAAAGCAGGTGGTTTTTAGAGAAGTTGGGAGCACGATTTCTCTCTGCTCTTACAGCTGTGACAAGGAACAAGCATTCAGTGACCTGCAAGACTGCAGCTTACAAGTTGTATGCTGCGTTTAAATACAATTATTTCTTATTCTAACTCAGTGTCGATAAAGTCCAACAGATGAAATATATTTTACTCGCAATTTAAACAACAATTTCTCAGCAGCTAATATTAGTTGCGAGAAGTAATAATTCACAAAAAAAACTCTGAGATGCTTTTCAAGCAACAAAAAAAAAAAAAAAAAAAAAAAATAATAATAATAATAATGAAAAATGTAATAAAAATTTTTGAGTTATTTGTGGCCTTTTTGCCTTATTGATTCAATGGAGTTCTCATTTAATTAATTTGGCTTTTGGTATAAGACTTTGAGGTTTTCTTTACAAGATTTGGGTAAAATCCACTGATGAGCTATACGAGCAGTAGCGAAATGGCCATATGGATATGCTTTCCCCACAGTAATACATTATAATAAATATTTCATGAGAATATCATGAAATATTTATATTTGAATGAATCAAGCACAATTAAAGTAAATTAATTAAAATAATAATAGTAATATTAATACTTTTGGGACATTATTTTTTAAAACGAATAAGTAAAAATCAATTAACAAACATAAAGTCTTGTTTGAAGAATCAAAATAGCATAGATATTGTAATATTAGCGCAATGAAGTATATAATTACAAAGGCAAATACATGCTTTTACAGATATTAATATAGATGGTGTGTAATTATTTTGTTAAAAAAATGTAAAAATTTTGGAACAATCCAGCTTCTTCTTTTAATTTATCAATATTCCGCTAAAAGCGATATTTCGGGTGCACTTGATGGACAAAGTAGAAGCTTGTCAATCTTTTTTTTTTTTTTTGGTATTTAACTTATACCGCATTTAGACTAGGCAATTTTTCATGAAACTTGCATGAAATTTTTGCTTGTTGGTGAAGCAAGAGGAGTCAGCAATATGGTATTACTGGGATTTTGAGGGTATATTATTTTTGCTTATGTTTATTTTTAAATAACGCATATCGCTGCAACTCAAATAAGGAATTGAGAAAAAAATGCCTCAAAAAATTGCATAGTGTAAATCTGGACTTAGTATATAAAATTAAAAAAAAATGCTTTTATTGCTTTTTTCACCTTTAAACTCTAGAACACCATCTACGGAATCATATTTTAACTGATCAAGCAATTATATGACAGAGTTACTGAGTTAGAAACATAAATTTCACAATAAAAATTGATGCAGTGAGACTTGATTGAATCTTGTCATTTTTAGAAAACTATTTTATTATTAAAATCAAGGTATATATTTTATGCAAATATTTTATAACACAATGAATTAGCTTCGTACGATTCTGGACAAATAGTACAACAAAGTAAATTACAACAAGTAACACAATTTTGATAGTAATATAAATTAGTTAAATGCTACGTATACGACGTGCTGGCACGATAAAAATGCAAAAATAATTACACTTATGCGAAAGGCATTTGTCACAAAATTAATTCTATATATTAGGTGCTATGAATAAATTAGCAAGAAATAATATATTTTCCTTGCTCATCTGCACGTGTTATGCTCGAATAAAACGTTTGCTTGCTTTGAGCCATCTCTTTTTCACATATTTTTCGTTATATATGGCTGATGGGCACAGTGAATAAAATTATATGTTTTTTTTTATTTTTTATTTTTTATAAAGTTATCGCTAATGCATAAGAATACTTTTCTTAGCAAACATCTATCTCATGCTCTTCTTATGTTAAAAAAATTTAAAAAATTTTATTAAAAATTAGGGGTTTCACAGTTTGAAACATAATTCCTTAAAATGGGAATAACAACAGTTGTGTTATTGTACCTGTCATTGTTACTTTATATCTTTTCAAACCTACGCAAAAAGACAAAACCTACACAGAATGATGAATGAAAAGATAAAGAAAAAAAATATATTTTCCTTGTTATTCTTAAGCATTCACAATTATAACAAGTAGTTAACAACTTTCTGTACAACCAGTTCAGCACTAATTTTTACTCTGAAGTGCTTAATATGTTTTTTGGCATTGTAGATTATTTACCCACTCCTCTTAATTTTTAAAGACAAAATTAATAGACCAATGAATGACAATTCAAAATATGTTTGTAAATAAATTCAAGTGACATGTTTTATTTTCAAATAAATAACGCGCAATGGAAAATCTAGATTTATTACGTTACAATGTAGCTAAATTACTTAAGATGGTTAAAATCTGAATAAAATAAAAGGAAACTATAACAATAAAAAAGACAGAAGATAAGGGGAAATATGCTTAAATCCTCTATAACTGAAAACTTAAAAGCAAGAAATCACAACATCAGTAATTATTATTAAAGTACTATATATTCAATGTCACGAGCAGAGGTTCACAATAAAATTTAAGTAACAAAAACTTACATGATAAAACTGTTTTTAATTAAAACGTATAACTTTAGATTGCACTGTACAAAACTGACTCTAGTCTCTTTCCTCTTAAAAAAAATTATCACATCATGTGAATAAAACTATTAGCCGTTAATTAAATTATACATAAAATAAAAACATAAACGATCTAAATGTTTTACAAAGTAGATAACTTCTGTTACAATTTATATTCACATAATATTGCGTTTGTTTTTAAAACACAATATATAATTTAATTCCGCTTAAGTTCACGTATATTTTAATTTGTAAATTTGATTCAAAAATTATTTTTAAACTTTTGATTAATTTTTGAAGAAAATTTGAAAAAGTTGACACCAGCTAAATGTCGTCATCAGTCTTCGCATCTATTAAATCATATTTAACAAACCACACTAGCAAATAGAAATACTGGGAATAATCAGATATTATCATATATTAATATTGTTAGACGAAATGCACATAAAACCCAAATATTTTTTGTTCTTTATAAATCCCCACATCAAGTTGTTTTTGCATTCTGATAGCGGTCGGTTTAGCAAAAAATGCCATCTTATTCTTGTCTAATTATCAATGTTCATAAATAATATAGGAATAAGCGGTATCCTGCGAATAATTTGAATATTTTTTTTTACAAAATTGGAAATAAAAAACATTCTTCGCCCGCTATAATTTTTTTTACTTTTTATTTAAATTTTAATTTAGTTTCTATTCCATTTTATATTTAAACGTATTCACAACTAATCTGGTTGCATTTAATAAAATTTACAAGTTGTTCGTTTGTGTAAAAAAAAAAAATATAATTAATTGACAACTAACAGTAAAGAATGATTATTATATAAGAAAGCAAATTATTTTCTTTTTCGAAATGTTAAAAAAAAATAATTTAATATTCCTGGCAAACTCGTTTCAACTTACGAAGAACTTTTAATGCATTGTGGCTTTATTATGCTGTCGTTAGAAAGTGTTGTCACAACTTAAAAAAATTGTAAATTCTTTTTCTTAGTTTAACCAAACAATTAACATAAATATGACTGTAGGCTTCCTACTGTGAATAGAAATTAATAAATTGTATTTTTTTTTTTGAATGCTTATAAATACTTTTTATAATGTAAAAGAAAGATTGATAGAATTTTTCTATAGAAAGAATTTTAAAAATCCTTGCATTTTATTAAATATTTAAAAATAGCAATGTTTATAATGTTTAGGTATATAAGATTTTAATATAACTATTTGAGTAATAAAACAATATAAATTTAATTTTTAAGAAACTAAATGAAATTCTGTATGAAAAATTCCATTTAAAGAAAGTATTTGAGCTTTTGTACGCTTATTAAAAATATTGCTTGATTAAAACATGAACAAATTAACATCCAAAAAAGGTAGTAGCATTCAGATTATAAACTAATTCAATCACTACATTTTTTAAAATATTATAAAACTCCAACTGCAAGTTATGACGAAATCACTCAAGACACCTCTACAAAAATTCCAAGTTTTAAAAATAATAAAAATCTTCAAGAAACCTAGCGATACAATAGATAATTTCTATAGCTTTTGTCATAAAAATGTATTGACACATAGACATATGTATACTGCCATATTCATAAAAAATGAAAATGGATTTTAAATGTATTATAGGACAAATTCGTATGGAAAATTTGTCATAAAACACATTTCAAATTTATTTTAATTTTTATGAATATGGCAGATATTCTTTATTTTCTTATTAAAATAATGTTTTATATTTTATTCCAGTTTTCTGTATTTGGCACCATTTTAAAATCATTTAATAATATTTTTAAATCTAAGTACTCTTATTTCCTTATTGTCTTTTTTTAAATACTTAGGAATTTAAAATTTATAAAAAATACTTACATTAAAATAAAATTTTTTTTCTTTACAGGTAAATATTTATTAGGAAAATTGTTATAGTCATTGTTATTTAAACAGGTAACTAAAAGCGCGTACTCTTATATTAATAAATTTTTTAACTTACAACGCATGAAATTATTATTATTATTAACTCGTTTAGTCATTAAAAAATCACATATTAAAAACAAAAATTTTGTGTGAGCTATATAATACTTATGCCTTATAATACTTTTTCAAAAGAAACTATTTGTAAAATTATTTATTTAGGTTAGGTTTTTTAGTAGAGTTTTTCAAAGCGTAGTTTTTATGTAGAACTTTATTTGTAAAAGTTCCTATTTGAGAAAGTTGTTATTTTATAGATTTTCTTTTAAACTGTTAAGGGCGAGTTCCTTAAAAGTTTAAAAGCTTTTTAGAGTAAAATAGACAAAAGATAGGCAAAGTGTAAGGAGGAATATTTAAAAATATAATAAAAAATTTATTTTCTTAAATGATGCATTTTTGTATATTTTCTTAAAGTAAATTTTTTTTCTAAGAAGATTTTTTTAAAAGAGATACCGGTTCTAAAACAATTTTTTTTCTAAAGTAATTAACTTTTTAAATACCAGAACTAATTTGACAAAAATAATTTTGACACGTCTAATGTATTATAGTTAATATTTTTTTTTATAATTTTTAGTGTTATTGTAATATAATTGAAAAATAAAACTTGTCTCCTCAACCACAATAATTAAATTTTATATCGGATTTTTTATAAAAAAATTTAATTTTAAATATCATATTTTAAAAATAATTCTTGATATGACTTTAGGGACTAATTTTTGTAATATTTTTATAAGGTTCTTGAAAAAGTAAAAGTACCTTAAAAATACACTATTTAAGAATGTAAAATTAATACTTTAAAAACTTTTCTAATTATAAATTTGCATAAAAGCCAAAGAGTGTCTTTAAATTTGCAAAGCGGGTTTTTTTACAACAAAGGAAATAAAAAAAACTTAAGTTTTTCATTAATCATTTCGTTTTACTTGTCTGACGAGGGTGCTTAACATATGTTGTAATTTTGTAAAAAACAACTTTGGATTGCATTGAATTTATCAAACAAAATATTAAAAAAATATTTTTATTTTGAAAACCTACGATTTATATGCAAAACTTAAGGGTAAAAATTATATTTCTATTTCCATCAAAATATATTAAAAAAACAAGAAAATTTATTATTTGGAATCTTTATTATATTAATTTACTTTAATTGTGCTTGATTCCTTCAAATATAAATATTTCATGATATTCTTATGAAATATTTATTTCATTTCGCTACTGCTTGTATAGCTCATCAGTGGATTTTACCCAAATTTTGTAAAGAAAACCTCAAAGTCTTATACCAAAAGCCAAATTAATTAAATGAGAACTCCATTGAAATAATAAATTTTCTTGTTAAGTATTTGTATGTGCACGTTTCATATTTATAAAAATTGTTTACAATTTTTATTTTTATTTTTTCATTAAATCTTTCAAATACATATGAATGGTTTCCGATGGCAACCCTTATGTAGAAAAATGAAAGAAAAAATAAAAATAGTTACTCAATGGTTACTGTGTTTTTGTAATAAAAATTTTTGAGTTATTTGTGGCCTTTTTGCCTTATTGATTCAATGGAGTTCTCATTTAATTAATTTGGCTTTTGGTATAAGACTTTGAGGTTTTCTTTACAAAATTTGGGTAGAATCCACTGATGAGCTATACAAGCAGTAGCGAAATGGCCATATGGATATGCTTTCCCCACAGTAATACATTGAAATAAATATTTTATGAGAATATCATGAAATATTTATATTTGAAGGAATCAAGCACAATTAAAGTAAATTAATATATTAAAAAAACTTAATGAAATGAAAACAACTTTAAAAATATATTTTTTCTGAATCTTATCTAACTAATTAATTGTTCTATATATTCCTCGGTTAGTAATTAAGATTTTCTCCTTGTTCTTCTCACTTAACATGCTATTTGTAGAAGCCGTTACTTGCATTCAAATATTAATCGCAATAATAAATGGAAAAGTTTATTCCTCACTTTTAAATAAAACAAATTTTATTCTCAACTTTTCCTTAATAGAGACTATTTGCAAGTTGCCTTATTTTTATTAAACATTTAAGTCAATTTAAAAGTGTTATAAATATAATGACGAAAAAATTCTATTTTGGATGCAGTTTTAGTGTCACAGCTGCAACGTCTTTTTAAGTTGAATATCATCATTAAGATTTATCAATTATGGTTGCATTTTATTTAATATGAATTATTAAAATTGTTATTTTAATAATGTAATAGTTTCTGTTTAAAGCGATGTTTCTACGCGTCCGTTTTATTCTTCATTGTTTTAATAATACATTTACATAGCTCAACTGCAAACGAAAAGCTGTTTAAATAATAAAAATGGTTCCAACGTAGATAATTTTTTATATTCTGAACCTTCTGTATTTGCTTTAAAAAAAATAATAATGCTCGCAACAGGCCATTTATGTCAACTTCACAATAACAAAGTGCAAGGCAAATTATTTTATCAGGAGGCGTCATTGAGGCAGCTGACAATTTGTTGCTTAATTTTGTAACGTTAAAAGTAGCTGTCAAAAGTGAATCATTCTATAATACCAAAGTTCTTTTAAATTAATTTAAAAAAAGGCTTACTAAAAACGGTATTAAAAAGCGTAAGAAAAAAGTGCAGTAATTAATTATATTTTGAAGTTTACCATACACTTAAGTGCCTGTCCTTCTTTTTATTATTGTATTGTTGTAGGGGCGCTGCCACCTTATGTGAATTCGGTATGTCAAACTGGAAGAGGAAGAAAAAAAGATAAAACTAATTTGTTATAATAATAAAAAAGTAATACTTTTATTTCTTTAAATTGGAAAGTTAAGGTTAATAGTTTAACAGTAAATGAGTGTATAAAGTGATCTTGAAAAGAAATAACGATATTATAATTGAATGTAAGTGATATCTCTCGCTAAGAGCTTTCGACACTATTTTCGCAATTCATAAATTTTGTGTTGCCAAGAAATCACGCAAAATTAGTAATGTCTTATATTTTTTGTTAAAAGGTCAACTCGAAATACTACTTGTAATAAAAAACATGTTCATATTAAACACAGAGAAATGATGTTTTAAATTTTTGTATACACAGTGAATTTGTGTAGAGAAAACAAAAGCCTAAAAAGAAAAGTTTTAAAGAAAATCTAAAAATAATTATGTGTGTGAATATTTCTTGATAATAAACAAGAACGCAAATACATAAAGTTACAGAACAACACACAGATTAACAGCATAACTCACTTTGTTTTTAAACTGGCATATATAAAAATATTGGTCTAACTTTTCAGAAGATTTGCAATTTTTTGTTTCGTAAATTGATTAAGAAGTCTTCTCTTCATTACGGAATAGTGATGTCATTTTCAAAATTATTAATAAGAAAAACGTTCGCATACATTTGAAAAATAATTTTCTTTCTAAATATTAAATTAACAAATGAATCTTAGCCTAAAAATAAATTTAAGTTCATTTATTTTGTTTATCTTTAAGCACAATTGTGAACTTAACTTTAACTTTAAATCATCAAATGTAAAACAAATTGTAACAATTTATCAATAAAAACCTGATTAATTAACATCTGCAATAGCTCTTTCCTGTTTAATATTTGTGCGTCATAAACTAGTCCATTGTTGAGTAAAAATTACGCTTTCATTTAATCCCTGTATTTATTTTGTAAAAATCTGTAAAGAGATTTCATAACTAATTGTATTTGCATTTACTGTAGGTTCTTAGTTACTCATAGTTAATTAACAACACTATTTTTTTTATTTTGTGTACCATATCTAAAGGCAAAAATAAAACAAATACCATGTTTGGTTGATCAATTTTCTTTAATTAAATAAAGAGTTTCAAATCAAAAGTTATGATTTTTTTTAGTATAAATAGCTTATTGTAAATGTTTGGAAATTTAAAATTCAACGTAAATTATTTATTAAGTTTTAATTAATTTTCAAAAATAACCCAGAATATTATAAGCCTTGAAACATTAAGTGAATTTTAGTCAATCTAATTTTATACAAACTCGATGACACTTATTGGGCGGATACATCCGCATGATATCGCACAGACGTCTAATTAATTAAGCATATAACTTTCTATTTGAAGGTTAACCTAGAATTTGAGAACACACCCTTGGCAGAACACACGCTTTTAAGACAACCGCTACATTATAAAAAATGGTTTTTCAACAACAACGCAGAGTATCAAATTAAAGCACTTTCCTTTAGTATTTTTTACGATATAAATTTAAAAAATTTCAAATGTGGTAAAATTAAAGGATTGTTAAGCACAAACAAGTGTATACAAGAATGTGTGCAAAAATACTAGATTACTGAAAATAATTGCATTAAATCGTATGGACCACAATTTATCCTTAATCTTTTGTTATTTCTTTTTTTATTTGAAATTTGAAGTGTATGTCTACGTAAATCTTATGTGTTGTATGGGATCCTTTTTTTTTGCGTTTTCCATCTTTATTTCTTATATCTTAAGCATACATTTAAAGGTAGATCGCTCAAAGTATTCCTGGAAAAAATGCTACACAGTAAAGAAGAGCAGATAAGTATATTCTGAAAATACTAATTACGAAATGTTAAAGACAAATTTAATTGCTAATGCAACCACTTCGTTTTAATTGAATTATTTGTCTAAGAGACACAAACACACGTTGCTGTACGACCAAATTTAAGAGAGATTCACTTAAATATACAATAATGGGGACATTAATTGCGCACACGTTAAATAAAACAGAATTTAAATTATTTTAAGGAATGAAACAAGCACAATTTTTTTCTGTAGAAACGGAACGAAAATAACACAATAATATTAAATATCTGCTAATTAAATCCTACAGTACAAGCAAAAATTAAACAGACACTGTTCCGCATAGATACACATTTGAGATAATCGGATACATTGCACATGGGCTTGTATGCATGTGTTTTTTTTTTTACCAAAATATAATACTAATAAAGTGGAAAAAATTTGTATTTTGCTTACACAAGGAAAATATTTTTAAAGGGAGTAATGATTTAAATCAGTTTAAAGGTTTTAAGGTTGAAGAAGCTCGTTGTAATCTTTCATTAATTTAAATTATTTCATTAAAGAGAACCCATGTATTTTTAGTTTTTTTAAATTTGGCAACAATAGTTTTTATTTTTACTTTGATAACAACACTAATCTCTGTATAATTATTGTCTGTTTGCTATCGCTTAACCGTTTCATAAATCTAAGTTTTAATGCGGAAACAGGAAATGCTTTTATTAATTTGTTTTCTGGAAACAAAATAAAATAAAACATCGCTTTTAAACTGGCAACCATAAATAAAATAACTCATAAAAATAAATGGAGACAAAAGCAATGCATGCGTTTTTAGAAGAATCAACACTTTTTCTTAAATTCAGCTCAAAATATGTCGAATTCATTAATTTATTTATTTAGCAAACAAGCTGTGATAGCAAATCAACTACACATTATCGTTGAAATAAACGCTGATACACGATCAAACTTAAGAAGAATTCACAAAAGTTTATGACAATGAGGACGATAATTGTGCAAACATAATTAAAATTAAATTCGAATTTATATGACAATTTTTAGTACGGGATCTTTTTAATGTTAATGTTTTTGATTGTGGTTGAATCTTTTAAATATAAATATTTCATGATATTATAAAATTAATATTTATTATTTAATACTACAAAATGAAAGTTTTTGCAATTTTAAATTTATTTTTTCAACGAATCTTTTATATAAATATGAATGGTCTTCAGTTGCAGCCCCTATGTAGAAAAATTAAAGAACAAATATAAACAGTTACTTAATGGTTACTGTGTTTTTGTATAACTGATTATTTCGAGTTTTTATTGTCTCTTTGCTTATTTGATTTAATGGAGTTCTCATTTAATCAATTTGGCTTTTGGTACAAGACGCTTGAGTTTTCAATACAAAATCTGGGTAAAATCCACTAATGATCTCTATGAACAGTAGCGAAATGGCCTTATGGATATGCTTTCCCTGCTGTAATATATTTCATTTCTAATCAACTTCGAAAAAAGAATGAAATTATCAATTCGTCTGAATGTTGTTTCTGGTTTAAGTTTGTGTCTTGAAAACTGGACAGAATGTCGGTTACTATGACGTTTATATTTAAAATCATTAATAATCAAACTATAAATTTTAGGAAGCCC
This sequence comes from Cistogaster globosa, assembly GCA_937654795.1. Classification (NCBI taxonomy): domain Eukaryota; kingdom Metazoa; phylum Arthropoda; class Insecta; order Diptera; family Tachinidae; genus Cistogaster; species Cistogaster globosa. The sequence continues at coordinate 71,637,269 of OW569406.1, forward strand.
AAATAGTGTATTTTAGCCAGCTATAATAACAAGTATAAAATTTGGATTTGGAAATTAAAGGGTGTTTCCATTATTGATTTGATTAGACATATATAGTCCAATCTTTTCAAACTTTAAATAAAAACACTTAAAAATTAGACAGAATGTCCACTTTTTGTCTGGTATAAAATGAATAATTAATATTGAAAATTATGAAGTGAGTGATGTATGTGATGATGTACAGTTATTGTCAGACAGTTAAAGTTTACAAAGAAAGCTTATTGCTAAGTTCGCTATAACAAGAAGTACAAAACGCCGATGTGAAAATTAAAGAATGTCACAATATTTATTGTAATTTCATAAATTTTATATATGTGTCAAACCTATTGAATCATTATAGATAGACAAATGAAATTTGTTTTGCAATCGTTTTGTTTTTCTTCCAGAATTATATGGTTTTATATAATAATAATGAAACTTTTATATATTGATGAATCGAGCACAATAAAAAAAATTAATTCGAAATATTTAAATGAATTAAAAATGCAAGATCATTTGTCTGCATAAAAAGGGTGAGAATAACATATTTATATTAAACAGTTGTTGTATTTTTAAATAAAAACCTATAGTACAGGCAAAATCAAACACACAATGTTTAGAAAGGTTACACGTTAGAGATAATCGCATGCGTTTATCATGAGTCTATATGCGCGAGTTGTATGTATTACTAAAATAAAATGAAAAAATTAAAAGTTTTACAAATAAATTGAAACAGAATCGGACTTATGCTCACATCATAAACACAAGACAATAATTTATATGAAAGCTTTTGATCAAGATTATTTTCAAGACTACATGTCTGTAAGTCAAAACAGAATATTGCAGCAAGGAATTACAGGTAAGAGGGGTACATATTTTATAAATATGAACACAAGACTCCAAAACCTATCCAGACAAACTGCGGTAGAACGTATAACCAAGGGATCTGGAAGCAATACGACTGACGGTAGTACTGAACTCGCTCAGGAAAGCACCCGAAAGGGTATGCAATGGATCCCTGGTCACAGTTTCCTATTTCTACCGCAAAATAGTCATTCATTCATTTAAAATTTTTTACTAAAAAGTGCCCACTGATTTTAATTTTTATTAAAACTGAATGCCATAATTTGATGGCGTATTTTTTTATTATATTGTACACTTACACATGTATAATTAAATGTCTGTTGGTATCGGTTAACTAAACTTGCATCTTAGTTTAAAAGCGGAAAAAAAATAAATGTTGGTTTTTTGTCTGGAAACGAGCAAAATAAAAACAACAACGTTTTAAAATTATGTTCCCTGTAAACCATAAACGAAAAAACCCATAAAAATAAACGAAGCAAAACATAATATATGAACTTTTACAGTAATACAGATATTTTCTCAAGTTCAATTAACAAATGTTGGATTTATGATAGAGAAAACTCAGCAAACAAACTCCACATTCTCATTAAAATACACACATAGTAGCGTTTGGAAAAAACGCAGACTAAGAAGTTGTTTCTAAAAAATTTATGCAGGAAACATTATTTTTTTGTTATTAATGTAATCTACATACGCATGGGCTTTAGAAAAGGGTATGAAGCACACTGTACTGTTGGTATAAATGCTCCCTTAATCACATAAGTTTGATACCCGTTTCTTTCTCTGCATTGGTGATATATAAAAGTATTTAAACTATTTATCCACACTGTGACTTCACTCACAGCAGAAACAACTTCTTAAATCAAAGGATTAACTTCGGGTATCAAAGATTAAAGGTTTTAAAATCAGATCTCGGATCTAATCTATTCAGTCTAACCAATTTTTACGTCAAGTAAGAACATCTATCTGTATGCCCTATTAGTCAAACTCTGTTGATTTTATTATTTTTTTTGTTAGGAGTACACGACTAAGAAAAATAATCTTTAACTGAAACAAGCAAGACAAAAAAAGACAGCAAAAAACCCGAACAACATTTATGTTAAAGTTTAACTGCAATTAAGTATAAAACATTGTTATGTTATATTAAAATCAACATTTTAAACATCGTATTCAAAATAACATGCTTGTTAAGTAAATTAAGATGATAAAGTCAGTAACGAAAAAGGTAAATAGCATGAACATGAATTGTCTTAATTAAATAAAGGAAGTATTACTCATATCTTCGATGGCTACTTAAGTTCTTTTAAGATTGTCTATTTATTTATGTTCGTTCATAAGAGCAAAGACAAAACTACAATGGTGTATCAACGTTCAAAAGTTAAATAAATGCTCAGTTGAGCATAAATAATGTCATAAAAATAACTCGACCATTTATAAAGCAATTTTGTAATAACAGCCTTTATTTTATTACTTAAAAATTTTTTTTTACACGTAAGATACGGTCACTAAGTAGGAGTTAATATGACAGCGAAGAAAATAAAATAAAATAAAAATCAGTCATCTAATCGGTTTTTTGGATTATATATTATATTTTATATTAAAATCGTTTATATTAAAATTGTCAAGAAAATGTAAATGGGAATGAAAAATTATATGTTTAAAACGGTTTTTAAAGTCAGCCTAGAAAATCTGATTTGCAGTAATCATGATAAATTTTTGTTTCTGTTTTTCGGTGCTTAAGGTTGAAATCTAAACCTTAAAAACCTAAAAATTTTAAGAAAAGTTAATTAATTAAATTTGTATAAGAGAAAAAATTGTTATTATTATAAAGAAAGTAAGAGCAGTACAGTCGGCCTTGCGAAATTTATTTGTTTTTCAACGTCGTAATTTAAGATATTATCATACAACTTTATATTTTTAATTCATTTAAAGTACTGCATTTAATACATAAATTTTTAAGCTGGTATATTTTGCATCTATTTCTAAAATTTATACTTTAAAAAAAATTATATTTTGCGTAATTACTATTTTGTAATAAATTTTGTATGACTTTTCAGTTTGTTTGAGGATATCCGAACCATTTTTTTTTTTGGAATTGCAGTTTATTTTAGATAAAATTTAGACATTTTTTATTTTGTTTTCTTTTGTGCTTGAACGAAATAAAATATCAATAGAAAAAAAATTCTAATGCTTGGTTTCGATGAAGTTGTTGTGAATAAACTTCGCTTTCCATTCAAAAGGGACGTGAAAAATATAGGTATAAAATCGTGTGCAAATCGCTTCAAATTGTATACATGCACACCGATAATAAATATTGAAGATGTATATTGCATATAAATAGCAAAATTATTAATAGGTCAATAATGAGATACAAATTTTACAATGATTTTCATGTTTTATGCTATATCTAAATAACGTAAACAATAATACTTCAGGATATGTACGCATGTCAAACTAATAATTATAATCAACAAATAAATTAAACAGTTGGGCATAATTGTTAAATTCAGATTAAAGATAAAATTATAACAGGGTAGATAAAAAAGATAGCAAACAAGCACATCGTTGCTTTGGTTGTGTAAGAAATTTCTCGCATGAAAATATTATTGTAATATTCATTTACATAAGGGCAGTTAAAGTTAATCACGGTCATTTTCACTACTGCATATTAGGAATTTCGTGACTAACTTTAGCTCGAACTGTCAAAAGTAACTTGATTGTTATATTTTTACGCAAGATATTTTGCACTTAAAGTTTTACATTAATGATTCTTATCAAAATTTGAATAAAGGCAGTATCAAAACAAAAAAGGTATGCAAACAAATGTAATCTTTTTTACTTACGATTTTTTAATCATGAATATTTTTTTAAATAAAAAAAATGTTAATGATTTTCAAAAAATATCATTTTTTTTATTGTTTGTTTAATTTATTCTGACAACTCAGCTGTGCACGAAAACCCTTTGTCCCAGTAATTTAAATAAATTGCCGGACTTATATAAAAAAAATAATAATAATAATTTATATAGAAATGGAAACAATGTGTACACGCTTGTTTCCATTTTTTTAGATTGTACAAAAATTCTATTTTTTTTTTTAATTTTTGACTACTTTCACTTAAAATATAAATAACAATATAAATAGGGAGAAATAATAGAAAACTAAAATTATCCAAATGAATATTTTCACAATGTTTTTAAACATTTTATACTTTTGTTTTCTTTTGTTTATTTTAAGACCATGCATTTTGAGTATAAGGATTAATTGAATTAATTATAAACGCTTTTATTGCCAACTACGAGTAATATAAATTTTGCTTAAAAACTATTTTTGTGATTAACTTTTATAATTAACACATAAGACAAGCTTAAATTGTTATTAAAATTTTATTTTCATTTTTGATAGCTTAAATGGAGCCAGTAAAAATAGTGATAAAATCGCGCTGATTTGAGAATGTGTATTTTTTTTTAAATGAGATAAATTTTAATTTCTTTAGAAAAACTAGAAGATGTTTCTATGTTCCAAAAATTAAAGTTCTTTTTAAATTTGAAATCCAACCGCTCTTTTTATTTTTGCTTCATTTAATTTTTATGCAACATCGTATTATTCACGCTGTAACTCTGGAGCTGCAACGAGATTCGAAATCATGATACCTTGTTTAACGAACAGTTCCTTCTATCAACTATCCACACTCCGTTATATTCTAACTTTCTCCAGATTTACACTACAGAATTTTTTTTAGTTCTCTTTTAATTTAGAATCCGTTGTTAAGTACAAGTACAAGTGCAAAAATCCGCTTTGTTTACCCGCTTGCGTCTCCACTCCTCTTAACAGCAGACAAAAATTTCATGCAAACAGTTTAATGAAAATTTGCATAGTGTAAGTTGCTTCACTTACAACAGCATTATGTTTAAGATTTTTTGCAGCAGCGGTGTTCAAATAGGGATAAAAAATAAATTCAATTAAAAAATTACTAAAAAGCGACCATTAAAGTTGTTCTAAAGCATTTTTAATAAAAATAAACGTTTTAAACCAACAAGTTTTATTAAATTCCCATTAAAATTTATACAACTTTAGTTGTTGCTCAATTTTAAGAGCAATCAATGTTTAATAATTTTCAATATCGTTACCACTGTTTTCAATTTCATGTCAGCTAGTGTTGACTACTCTCAACATCGTTTAATTTATTCACATTTTTTTATCACTTTTGTCTTACTAACTTAACGATGAACTTTTTCTGTCCCAAAAATGTGTGAGCAAATATTGTGACAGCAGATGTGATTTTTAATTTTAATGGATTTATTTTTAATGTGGTACAGTTTAAAGATTTCGAAATTTTTTTTCTTAGATTTCACTAATTTTATTTTGAAGTTGTTTTTCTTAATTGGAAAGTTAAGGGGAAAAAAGTTTTTTATTTTGGACATTGGCTTCAATACAACGATTTGATGTATTTAAACTTATTTTGAAAAAATCCCGAAATTTATGCAGCTGTTAAAAACATATTTTTTTGCAAACCGTTTACGTTTTTCATTTGAAATTGCAAACATAATTTCAGGAAATTTATCTAAATGTGTTCAATAATTTGTGTTGTTTTGCCACAGCATTAACATTCTGTAATATTTATGCCAATTAGACTATAAATTTGTAATAATATTTGATATTTTTCATTAATTTACGCAACTCATTTTAATTTTACAGTTAAGAGATCTTAAATAAACAAAATAAGAGCAGTGACTGTCGGAGGACATTTGTCGATCTGTACCACCTCTTAGTGATGTTGAAAGTAAAACCTCTACAGAGTTTGAAACTTCACAATAGTACAACATGCGCTGAGGTTGCATAGGAAGAACGGAGCATAATCTCTAATATTCTGACTCTAAGTACTTATTGGCCTTCAGTTCGTGTTAACATATTTATTTCTAATATTAGTGGAACAGAAGTAGCAAAAGTTATTGAAGTCAAAAAAAAAAAAAAGGTTGGCAAGTGTGTATTACAAAGTAGAGAAAATGATAGATCACAAGAGTTAAAATTATTATTCTTGCGGATTACTTTTACCTATTGTTTTAATAGTAGAAACATTAAGTGGTACCTACCGCATAAACCTTATTTCTGAAATGGAAGTGTATATTTGCGAGAGATGAATGTAAATTTTAGAAAGTTTTGATATTCCAGGAGTTGCAGTTATCACTCGTAGATTTTTATTTTAAAGCCACTGAACTGAAAATCATTGCCTAAAATTTGTAAAAGTTAGCATTTTAAACGAGCAAACAATGAGCTAGTTAGGTGTATTGGAAATAATTTTATTCGCGTCAACTTCGCTTCCGTATGGTTTTTCTGCGTTTAATAGCTTTGAAGTTGTATATTGCGATATTTGAGACCTGTGACGTAATGTATTATTTGAGTACAAGAGGAATAAGGCAGCATAAGTCTCTTTGCGATGTGGATATTGTAAATCTTTATTGTTGTTCTTTAGCCTTAACTAAAGAATTTTTCCAGTGTCGTAGATATATAGTAACAAATATTGGTCGGCTTTTATGAACAGTTTGGAAAACTTTCATTTCCAATAGACCACGTTAGCCGACATATGAGGGCAAGTTTAAGGTTGATTCCTAGATGTTAATTGGTTGAAGGAACTTGAAATATCTCCTTCTAAAATATTATTTTACGACCATTACAATAGCACTCTTACAGGCTGGGATTTTTTTTTTCTCAATTTAATATTGCAATTAAAAAATTCAAGTCCTTAATAAAAACATTTAACCAGAATTTGATTTCGTTTGCCATTAGGAAAAACACACATAAGCATTTTTCGTATAAATTTGCACAAATTTTGGTCAAAATATTTTATAATCTGTAATGGACTGTCATTTAACCAATTAATTTCATTTATATTTTCTTAAAGTTATTCTCATTAACATCTTGTATTTGGAATCAATAAGAATACAATAGAAAATGACATAATTTCCTCAAGTAAGACTTTCATTTAATTTTTAAAAATTGTTTTCTTATCGTAATGAATCGAAAAATGAAAAATAAAATCCAACCATATAGTGTTTTCATAAGGAAAATGAAAATGAAGAGGAATTAAGCGCTTGTTTTAAATTTCAGTTAGATTGAGATTTTTTAAGACATTTGAAGTAATTGCTATGGAGATAATGGATTGTAAGGTTTTTAATAGTAGATAATTGAAAACTATATTAAAGTCGAATTAATAATTTATTAAATTAATTAAGTAAAGTATATTGTTTATATTGAATAACTTTTGCTTACTGATAAAATTCTTTTAAGGTATTTGTGTTTTAGTTATTAAAAATATACTTAAATTCCATTAAATCTCAAAAAGATTATCTACGTAAGAAGTAAATCGTTAAAATTAGAAATTAAAACCTTTTTGTGATAATTAGTTTTGAAATAGCAAATTGTGTCTTATTAACTAAAATAAAATTTTATATCTTACTCTTAAAAATCAAGTTAAAACATTTTCATTTATTTTTTTTTTTTTTGCTCATTCTTCTTTCAGTTACGCCAAGTGAACAATCATTTCTAAACGCAATATAATTCTTGCATGTGAAATTCCTTTTTTTGTAATTCAGTTATCATACGCTGCTGACATTATGGACGTTTGTGTTGTAAAGTTATGGATTTTTCTATAAAATCAAAATGCGAATAAAAAGCAGAGAAATCATAAGTCTAATTGAAAGCAATAAAAAAGTAAAAAATTTAAATGAAAATAAAAGTTATAAAGAAGATTTTATGCAAAAGCAGAATCATATTTCTTAAATTGACCAGGGTTTGGGTGACTGGTGTTGGTAAAGTGTTTTTAAAAATAATACACACCTTGAAAGGTTAGGTCTGTGTTTCATTTTAAGGAGAACTTAAAAGCATCCCACCCTTTAGCATGTTATTATTGCGTAATGTACAATGTTAAAATTTTAACTAACTACAATCTTAGCAATTTATTCCAATAACTGCCTCAGCTATTGTTAACACTTTTATTACAATTCTAACTAGCCTGTGTATTCTGATAAAACACCCACATTGGTTTTTATTTGTCTTCAAATTTACATTCCTAAATCTCTTTTATTGCTACATTATTTACTTTGTGGATAATAATGTGTCATAATAAATTTTTCCACAAAAATCCAAGTCATGCCCCAATCGTGTGCCTTTTGCAAATGCGCCTACCTGTTTTTAAGGTTTGTTGAACAAAGTTAATTTATATTCTACTAAGCTTTCATAAAGACTATAAAAAAAATTATCGTGAATTACTAAATATTTTATATTTATTTTCTTTTTCCTAAAAAATGTGCTTTTTAATTTCTTCCTCATTGATTTTAAGAACTTCATTTAGTTGAGTTTACCATCAGTATTTCTAAAAGTGTATAACTATCATAGGCATTAAAAAAGAAATAAAAACCTGAAACTACAATGGAAAAGGAGTGATTGAATCGAAAGCTTTAAATGGTTTACCGAACATAATTTACAGAAATGCTTTAAAAATGAGTTCTGAGCCAAAAATAATAATGGAACGCCTTGAAAAAGCATAAATCAGAAAAAATATATAATTGGAGTCGTTTTCTTTTTACAGTTTAAATTAGATGTCTGCCAAATTTTACAAGTTTTGAAGGCAATTACCTATTTTTACAGAAAAATAAAAGATGCTTTCAGCATATTCGTGTAATAGTTATTGCAGTTAAATAGTTTTCATAACAAATGCATTTTGCTGGACGTTACTAGAAAATACTAAATTTTTTAAAGTTTCAAAATTGGAATTTTAGATATTTTTTCTGCATAGTTATTTTATTATTAATAATATTACTTTTAATATTTTAAAATCCGAAATTTTAAAAATTATTCTACATAAATTTATTTTTGTAATTTAAAATTTCAGTCACAAAAGTGAGCAAATGTTGGGCAATTTAGTATTAAAATTTTTGTTAAAATGCAAATATACAAGCAAATAACACAAAAGTTCTTATATTTATAAATGAATATGTTCTCTTTAAAAAAATGAACAACGAGTATTTAAAACATTCATTCAAAAGAGAAAGAGGCAGAATTATAAATAATTCATTATTTGCTCAGTTTTGCACGTTTTGTTTACTTAAAAAAAGAAATTCTACAATGACTAAAAACAGTTATAAATTACTGTTCTTTTTTTGTGTATCACGTTTTATTCTTTGTGGATTAATTTTACTTGATATTAGGCGCTCAGTCTTTAAAAATATGAAAAAAAAATTAGTACAGAATTAGAAAATAGTGTAGTAGCTAGCACTGGATAAAAGTGGAAAATCTTCTCGGGAAATTTCTAAAGTTTTAAGTATTATCCAACGTACTGTAGTTAATGTGCAAAAGAGGCGTAATGTAGTTAAAAAACGAAATGTTGGAGGACGGACAAAACTTTTATCAGACTCGTTCGTCTTATGATAAGACAAATGAAAAACAACAATTCTGTGACGTCAAAACGAGCTGCGGAGATCCTAAACACGGACGTCAGTGAGTGGACCGCGCGAAGAGCACTTCACAGAATTGGTAACAAAGAAGCCATCAAAAAGAAAAAGCCGGCTTTATCAAATAAAAATATAAAATCACGCCTCGCATTTGACTGAAAGAGGGTGATTTGGTCGGACGAGGTTAAAATAAACCGTTTTCAGTTTAAGTTAAGTTATTACTTGCGGCGACCAACCGAGAGCATCCAAAGGCATTTCGTAAAGTTGACTGTTAAACATGGTGGAGGCAGTTTGATGGTGTGGGGATGCTTTACGTTTTGGCGAATGGTTCCACTCATAAAAATAAATGGTATAATGAGAAAGGAGGATTATTTAAATATACTGCAGACGAATTTGCCAGATTTTGTAGATAAAAGCCCTTACCCACAAAAGGAAGTTATTTTCCAACAAGACGGTGATCCGAAGCACACCGCTAAAATTGTTAAGAAGTGGTTGTCAGAACAAGAGTTTCAGTTATTGGATTGGCCCGCACAAAGCCCCGATCTAAATCCAATAGAGAATTTGTGAGCAATAGTGAAAAAGAAGTTAGGAAAATACCAAAATGCTCCCAAAAACTTGGAAGACTTATGGTAACGTACTTAGGTCGAGTGGAACCGAAATCCTGTTGAAAGTATGCCCAAGCGTATTAATAGCGTTATAAAAAACAAAGGGTGCAAAACCGAAAAAATATTAAATAGTTTACAATTTTGTTTTTTTTTCTCTATTTAAATTAATGTAATAAACATTTTTTAGTGCTTAATTTTAAGAACATATTAAAGAATAAATTCAAGAAGTTTTGTTTTATTTGCTTGAGTACTTTTATTTTTAGAGGGTATTTTCCATTTAACTTCCTAGCATTTGCTCACTTTTGCTCGCTACTGTATATGAAGCAAAATTTCCTTTATAAGTAATAGAAATGTATTATTAAACGTACTTTTCCTAAATAAGGTGGCGTGTTATTGGTTTTTATTGTTTTTTGTATTTTAGCTCTTTGTTTTTTTAACAAATTACTATCACCAGTTTTACTGTTTTTCATTTGTAATAAATTTATTGCAAATAATTTACAAGTGTTTTATTTTGTCTCTTTTTTTGTTGAAATCTCTTTCCAATACTGAGAAGAAAAACAAAAGAATAATAAAACTGATACGCTTTTTCTACTGTATTCTATTCTATTCTATTCTATTCTATTCTATTCTATTCTGTTCTATTCCAATAAAAATACTTATTATTTTATCTTTTACAAAACTCTTTTAAAAAATATTTTGTATTATTTTTTAACAAAATAAAGACAATGTGAAATCTAAGTTTTATTTTAAGACGTGTTTGATTCTATATATATAAAAAAAACAAGTAAATGAAACTTACTGTTTATAGAAATAGTTGATGTACAAACTTTACTTATTTCATGTAAACCGTTAAGAATTTCATTAGATTATATTTAATCTCTGGGTCATTTTAGTTGAAAGATAAAACACGTTAAGAATTATTTTCGGTGATGTTAATTTTTTTACTCTGTTAACAAGTGTTAAAAAATACACAATTTAAGTACAAGAAACATATTTGCTATTTCTATTTGTAGAGAAGTTAAAACATCTTAATTTTTGAATTTGGGAAGATAGCATAAACAGTTTTGGCAGAGAAAAGCAGGAAAGAAAAATTAACACAATATTCCTAAAAAACATAAAACTTGAGCATTTGCATAGACTAAATTAATAAAGTATAACGAAAATTTTTTTGAATAATAAACAATCAGGCTGAAAGCACATCAATTCCTCTAAACAATAAACAAATTTAATATGAGTTTGTAAATTGAGCATCGAGAGATGTTCCTTTCAAAAAATTTAAACTAAGTTTTTCAAAACCAATTAATAAATGAATTTGTTATTTTTCTTTTTTATAAATCTTCTCTTTTTCGCTATACCTGTCCTAAGCATTCATTAAGATTCAGTATATTTCTACTTTCACTTATTTAAAATTTATAATTTAGTTAGTGGTATCTTTAACATTAGAGTTTATTAGAAGTTTAATGGTTTCTAGTTCTTTACTATTAAATGTTTACGGCGGTTATTCTGGTTTAACTTCAAAGAAAATGCATTTGGGTTAATGCAGAATTATGTAGTTTGGTATATGAAAATAAATAATATTTTGCACGTAAGGAAGAGCAAAGATGGAGTTGTAATACTGGTTTGAAATGAAAGTTATAATTTTAAAAACAATATTTTTTAGTTAAAAGGAAGTTTATAATTTTACACCTTAATATTAATGGAATGTTTAGAGACAGAAAAATAAAAGAGGGATTCTGTAGTTATTGATAATAATACTAATAATAATAATAATAATAATAATAATAATAATAATAATAATAATAATAATAGTAATAATAATAATAATAATAATAATAATAATAATAATAATAATAATAATAATAATAATAATAATACTAATAATATAATTACCATAAAATGTATAGCCAAATACTATCATTTGATTTTGTGAGAATAAATTTTTAAAATATTTTTTAATTATTCCAGTTTTTTATATTATTAAGTCTGTTTATATATTAAATGAGTTGCAATTAAAAAAGCTTAGCGCAAAAAAATATTCCAAAAAAGAAAAAATAAATATCTTTTTAACCACACAGCTAATCAATATCATACCGTTTTAAAAATGGGGCGATAAGCGCATATGTGTTAAGAATATATAAAATTTGTAAATTCAAATTTCGAACAAGTGACTTTTATGTTCTTTACAAGACATATTAAGATCCTTGCTTAAAAAAAAATATTTTGAAATGTCTTAAGAATATAACTTTTTCTAAGAGAAACGATATCATGTTCATGGGATGCGAAAAGTAAAATGTTGAAAGCTCTCTTATATATTTAAAATCAGATCTGAATTAATTGTTTTTGTGTTCAACATATTACAAGAATTCTTTACTATTGAGTTATCAGGCATGTTCTGACACTCGCACGTTAACTTTTGTTTTACATGTTCTGAAACTCACGCGTTTTGCTTGCGATTTGCTTTTTTTTCAAACTTATTTTCGAAAAACAAAAACATATGATTTGACGGTGCAAAACATAAAAATCAAAAGAAAATTAAAAAGATGGCAGCAGCCTTCTTGCTTAGTTTAATTTCTTCAAATAAACATTAAAGTAAAAAAATAAGAAATTAAAAAACGGATGGTTAAAGATAATTTAAATCTATTGGATATTCTAATTATTTATTAATTTAAAAATTTTATACAGAGCAAGAAATAATTTGGCGACAAATGAAATTTCTATTATTGATGTTGCATTTAGCAACTTTGAAAAAAAGATTACTCAGGTCGTGAGTAATCAGTACTTAAAAATTATTTTTGCTTATTTTGTTAGTTATAACATACACGTTCAAAACGCAGATCGTCCTAAAAATAATTGAGATATATTTATTAACGTACATTAACACCTTAATCGCCCATTTAATAAGCACCGAATATTTGTTTAAGATTTTAAAATGTGAATAACCGCATTTTTATTTGACTGCCGACTAAACATTTAACCGCACTAATATTAATATATTTTCGAACATCATTAAGAACAGATATTTTATGAAATCGCAAGTACTCAAGAAAAAACAAACACAAACAATTGATAAAACAAAGAAAATATTTTAAATTTATTATTTAACACTTTAATTGTGTAAAAAAAAAAAAAAAATTATGATAAAAATAAAAGAAAACATATTAGTTTTTATTTATGTGCAGTTTTATAGTTGTTTTAAAGCTTATTTAAAGTGAAATTTATAACTTCACTTCAGTCTGTTCTTGCGATTTCAAGTCGCCAAATTTCTTGCGATTGTGAACTACAGAACACCTTTCATGCGATTTCAACTCACATCGCAAGTTTTAGGCGATTTGCGATTGTCAGAACATGCCTGTATTTTAATTTTTATTATGTTTTATAATTATTATTTATTGTCAATATTATTACAAGTCGTTTTCCAATTGTCTCATTCCTAATGGCACTGCGGCTAATCTAAAAATTTAAATATACGTTATTAAATACACATATCTATTTAGATTGTTATTAATAATGCATTTTATATCATTAATATTGAATAAAACAAATTTAGTTTGCTTTTACTTAAAGTTTTAAGAGTTCTATACTATAAAAATTGATTATTGATTTTTAAATGTATAAATAGCAAGCAGAGATTATCTCACCTGTATAAGTTAGCTGGTATTTTTTCAGTTATCTTTGGTCAAAGCACGCATTTATCACTAAAAAATCATCGATTACACTTAAAGTTATATTGGCCACTATAAAGCTCTAACAAATGTTCTGCCTTAAACTCACATCTAGAACTGTAGGGTCTTTAAATCTGATTTGTTTAAACGATTTTTTTGTTCGGGGGTTCATCTTAAGCGGACAAAAAAAAAAGTATGACAGTATAAATAATAATCTCCTGTTTATAGTAAACTGATAGCGATGGTGCACGGGAAGTATAATCAAACATGAATTTACTTTGCTCACTCACCCATAAGTTTTATTCACACAATTTTTATATCTTTTATATGGAATAATCAACTGTTCATGTACCAAATAACAAATATTCTCGCTGGCACGTAAACACATGTAATTTATACATTATTTTCTGAACACGCATGAAATCAAATTAATATCAAAACGCTTAAATAAACAATAACAGTTTAAAGGCGAACGGCAAAATGACAGACTTAGAATGTAATTTACTTTAATGTAATTCAGATGTAATAATTCAATTTTTTTGATTCAAATATGGCATTAAATTTTTATTTAAAATTATTAATAATAATTAATATTAATACAGTTTCAGTCTTACCCACCCAAAAATTACCAGTACAAACACAGTACGCAAGTTAAACAATTAGAAAAAAAAAATTAAGAGTTATTTGCAATAAAAATGATAAAATCCTATTAATTCACCTTAGATATATTTAAATTTACTTTCTTGATATGGAATAACTCTATTTTGAGGCCTTGTAATAAATCACTTATAACAACTTTTCAATTAAAATATCATTATAACTACAATGTTCGTATGTGAAAATTTTATAAAAAGATTTCCTTATGCAGCTGTTAATTAATTCTTCCTTAAATTTAAGTACTTAACAAAAGAACGTGAGTGTATGCACTTTTATTTTAATAGTTTTAGACTTAATGTATATGTGCTAAAATGATTAAGAACAAATGATTTTAAGAACAAAATAAATACAACGTTTAATTATCTATTAATGAAAATTCAAAGAAAAAACTATAGATCTTAAATACTGAAATGCAAAATCAAAGAATAGCATCATTTATGTGCAACATTGCAAAGCCATACAAAACTGAATGCAAATTTTGTATGAAATTTGTTCTAAGTAAACTTTTTTATGCTTTTATTTTGAATACGGACATTGTATTTTTATTGGTGTTTAAAATTTGTGTATTACTGTATGATAATAAAGGTCAACGTTGTGCCATAATAATATTAAAATTTGCAAGAGACATTAAGTTGAAGTGAATTTTAAATAATTTACGTACGTGATTAAAAACATATTGTGCTTTGCTTAGCTTAAATTAGTTAAAACAACTACAAGTTAAAAGGTGACATATGTTATCGAATTTCAAAAGGTTAACTAATATATATTTTTATTTCAATGAAAATATTTTCGGGAACGTACAGAATGACTGTGATGCCTAATTAAATGTTGCCAGAATTTTATGAAAGTCGAGTAGAATTTTGGAACATCTGGATCTAAAAAATATACGAACAAATAAATAAGATCGCTTAAAAAAAATTGTATTATACCATTTATCGTATGATTCACAGAGAATAAACAATCGGAAACGTATAAGAACTACGTGTTGCGAATACGGGAATGCAGAAGGAATTAAATCATTTTATGTAGTTATTATTTACCAGAGTTTTTAAAAAAATAAACACAGAGTTATTAAAGGAGCTGATTAACTTAAGATCAAAAGAAAAAAATTTCCATCTGTGCTTTCATTGTTTATATTAACAAATTTCGTAGTTTACGAATTTTTCTTTCACTAAATAAACACAACGCTCGATTTATAGTACTAAAGTGAAAAAATTTTGATGTGACATGAAAAAATGTTATAGAGAACAAAGTATTAAATATTTTTTTAAGTGGTTTAATAGTGTATTTTAATTGACGCGTATATTATATTACATTAATGTGACTTTTTCCTTCTAAAGGCCTCACAGTTACATTTCGTCTGAAAATATTGAAAAAGCAGATCTTATAATAAGTTTTTTAATGAATCCAAGAATTTTCGTGTACTAAAGGTATAAAGATAATCTATAAAGATGCCAAACCACTACTTTGATTTCTGCTAAAAATTATGCTTGAATTTTATTACTTAATTTAAAATTTTTGCACTATAGACTTTAATTATTTCTTGCCAGTATTACCAGTTTAGCGTTTGTTAGGCTAAATTCTATTTTTTAAAACATTGTTATATTTTTAAAGGTTTTAACAGGCAAATTTTGGTGAAACGTTACTTACAAACGATTATTATTATTTAGGGCTATTAAAACGATTAATAAAAAATTATTATTTTATAATAAGAACTTTCCCTTAGCATTTTTAATGTGAGGAAAAACAGAAACCCCATTTCTTTGCATATAAAATAACAATTCTTAATTACTTCATAGAAATTAAAAGCAGCTACAATACTAAACTCATTTAGAATCAAATGATTATTGTGAATGGTTTTTTTACCATGAGCATGAAGTTTTTTCTATATAATAAAAACAGTGCATTATTCTACACAGGAGATTGACAAAGCAGTTAATCTTTACGTAAAAAAACAGAAAAAATAAGGAAATGCTCTAAATAGTCATCCTCTTTACTTAACATTCATATTTACTGTCAGATTAAGTGAAGTATAAATGTAGATCTCTACTTACTGAATCCAAATCAATGCATGACTTAAGACGATATAATGCCTCAGACAGCTGTTAAATTCATAACTTAACATGATGTCAACGTTTATTAGAAGATCGAATACTAAAATTGCTATAAAAATTGCTCTTTTTCCAAATTTTTTGAACAAACGTTTGTAAAAAGGATTGATATCCGGAAGAAGGTTGGAATCGTACTTATTTCAATTATTACCATTTCAGGAGGCAAAATAATATGGAGGCAACGGCTTGCGAATTTTAGCTCCTTTAGTATTCAACTTTGCTAATAATTTTGAATGACAGAATCCATTTTTTAAGGATTTTATTTTTAAATCTTAGCGCTTGTGCTTATAAAGTAAGTAAGTTAAATTTTTTACCTAAGAATGAAAGATAATCACAACCTTTAAAACCGTTAGCAAGAGAAGTATCAAAATGTTCTCTTAAGCTGGTAAAAATTTTACATTTTTTAAAGCTTAACATTTTTTTAAAAACCCACAAGTTAAAAATTTAATTAATATATGCGCAAAGAAAAATAAAAAAGAAAAATTATGTGTCATTTAAATCAACGCTTAAAAACTACTTACAAGAAACCCATCTGTATTACATAAATGAGGGTAATGAAATGCTATTTTTCGCAAGGTTGATGATAAAAGAAATTAATTAACATGTTAAATGATAGACATGAAAAGAGCAGTGTAATTGAATTCCTAAATATTTTTGCTGTGTAAACGAACAAGTAAATGAAAAAAGAACATATTTTACATATAAAAACCACATGTTAAAAATGAAAATACACATATGTATGCAATGGAAAATATAACTATTATCATTCCAAATTTTTGTAATACTACAATACTTAATTTACTGTTAATTCTCAATTAATTTTATTTACTACATTGAGTTCGAAAAAAAACGATATCAAATTTAAATTCAGTGTTTCTCGAGTATTTTTTAAAATAATAAAACGGACATTTTTGTAAATACAATAATCATTTTTATTTTAATACAAATATTAAAATGTTGAAACAATTAAAAATTTAATAGCTATAAATAAAATTTAAAAACTAAAATTAAATTATGTCGTTTGCCATTGGCAGGCAGGTCTGTCTTATAATAAAAAAAATTGTGTTGCAGCTTCATTAATAGTGTGCAAAATTTCAAATGTACATCTCTTTTTCTAACTCTGACCTTTATGTATATCTATCAAAATTAGTTCTGTATCTACTCAATTCCCAGTGGGCACCAACTGCAGTTTCTTATTTGATTGTCTTTATAACATCCTTTATGTTGGATTTGCAAAAAGAGAATCTGGTTTTTAGTTGTCACAATGTTGGTCTTGGTACACATGTTGGTTCCTGCTTTACTGCAATTTATTTTATACATTACACTTGATTTGTCTCTATCGTTTATTTATATATATTATAATTTTTTCATAGTAACAACAAAGTTTTGTTCTCCTAAGATTCTTTAAAGCTAGATTGGGGATTAAAAATGTGGTTAGATAGTTAGAGCAATGGATTTTTGCTCTAAGCATACAAGAAGATAATTATTAACATAGCAATTGTCTTTTTTAAAGGAGTAATAGCTATTAGCAATACAAATACTGAAGAGAGATGACTCTCATACAGAAACCATAGAGAAGTTAATAAGACTCGTTGGATCAAAAGACGACAAAATATATAAATAAGTAAACCCCATACAGAGCAATTACAAACGTTGCTTAATTATTGGAAAGAATGAGAAATTTTATGTTTGTAATATATTCAGGGCATTTTTGTTATTTTGCTTTAATTTTAGTCGTATAATGTTTGTTACATGAAGCAAATGTTTTCAAAACAATTATTTAAAATCATAAAAAAAAAAAAATACGCAACTACCTCTTGCGTCAATAAGATATTAGAAAACGTACTTAAAAATAATAAGATTTATTTCGTGATTAAGGGCTACTGATCCCTAGATTTTGTTGTAATCCAAACCCCAACTTGTCAATGTGTTATCATTTTCTAAAAACGAAAGGGAAAATGTATTTATAATATCTTTCTGACCAACTGTCATTGAAACTGTGGCTGCAGTTGTATATAAGTTTTAGTATGGGCTGCACTTGAGATCTTTTTTACGATGTCGGCGCTCGGATATATGCTTATTACACGAAATATTAATACGTCAATTTTTTGTAAAGCGGATTTGTTATCGACTGCACGTAACTGCAAAAAAGAGCTGTTTACCACTTTTTATTGTCGTTTATTGGCAACTCCTTTATATGATTTTGTATGAAAAATTAAACATGCTTGAGGGTAATTATGAATTAATTGTTAGGATTCAAAGTAAATCGGACATTAAAAACGTTTTCTAAGTAGGCCAATGGTTTATTTCAACATGGCAATGAATTAGCAAAAAAAAAAAATATTTTTTTATCATTCTTCTTTTAGCATTTTTCGGTAGATTGGTTAAATCTTAAGTTTTATTATTAGGCAACTGGAATTTATATTATAATAGGATTACTATGAGGCGCAACACAACTGGTATGGAGCATGGGAGTAAACGTTCAAAATTAATTCTGGTTGTAAAATAATAATGCTAATTTGGAATCATTAATGCAAACAATTATACCTTCGCTTTTATATGTGTTTAGATAGTTAATACATCAATGAAAAATCAATACTTTTTTGTTTTCTTTCCAAATACGTTAAGATATAAAATTTATTTTTAGTGACAATTTTATTACTACCAAAGACTTAGTTTTTGCATAACACTTATGCTAAAGAGACAAAAAGATAAGAAAACCAACTTGAAAATTACTTTAATACGAATGTGTAGTTAAAAACTTTATTTACTTTGGAAAAATATTATAAAGCTTAGGGCAACTGTGACATTTAAAGAAAAGAAACATTCAACCACCTTTATTTTAAATAATGTTTTCATACCCCATATTCAGTGTAATATAAGATATTTTTGTAATAATTATATGCTTAGGGCCATATGCAAAATATCCAAATACATAAATTCAAATAATTCTAACATTAATCATTGTCATCACACTGCTTTGTTCTTTGGTGCTCGCGCTCTTAGACCGTGAAACTTTTTATTATAAAAAGATATTTTTAAAAATGTGTTGATATTATAAAAAATCTTAACAAATTATTCGTAAAAAAATATTTGAAGTTGTTTTTTAGCTTCTTTTTTTTAGACTTAAGGCTGTTATGTAAATGATTTTAGAACCTTTAAAATAATTTTTTGTTTGTTTGTGTTTTAGAATAAAATTTTTGTTTTCAAGTCTTTTATAAAGAAGAATGATAAAAAAAAGTAAGTGAGAAATTATTAGGCTGTTATTAACGATATTGTTATTCGCTTTAGGAGAAGATTAATAAATAATTGTGAAAAACTTAAGATAAAAATGTATTATCTATTTTCCTCCACGAAATTTATCTACACAATATCAACAGTAGCAATTCTTTGCTGTTGAATGAATGAATACCTCGATTCCTAAATGTATGTATTGACCCCATTTTCTTTTAGTTAAAAAACAATTTTTTCTGGAAATGGGTATTAAAGCTTCTAAATGTTGATATCGCACATCATTATTAATTTTAAAAAATTTTAAAATGATGTGCAGGTTTAAGAGGTCTGTACATAAAAGTAAACACGAAACTGTTTTATCTGTTTGTTCGTCAGGTAAAAAGCTTTATCACGAAAGTTGTAATACGTCTTCAAAAAATAACAATATGTAGATAAAAATTATAGCGTGCCCCAGAGAGCCGTTACTTTAAATTATGTTTATAGCTTTATATTTTGTATCGCTGTATGGTGACACTTAAAATTTGCACAGAGTTTGTATTGAATAGGCCTTAGTGAACTTTAACTAAAAATTACACGAAGACGTGATTTTCATGGATATAGGCTCTATGTCTGAGTCTATCATATTTATACGGTATGTGGCACCGTGTTAACAACATGTATTTAAAGGGTCTATCATGCAAGACGTGATTTCGGTCTATATCGCCTTATTTTTTAAATCGCAACAAGCTGACCTTTGTCATTTTCACAGAATATGGGCTTGCCATTAACAAAAGTAATAAAAATTTAAATTTAAATTTTGAAAATGTCCCATAGCTTTTTGAACTATAAGAGGAATTTTCAATCAGTTTTCAATTTAATTAATTAACTTGACATTTAATGCATTCAAACAACTTGTTTAATTTGTTTTATAATATTTCCCCAAATTTGTTATCCTGTGACCTTTGAAACAAAACACCACAGAACAGTCATATTAGTATTTTTATTTTTGTTTGCTTTTGTGACTAATCCTCTGCCAATAAGAACACATTCATGTTGGTTGATTTTGATTTTATCATTGAACAAACTTTAAACTTCTGTTATTAAAGACTACGCATGAAGACTACATACTGAAGTATAAATGTTCATTGTTGCAATTCAATTAATTTAAAAATTTGCTTTTGCTTAAAAATATTGAGCCGGGTCTCTTAGCTAACAAAAAAAAGGTTAATAAGATTCATGATTTAATCCATTAATTTTTATCTTTTATAAATGTCAATTTTATTAAAGTTAATCAAACACTCTTAAGACCATTGAAATGTGTAATTTACCTGTGAACCCAACTACAACGAGCAATTTTGATCTTTTATTTCAAAATTTGTTTGCATATTTTAAACTTTTTTATATTGGCCATTTTAAAATATAGTTATGGGCATGGTGGATTAACTAATGTTTTACATTTATTTAATCTGGCTCAAAATTTTCGCTAGATATGTGATAATATCTAAAAATATATCTGCTTAAAAAGCATTTTTAAGTGAAATAAGTGTTCTCTCAAAGAGAGTGTTCAAGTCGTTTACACTTTTAAAACTGCAGACATACTAACATTATGAATAGGACCTTTTTAATGTTAATAAATGAGTTGCCTTAGATGAAAGATTATGTTATTTTACTTTTACTTAACTAAACACACAAATTGATGCAAATACAACACCGACACAGAACTTAAATGGCGAAATTAAAAAGCTTAGTGTTATTGAAATGACAAATAAATCTTTACATTATAGCTTTTAACAAAATGATTATTGTTTGTTTTATTGCTTTTAGATATTTCAATTTTAGATATGCAAAAAATTCCAATCAGAACCAAAAAACAAAAGCAAACAAATACCAATTGTGTACTTTTTGAAAAGTATAAAAATTTTTTACAGAGTTCGTGTTGCTCTTACCGTTATTGCTTAAAAAGCATTACAAATTTGGAAAGTATCGACAATTGTTTTAATTTGCCTAAAAAAAATCAACATAATATAACCAAATTTAAAACTGATTATCAAATATAAGAAAACAAAGACTTGATCAATATATCCAAGAATTTACATTTCCATATTAGTCACCTGCCAAAAAAAAAAAAAAAAAAAAAAATAAATAATTAAAAAAATTCAATTATGTAATTTTTACCTGATATAATTTATAAAAAAGTCGAATTTGACTTAAAGTAAAAAATAAAAATTTGATACGATATAGATCCCTTTAATTTTTCTCAAGCTTTTTTGGAGGAAATGCTTAATCGTGAATTTTAGTTGACTATTAGGAAAAAGCTCCAAATTAAAAAAAATCTGTTTTATTATTCGTATAAAGTGTAATGTAAAAGTGTTTATTTATTCAGTAAGAGAAGAATAATAAAAAAATAGTTTTCCTTGTACATAATAAAAGTAAACAAATTTGTAATTGGGTTCATGTTTTAATAATTAAACTTTTATTATTTTCGCTGTAAGCACCAGTTAATTTGGTATAGATATTAAGTTGGATTATGTTACTTAAAGTAATGTATTTCAATTACTCTGGAAATTTTTTTACAGTTTCCTAACCTTTTAGAGTCCATTTTGTCAGCTCAGCTTTATAAATAAATTAGGCGTAATATATAATCGATCGCCAATGCATAATACAAAAAAAAAAAAAATAATAAATAAATAAATAAATAACTAAATAGAGAAAACAGCAAGCAATTCTCACCATAAATATATTTTAAAAAAGTCAAATTTGACATTAAATAAAAATAAAAAAATGAAGTAGTCCAAAAATCATAAGTATTTTCATTGCTCCTCTTTCACTTGTTTTCTATAATGCATTTTTAATAAGTTCGTTTATTATAATTAAGTTATGACTTTTGAACTCATAAAAAACTCATGAAAATTTATGAGAATAAAAATTATAACAAAACCAAGTCTAATGAAAAAACGTATCCTAATCATCGAATTTTTACTGGTTTTAAGCATAGATTCATTTAAATGCCAAGCTATATGAACCCATACTCGCCAATGACAAGCTAATGTTAAAATCATGCGTTTTCCCCCTAAATTGAACCAGTTCGTTTTACGTAGAAGCCATCAACTACCTACTTCTTTTGCAGGTATTTTTTTGCTGGGTTTGGTTTTTCTTAAACTTTTGTATAGGAAATGCTTAAAGGTAAATTTTAGTTGTGTATCGAAAAAAAAGCTCAAAATTATAAAAATCTGTTTTATTATTCGTATACAGTGTAGGGTAAAAGTTTTTATTTATTCACTCAAAAAACTTATAAAAATTTTCCTTAAACATAATTAAAGTAAATAAATTTGTAGATGGTTTTATGTTTTGATAATTAAACATTTTTTTAAATTAAAGTTGATCTATTTTATTTGGTATATATATATAAGTTTTGAATATGTTATTCATAGAAATTTATTTTAATTACTCTGCAGTTTCTTTTACAGTTCGCTAACCGTTTAGAGACATGAGGGAATTTTGCAAGCTTAGCTATATAAATAATTCAGCCATAATATATTTTCGATTGCCACTGCATAATTAAAAAAAAAACTTTCTATTTTAAGCCTTTATGATATTTATCATTTTTACGTGACATTTATTTTAATAGACGATTTATTTATTCATTTTCTTCTATAAACATTTTTAATATTTTAACATTGATTCCAAGAAATCGATCAGGAAATCAGTTATTTAGATATATTCTTTCTAACAGTATTAATATTGAAAAGAAAAGGTTTATTAATCGTTTGAATAAAAAAACAAATCATTATCTTTAACTTAAAATTAATTGACCCAATAGCACTACCACTAATTATTATTATTATTTATTATTCAATAAAGAAAAACTATTTTGCATATGTATGCGAATGATTACAAAAAATAAATAAATAAATAAAACAGAAAAATTAGACACCAGCATTTGCTTAGGTTGTGTACATTGTAAACATTATATTTTTAACCAACTAAGTTTTGTGAATAGGAATACGAGTAACATTCTAAATCAATAAATATTATTTTGTTCAGAAGTCCACACAAGTCAAAGCATTATTTCTTGTTCTCTAAGCAAGTCATTTTGCATATTTGTTTTTGCGTTTGTATTTTTTTTACGTGCTCTAAAAAATTTTAACAATAAAGGTACCAGCAATTTGCGTATGACTATTGTTTAATGTGACGACTTAGCATGTAGAACGCGTACAACAGGTTGTTACAAAAACAATAAGAACTTATTTCTGTTTTTATATTAACAATTTTGAATATTTGAACTATTTTTTTACAATTATTTTATTATTATTTTTTTTTTTTTTGAAATCAAAAAACAAATGCTGTTTCCTTAATCGTAAATTTTGATATTAGAATTGTGTTTTGCAACATAACACAACAACCACATTAAAATTCAAATACTCAGAGTAAGATAAGTGTAATTTTGAGATGATTTACTGCAGAACATTGCCTCTCAGTACGAAATAATTCATTTTTATCCAATTTCTCACATGTTTGAAAATTTTTTTATAAGCTTGAGAACAAGTATCATTATTTTACACGTCATTGTCATTTTGTTTATTATTTCATTTTTTCTTTCATATTTCCCCTGATAATAGACCGTTATTCAGTGCTCATTTTGACTAAAGTTTTTTAAACTAAACAAAAAAAAATAAATTTGTTGGAAAATGCATTTTATTTAAAGATAATAAAGGTACAAGAAAACAAGTAAACTTTTTAATTTTACTTCGAAGGCGTTAAAAATTAAAAACATCAAAGATTTTTTTGTTACTTTTAAGTATAAAAACACAAAGTCATTGAAAAGAATAAAAGTTAACAAAAAAATTTTTTTAAACTTTCGCAAAATGTAAACATTTCTCTGGATTCCATGCTAAAAGGCACTATTTACACAAGTGTGTTTTTATTATTTTATTCTGAGTGAAATTACATTACATTACATTACATCAATGTATTTTTTACCTGTTAGATAAATATTACAAGATTCTTATTACAATACACGCACAAGGGAGGATGAAAGGAAAGATTATTACAAAAACGAAAAAAGGTTACGATTTTAATAATTCTCGTCAATTTTATGCATAAAAACGTTAACGTTAATCCTATTCAGACTTTTAAATACCATTTGTATTTTTTGTTAAGGCAACTTTAATTTGTTCACTTTGCTTTGTTTTGTGTATGGGTTTATTTTTGAAACGTCAAATTAAGTTGTCCTGACTTAACGTACAAATACTTGTTTGTGAAACTTTAGCAAAAAAACTTATAATTTGTTTACAGATTGGCAGTGGTCTGTTCTTATTCCATTTTATGTAATGTCATACGAGTACATCACCAAGTTAGTAGTACCCTTCTAAAAATATTTGGCAGTGATTTGCAAATATTAAATAAAGCAGCATTATTTTTAAAAAATAATTTTATTTTATCTTAATCTGAAAAGATGATGCCAGCCTTTAAAAACAGGCCTCTGGTAATGCAGTCGTGTAGTAAAACAAAAAGAAAAAATACTATCTATAAAAGGTCTAAATCCTATTTAGTTAAAGTAAATTCACGTTAAAAAAGATTAAGTAAATAAAAAAAAACAATAAATATTTGTAATAATTTTCCTTAAGATCGGTGGCAAAATGGTCATGGGAATGCGCTTTTACCTGCAATAGTCAAAAACGCTAGTGACTACAGGAAACCGCACAGCCTGCACTTGTGTTAACATTTTTATTTTCTTCATTTTTTATTTCTATTGACGTTGCAACCTTAGTAAGTTATTTTGATATTTAACCCTGGATTGTTTTAATGATTTAAAATAATTTTTCTTTATTTTACTGATTTTATTTTAAACATGTTGAACGAAAATCAGTATAAGATCCAAGCTAATAGTAAAATATGTCAGTATGTATGTTTGTACATGCTTATGAGTCAGAACATTTATTCGAATATACATAAAATGCATATATTTGCCATTCAACCTTGTCCTCTTAATTTCTAATAGGATTTGTATTGTTTGCTGTTGTTGGTTTTTTGTTTACATATTTTGGTTTATTCATGCACTTTCTTATAGCAAATCCTTTTTTTTTGTATTTTTTTAAATTATTTTTAATTGACTTTTCACTTAGACTGTATTAAATATGTAAATTTTAATTGTCTTATTTTGTCTTTTTGATTTATATTAGTGGTGGAAAACAAACAAGTATTCGTTATTGTATTTCTTTACGCCTCTTAATGGTAGAAGCAATTAAGCTTCACCTCTTAGTAAAAATGTGTGCTATTATTCAATATTTTTTTTCAATCATTATTTTTTTAAATTTTTAGCAAGACGTAAGATCAGACAACAATACAATATTCCGTTGCTACGATTTTTATAAAGTTTAAGAATTAGATTTTATTTTAGGGTGGCCACAATTGAGCCTGCTGTAATCGAAGTGGTAAACACGTTGGCTACAAACCTGGTTGACCAGGGTTCAACCCCTGCGGCAAACAAAAATAAAAAATGTTTTTTTCTGTTTAATTGGTGTAACTACATATTCAGAATTAACATTAAACATGCAGCCTCCGTCGTCGGTACTTCTTCATAGCATATTCGCCGGCGAAGTAAAATAACTAATAAAATGGCTCTAACTATCTTTTCTTTTTACCTTTCCTAAAAGAATGTAGCACGGTTACGAAAATAACTAAATAGGCATTATTGCCTGAAGTGCCACTTCTCTTTAAAAAAAAATCAACTCGATTAAAAATTGGTTGCTAATGTTTTGATATGTAAATTTAGTTTTTGGAATTCTTTTTCAATAACAATTTTAAGTCAAAGATTGTGGCATTAAAAATTTCTAATATCAATTATCAAAGTTAAAATTAAATAAAAAGTTTTTTTTTCTTTAATTGACACTTAAAAACAAAAAGAAAGTAGAAGCCAATTGAAGCATTCATAAAATATTTTATAATCTATTTAACTTGATTAGTTAAAGAGCACAAAATTTCAGGAAAGATCTTGAATGGAAATATAATAAAATAGAAGAAAAAAATGGACTGGTAAAAGCAGTAATTGAAGTGGTTTTAGAAAATGCGTTTTCTTTTTCCAGTTAAAAGCTTATCACTGCAGTTATAGATTGAGGATGTATTTGCACTTACGATCCCTTAAGTATGTACTATTTATAGCCACATTACGCTGTGGATTAAGCTAGATTTGAACTCACGATGATTTCTTTATAACTATGAACTTTACCTGAGTCAGTGACACTGATACGCACTTTTGTTACTTACTTCTGCTCCCACAAGATTTCAATTACAATTCCCTTTATTTCAACATGGTGGCACCTTAAGAACCTCTCATCTGCAAAATTTTGAACAGGCCAAAGCGTAAACACTTTTGTTCTTTTAAAAGGATTATACTGCTAATTTTAATTTTTTAGCCATTAAAACTAAATACGCAGCTACTTTTTTAGAACTTTATTTAAGTTCAACGTGATTGGTAGACTTTTTTCGCTGTTAATGTCTTGCCTCCTTCTGCTGTGGTTCATAAGAGCAAACATTTAAAAAATACTCAAATATTTTTTTTCATTTTGTTTAACTTTAAATACTTTTGTTTTTTTCTTTCTTCGTTGTAAATAATTTTCGCATTTAATTATTTAATTATGTTTTACTGGTACTAAAAAAAAGCAATCAACAATTCGTAATTGCTGCAATGTAACAATGCAATGCTTTTTTAGCGTTATTGTAGTTGCAAAAATAATTAATTGTTAGACGAACACCATCAACCAAAGGTGAAAAATGTTTCTGAGATAACAAATGGGAAATGTCATCACACATTATTCCGCCACTATATACGAACACAGAATGATACTTCAAATACGGTATTCATGTACGTTATGTAGCGCTTTATTGACTTCAACTTTAACTGTATTAAATATCCTATGGCAAGCGTATGAATTTTTAAAATTCAATCATTTTTGTTGCCACAGTTTTTTTAAATGCCATTTTGTACAAGTCTTTTGCATTTGGTTTTTAAGAATCGAATAAAAATCATTGTTGTAGTTTCATAATGACACCAAATACAACCAAGCCATTGTGTTAAAGTATTAAATTGAAACAAGCCAACCGCAATGTATGACAATTGAAAACAACTTTAAAACTGTAACAATACGAAAAACTTACAGAAAAAACAATTTTTTCAATTTCATATCACAATAATGAATAAAACAGCAAAATATACAAAACCCTAAAAAAGAATCAAAATATACCTCATATTCACCAACACAAAAACAAAATTCAAACATTAACTAACTGTTACAGTCTTTAATAAATTTCTCTAGGAAACACATTTAGTGCAGTGGGCGGCATAAAGAGACAGTTATTGAAGTGACAATAATTTGTTGTTCTAAGCTTGAAGCGCTGTTTATAACAACCTTTGGTGTATATATAAATTCCTTAAAGTATAAATATATAACATGTCGTACCGTAACGAGTTCCTTAATGATAACTGATGTAATTCAATAGAAGACGTAAATACATGTATTAAAAAAAATTAGAATGCAAAATAGTCCGAAGATATTCCATTATGTTTTAATAAAGAGAAAAATAGCTGACTAATTTCTGAAACCGAGCAGTATCAATGATGACCATTAATCACGCAAAGTACGAAAGTTGGTCAACTTTTAACTTTTGACGTATGTTGAATACTTTGAAAACTATCAACTGCTTCCTCTTCTCTGTTTTCTCTTAACTCTTGCTGTGTTTCAGTTGTTTATTGTGATTTCAATAAAACAATTTTGGTGGCAAACAATAAAATACAAATTTAATTAAATTAAAAAGTGAGTAAATACAAATTATATTTAAAAGTGAATAAAAATAGAGAGCAAATTGTGATTTAACATCCGGCAGCAAAGTATTCATTGTGCCAACCTCATCCGTCGTTACTTTGACTTTATGTGTATAAGGACAAAGGCTACCACTATTGAAGATCATTTTAATGATAATCGATCAAACATAAAAAATTTTGCTACAGAAAATTATCAATATTGGTTCATGTCCTTTCATAGATTTTTTTCATCTTTCGTTTATATTTCTGCAGGCAACAACCCTAAGCAAAACTAAAAATTTTTGACGTTTTTTTAACAAAAAAAAAACTTAGCAAGAAATAAAGTAAAAATCTATCGACTCCAAACATTTACTTCTAAGCATTTCCTTAAATTTGGCAACCAGAAAAAATCACGGTAAAACATCTCTAGGAAAGAAATTAGGATGATTCATTAAATGAAGCACGATTTTATAGTTCACGTTTAAAAGAAGAAGCAAAAACACAATTCTTATTATGTTTTGTTTTTAATATAATTTTACATAACTAAAGACTTGTGTACGCAAAGCGCATTTAAAAGCATTTGCAGCTAAAATAAAATTGAGGCAAAAGCACAAAACAACAACAACAAAAAAGTAAAATAAAATAGTTTAAGGCAAAAAACAATTGTTGCATTTCTTATGTTTTTCGTGACATTTTAAACAAAAGGGAAAGTCTGAATACATTTGCGTTTAACAGGTTTGTTTTGTGGTACTGTGCAAGTCGGTACATGTGGATGAAATGAAAAGACAAAACTACTTTGTATAAGTGCACTTGATCTTGCTAACTTGATTTTGCATACTTGTACATATGTATTGGCTTCAAATTTCAGTGTGACTAAAGTATGTAAATTATTTCGTAGTTTTTAACTTATATTTAATAAACACCTCTTAATATCAAAGGAATTACTAAGATTAACTAGAGTTACAAATAGACTAATGCTTCAGGAAAATATCTGAAGAGATAATAGAATAGTAAAAATTAAGGAATAACAAGAATCGAAAAATGCTGAAAGAGATATATTTGTTCCAAACGGGCATCGAACTCTGCAAGTTAGCATTTAGCTTTTTCTGCTTGTTATACATTAAATAATGAGTAAACAGTTTCTTATAGGGAGTCTTTTGAAAGATTTTCCAAGGTATTGTTAAAATCTTAACATCCATGACTCGTTAGCAAATGACAGATACCAACGCTATTTCAGACAAAAAAGAGCTATCAATATCACGTTGACGTTGGTTTAAAACTACTTAGATACTCTGTGACTGTTCTCAGATATAATTCATTACACTCGTTCTATTATTCTAATATAAGCGGTAATTACAATTGTACGCTTTTCATTAAACTGACGAATCAGTTTTAAATTAGGGTTCTTGTATTGCGGATATTTTAACATAAATTAAGCAGATTTTGAAAAGTATAAAAACTTTTTTTTATAGATTTCCCAACGCTAGAACATTTGGAACATTTCTACTAATAAATTATTTGCAATAACCATTATTTAAAAAAGTAATTTTATTTTAAATAATTAAAATAATTCGCTTACAATTATTCGCAATAAAATCAAACAAATTTTTATTTAGTCCACAAACTTAGTTTTCTGAAAAGCAATATTTCAAATTTGGAGTTAAAATCTTATTCCATTAATATTATTCGAATAACATATTATGAAGGAATTTTTCTTAGTATCCGTCCCTTTTATATATTTCCATTTTAAGGAAAAGGAATATGTTTGCGATCGATATTATTCAAATAAAATTTTTCGAGTACATTTTTTCATCGACATTTCAACATCGGTCCATCCTATCAAATTGCGACTAAAGAGAAAAAACTTTTGTTTCGAAATTCTTCTTTAATAACCATCGTTTTTGAAAATAGATTTAAATTTAAATTAAAACAGAATTTAAAACACTGCTTTATAAATTAAGCACAAAGTCTTTTATCGAGATGAAAGCTACATATATAAGTAATGTTTTCCAATAAAAGCAAAAACTTCCAGTTAATGATAAAATAAGGAGACAAATTGGTAGGAGGTTACATTTCACAATGCATGTGTTAATTTGGTTTGTTATTCGAATAAAAAAGATTCGTATAATTAAAAAAAAAATATTTTTACATGCTTTTGCATAAAATTTTTATTTAAGAATATACATTTATTCGACCAATTATTCGAATAATCGAATAAAAATTTTTGTCAACTAAATTTCTACAAATAAATCTTAATTAGAAACTTAAAAGTAAATTTTAAAACAAGAGCAAAATTTTAATTTTATTTTACACGTAAAGCACATCTTTTTTTATTTAGCCACAGTCCTTTTCAATATTTCTTTAAATTTTTTTTATATTATTTATTGTTAAAGAAACATCACTGCAAATATCGAAATATTGCAAATTATAAAAAAATATTGTATTTTATATTTTCGGAAAAAATACTAAATTTGTCTATAAAATTTCTGTCCATTCGACTACGTTTAAAGCGTCTTATAACTTTTTAACCATAATCTTTATAAACTTTATAAATTTGTTGTTGGCGACCGAAGTCTAAGGCGTAAAAACTAAAATTCTTAACTTAAGTACTCTAAATATGCATTTCCATTGCAGATGTAGTTGATATAAAAATCTATTAATTTACACTGAGACAAAATTGAGCTTGAATATTTGTCAACCCTAATAATTGTCCAGTATACATGTTTGTGCATGCTTTTGTTCATGTATTTTTTCTGTTATAAAAACTGGTTTAATAACAGCTTCATTTTTCAACATTCTTGTATGTAACAGAACACTCAATTATTTTAAAGTCATATTCAAGGTTATTTCTCTTGCCTTTACTCTTCTTTTTTTAACAAGGATTTTAGATAAATGTGTTTCTTTATAGGAAATACAAGGTCTTATACTCGAACTATAATAAATATGAAAAAGTTATTTTCAGAATTTACTAACATTTTCAAAGTTATTTTTAAAACGAGTATTGAAAAAAGAGCAAAAAGTAAGAAAAAAAGAAAATAGTGTTTAAAAAGCTTCATGACAGGAGTTTATTGTAGAATTAAAAAAAAAAAACGTTTGTTCAGCTATTTTTGGATGAAAAAATTAAATAGAGGTTAAGGTTAAAAAATATTTGGAATTTTAATATAAGAAAGAAGAGCTTATTGAATTTGATTTAAGTTTATTATGAATAGTAATTCCTGTAATGTCCAAAACGAGATACTGTTGATGAGTTTTAAATTTTGTACAACTTACAAAGAAACTTTTCAAATAAATAAAGAAGCAGGCTTATAACGCAATAACTATATTTGAAATTGGAGTATTAAACTAATTTTATGTAATGGCACAATGTCTTAATAGAGTTTTTTGTATATACAAAGAAATACAAGATATTTTCATATTGTTCTTTTTGATTATTGTTAAAACTAAATCCCTCTTTATTATAAATTTAAAAAAATCTTTATACAAATATGACTTAATAAAAAATATACAAAGAGGTTCTCTTAACTGTTTTGAATATTTTATACGAAATGGCATACATAGTGAACACACATTGTGGCAGTGTCATAGCAATAGATCTGTTTTAATAATTATTTTCCCCTTCCTTTTTTGAGTGGTTTGGAAAAATGATATCAGCTTAAGCAAATATTTAAAGAAAAATGCTTTAGCAATTGTTGCGAATAAATTTAGAATAAATGTGCAAACTTCATTTATTTATGTACTATTTGCTTTAATATCTAATTACAAAATTAATTAATATAACAATGGTTACTCTTTCGGTATTCAATTGTTAACTCTGGAATTGATTTATATCACTTGGTAGAGAGGTAGCCGGGTTGAAAGCAATAGCTTTGTTAATTTAAGTAAAGTCGAAGTCAGGAAGAATGTCAATTAGCGTTCAGAAAGGTTTAAGTTTTTTGTTGCCTCCATTTACTAAAAAAATTACAACTCTTGATCACTAATACATATTATTAAGCCTTTAAGGCGCTGAGGTATATACATAAAATTTTTTATTTAGTTTATAATGGATAAATAGATAAATTATTTAAAAAAAAAACCAAAAAATGTAACAGGATCATTTCTGTAAAGGAAATATTTTTTTAAAGTGTTGTCTGTCTGTCTATGTTCGCATCACGTAAAAACTACTGGATGGGTTTGAATAAAAGTTTGTGAGAAGATCCCTTAGAAGCTTAGTTCAAATAAAAAACATTTGTTTTCACAAAAAGAAGTCATTTCGTATAAAAGATAGAGATACAAATGTGAAGGCGCTCAGTTTTACCGGTATAATTGTACTAAAACTGTTATCAAGAGATTTTATTTCTGTAGATAGAAAATTCTTAACACTTTTTGAAAAACTCTACAACATATATTAAAAAACATTATTTTTAAAATTTTAGTTTTAAGAAAATTAGAAATGACACTATGAGGAAGTAGTGGGTACTGCTAGTATTATATAAAAACTTATTACTTATTCATCAGTTTGCTTATTTTAAAAAATATTTGCCGCAAAAGAGAAACTAAACAATTTAGGAAAGTAATGAAACATGGCTTGCTCTTATTTTTACATCCATTGTATTTTTAACCTTATTTTTTAAAGCCACTTTATAGTCTAATTATTGATTTTACTAATTTATTTAAATGTCTTTAAAAGAAAGAGTTACATAAATTTTTATTTTTTTTTACAGATTTTAACATAACATGAAAACTTTGTTCTTCATAAAAAGGTAATTGTTTTATTCTTTTATCTCATAAATATAATTTTTTTTAAATAAAAAACACAAAAATTAATAAATTTAAAATATTCCATTATTTTCAACAACATTTTCATAAAATTCTTACATATGATTCATTTTCACAAAATAAATAATAATTCGTAATATTAAAAAGCAAATGAAATTAGAAAAGCTTGATTTCTGATCACGTAAATCTCATGACCCAGGTAGAACAGGAAGAAGAAAATTGTATTTATATTAAGTCCTTAAAAATTATTCTTCTAAGAGTCTATAGATATGCCAGATTGCATTACGTACTGAGGTTAAATGATGTATCATAAGATGAGAGAAAGAAGGGCTTTAAAAAAATGAAAAAGTAGAAAATAAATTGTAAGGAAATAAACTATTATCAGGCCTGTTCTGAAAATCACTTTTTATTAAAGTGATTTGAAATCACGTAAAAGGTGTTCTGCGCACAAAAATATTTGAATTCTCGTGATTTAAAACCGGACAGTAAACAGCCTGACGATTTCAAATCACTTGAGGTTATTTTAATGTCTTTTCTTTGAATTCAACAATAAAATTATCAGACGCACGTAATACGATATGTTTTTAATTTGTTTAAGTAATTTAATTAATTTTTTTACACATAAAAACTTTAAAATTAACAAATTTAGGAAGACGCTGTATTTCTTTGCAAGCATTTTTATTTTTGTTTACATTACTCGTGATTTAATTTTTTTTATTGTAGTAGTCAGCTGGTAATGTTTATCAAAAATAAATCTGCACATACAAAATATTTTAATTATAAATAAACAAAAAACAGCTGTTAGCTCGTGATTTAGAACAATGAAAATCACTACTAAAAATTAAAAATCTCGTGATTTTCAGAACACCCAAAAATTACTGTCGTGATTTCAAAATCGTTCGTGATTTGAAATCACCGTGATTCCAGAACATGCCTGTATAATACACGGCCAGGAGCTATACCCGGTTGTGAAGCAAGAAAACTGAACACCGCTTTTGAAATGAAGCACATCTGTTTCCATTCTAATGAGAAATCATACGCCAGGCTTCCATAATATCGTTGCCCAAGATACTGAGGTCATCAATATCTTAGTGCATGATAGAAATATTTCTTAATCGTCTAATTGCATTTAAAGATACCCAGAGTTTCAGAAATTTTTTTGAGGTAGTAAATACCTTTATAGGTGACATAATTGCAGATTTGATGTAGATACAAAAATGTATATCTCCATTCGATATTCCTTATATCCTTTACCAGATTGTTTTTTTTGAATAACACATATTTTGGCTGTAAGACGCTTTAGTCATTTGGGAATATAAAACTCATCTCGTCTGGAAGTTATCTCTACAGACAAAAACGCTTAAGTTTGAGAAGACCGAACCTTGTCTAGTCGCAAAGGAAGCTGCTCTGCTATGATTGCAATAACATAAGAGAAAAAATTAAAATTTGTGGTCTTTAAAACTTAACCTGTAGTTCAATTTGCTTCTAACATTCAGCCCTAATTGCTAGTTACTGCTAGGTTTTTTGCTTCTAACAATACGTGTAGTTCTTGAGGATTTGAAGTAAAGAAATTCCTATTTATGAAAATTCCTAAGTAACACATCACTCAATCTCTAATAACTATGTGTTGTTTTAATTATTTAATAATAAATTTTCTTAATTAAAAATTGATTGCAGAAGAAACCAAAAAATAAATTTAATCTAAAAATAAATAAATCAAACCGTGGGTTGATACTTGTATGACATCTGCTAAAAGCTGTTTAACTTTTGAGTTTTTACCATGAAAAAGCAATGACATTAATTATTCACAGTAAAAAAAATATCAAAATTTAACTTTTAATTCTACTTGCATCTTAAACAAATCAATAAAATATGAATAAGACGACATGTGGTTTAATTTTAAAGTTCATATTTTTTTATTTAAAATAAAAATTCACAAACAATTCTCAGAGTTTTGTGTCAAATGCATAACAAATTATCTTATAACACAATATCATTGACTTTATATTACATTATTTTTATTACTAGAAATTTAAGGGACTATAACGCTTGTTGCTTTTATAAGAAAAACCAATTTCTAATAATAATTTTCAAAGCTTTTTTTTAAGTAAAAGTAAATTCTCAAGTTTTGTTCATATATTTTTTCATTTTAATTTTTTATGAAATCTGGAATTAAAACTGTGGATATAATAAATAAATTAAAATTGATTTTCGGCTTAGGTTTATTTTAATTTTAATTTCTTAAATTTTTTTAGACAGTAAAATTATTTTCAATTGTTTGCTGACGTTTTGCAAAGAAAGCAAGAAAACTTTGACAGCTGCATTTTCTAGATGAATACATCCTTCATTGTTTTACATTTTGCTGAAAAATATTACTTTATTTCAGTAAACAGCTAAGAGTTTATGTAGGGAACGATCAGGAGTTTTTATAGGAACTCTCGATGTATATTTGACTTTAAATTAGTTAATATTAGTTCAGGGCTAAAAACGCTTGAAAAAAGTATTTTTATATTCTAATTAAGAAATTATGCTCATCAAATAATTTTAAAACTTTACAGCTCTTATAAAACTCAAGTAAATATAACTTATTACAGAATGCAGTGCCTGTAAAAATGATTATATTGGTGTAGTTCTTCATTTTCTAGCATTTATCTCTTTATAATTTTTACGTTGAAATTTGCAAAACAAAAGTTTTTTACGGTCCCTGGATAATTTGCATATTTACCTCAACAGTTTTTTTTTTATCAAAATGAAATTTTGATTACAATATAGTATTTAAATTATTAATAAGTTTATTTTGAAAAAAGTAATGATCATAGATTTTTCTCTTGACTGCTAGTTTTTTATCAGATCGAAAAATATAATATCGGATTGTAAAACTGAATTTACCACATGGATGGAACATCATTTAAGAGAAATCTAAACACATTTATTGATGAAGCGCCTTAATTTCTTCAAAACTCATGGGACTTTGGCATTAAATATTCTGTCTAAAGGAATTTAATATATTGAAAATAATTATTCTGTCTAACAACATTTTAGAAATTAAAATAAGAAATGAACCCAAGCCGAAAATCAATTTTAATTTACTTATTATTTTTCACAGTTTAATTCCTGATGTACATATAAAGCTGAAGAATTTACTTTTGCTATCCAATAAGAATTAAACTTAAAAAAATATCAGAAAAAAGTGACTTTTCTAATAAAAGATGCAAGCGTTACAGTCACTTATATTTCCACTAATAACAATGTCTTATAATGTCAATTATATAATGTAACATAATGTCAATTATATTGTGTAATCAAATAATTGTATAAACATTTAATACAAGACTTTGAGAATTATTTGTGAACTTGAAAAACATTTCAGCAAAAGTAGATCGTAATTTAAAATAAAAAATTATATGAACTTTAAAATTAAACCACATGTCGTCTAATTAATATTTAATTGATTTGCTAAAGATGAAAAAAGAAATTCATGCAGATCTATAATTAAAAATAAAAAATATTATATTTTTTAACTTGAATAATTAATGTCATTGCTATTCCATAGTAAAAATTCAAAAGTAAAACAGTTTTTAACAAATGTTAAACATGTATCAACCCACAGTTTGATTTATTTATTTTTAGATTAAAGTTTTTTTTTTTTTTTTGGTTTCTTCTGCAACCGATTTTTAATTAATAAAATTGATTATTAAATACCAAAACAACATATTGCTATTAGAGATTTTCATACAAAGACTCAAAAACTACACGTGTTGTTGGAAGCAAATAATTTAGCAGTAACAAGCAATAATAACTGAATGTCACAGGCGAATTGAACTACAGATTAAATTTTAAAGACACAAAATTTTAAGTTTTGTCTCTTATTTTATTGCATCCACAGCAGAGCAGCTTTTATTGCGACTAGACAAAGTTCGGTCTTCTCAAACATTTGTGTCTGTAGATATAACTTCCAGGCGAGATGATTTCCATTTTCCTAAATGACTAAAGCGTCTTAAGCGTTATTAAAAAAAAACAATCTAGTAAAGGATATACGGAATATCGAATAGGGATATTTATTTTGCATCTACATCAAGTCTGCAATTATTTCGCTTATAAAGGTATTTGCTCCTCAAAAAAATTTCTGAAATTCCGGGTATCGTTAAAT
Organism: Cistogaster globosa; assembly: GCA_937654795.1. Classification (NCBI taxonomy): domain Eukaryota; kingdom Metazoa; phylum Arthropoda; class Insecta; order Diptera; family Tachinidae; genus Cistogaster; species Cistogaster globosa. The sequence continues at coordinate 71,674,553 of OW569406.1, forward strand.
GCAATTTTATTTTTACAATTTAAAAATGTTAACTAAATTTCTGCAAACCACTCAAAAAATATAAGAGGAAAATAATTATTAAAACAGATATATTACTATAACACTGCCATAACGTATAATCACTTCGTATGCCATTTCGCATAAAATATTTAATACAGTTAAGACTGCCTCTCGTTGATTAAGGTACAAAAATTAATTGTGGATGTATTTTTTATTTAGTCCTGTTTTTATAACGATATTTTTTTAATTTATAGGAAAAAGCAATTTTGTTTTAACATAAATAAAAGATAACAACATGAAGATTTCTCTTTTTTTTTTTTTGTATATACAAAAAACTCTATTAAGATATATTATGCCAATTACATTAAATTAATTTTATACTCCAGTTTCAAATATATTACTTGTTGTAACCCTGCTTCTTTATTCATTTAAACAGATTCTTCTTAATTTTATAAAATTTAAAAAATCATTAAAGTGCGCAATCACCAGTATCTCGTTTTGCACATTACAGAAATTAATATTCAAAATAAATTTAAATCAAATTCCTTTCTTACGGTAAAATTCCAAATATATTTTACCTAAATATCTATTTAATTTTATTATCTAAAAATAGCTGAACAAACATTTTTTAAACACTATTTAATTTTTTTTGTATCACTTTTTGCTCTTTTTTCAATATTCGCTTTAAAAACAACTTTGAAAATGTTAGTAAATTTTGAAAATAACTTTTTCATATTTATTATAGTTCGAGTATAAGACCTTGTATTTCCTATAAAAAGAAACATTTATCTAAAATCCTTGTTAAAAAAAGAAGAGTAAAGGCAAGAGAAATAACCTTGAATATGACTTTAAAATAATTGAGTGCTCTGTTACATACAAGAATGTTGAAAAATGAAGCTGTTATTAAAACACAGCATGCACACACATGTATACTGGGCAAGTATTAGGGTTGACAAATATTCAAGTTCAATTTTGTCTCAATAGAAAATAATATAATAATAATCAACTAATAATATATGAAAATGCATAGTGAGAGTGTTTAAGTTTAGGTTTTTAGCTTTTAAGCTTTAGATTCCGGCCATTACATAAGGATGGGGTCACCAATAACAAATCTAAAGATTTTATAAAGATTATGTTTATAAAGTTATAAGACGCTTTAAACGAAGTCATCTGGACAGATTTTTTTTGCAAATTTAGTATTTTTCAGAAAATATAAAATAACTATTCGAGCTTTCGGTCACAGTTTATAATTAAATATCTTTTAAAATTTACGATATTTCGCTACTTGCTATGACGCTTCATCAACAGTAAACAATACGAGTATTAAAATAAATATTACAGAGATATTAAAGAAATATTGATGATTGTTAATGAAGCAATAAAAATTAAAATAATATTTTCTTGATTTGTAATTTACTTTTAAGTTTCTAGTTTAAACTTATTTATGAAATTTAGTTGAAAAAATTTTTATTCGATTAATTATTTAAATAATAATGTATACTCTTAAATAAAAATTTCATGCGAAAAGAATAAAAAATATTCGAATAACCAACAAAATAAACATATCAAATGTGAAATGTAATCTGCTACTAATTTGTTTCCTTATTTTTATCATTAACTGAAAGTTTTTGCTTTTATTGAAAAAAATTATTATAGATCTAGCGTTCATCTCGTTAAAATTTTAAAATAGTAATTTATAAAACAGTGTTTCAAGTACTGTTTTCAAATTAAATCTATTATCAAAAATTTTCTCAACTCGATTATTTTTATTTGAAGAAGAATTTCGACGAATTGGACGAATTCTATGATAAATACTGTCGTAATATGTTATTCGAATAATATTAATAGAATAAGATTTTAACTTCAAATTTTAAATATTGCTTTTCAGAAAACTAAGTTTTATTTTTGTGGACTAATCAAAAAATATTTGATTTTATTGCAAATAATTGTAAGCGATTTATTTTAATTATTTAAAACAAAATTACTTTTTTAAATAATGGTTAATGCAAATAATTTATTAGTAGAGATGTTCCCAAATTTCTAGCGTTGGGAAATCCACACAAAAAAGATTTTATACTTTTCAAAATCTGCTTAATTTATGTAAAAATATCCGCTAAACAAGAACCCTAATTTAAAACTGATTCGTCAGTTTAATGAAAAGCGTACAATTGTAATTAACGCTTATATTAGAATAATAGAACGAGTCTAATAAATTATATCTAAAAGCCGTCACAGAGTATCTAAGTAGTTTTAAATGACCCCTTTCAAAACCAACGTCAACGTGATATTGAAAGCTGTTTATTTTCTGACAGAGAGTTAATAATTTAACAAATACCTCTAGAAATATTTTAAAAGATTTTCTATAAGATAATGTTTACTCGTTATTTATGTATAACGAGCAGAAAATGTTAGATTTTTACTTGCAGAATTTAATGCCTTTTTTGACCAAATAAATTCTCTTTCAGCATTTTTCATTTTAAAGTATTAAGAAACTTCAAGCAAAAGAGTTATTATTTTTCAAAAACTTTTAATAAATTATTTACAGAAATTATTGACTTAAATTATATTAATTATAAAATAATTGTGAAGTAGTTCATAATGCATTTTTAATAAGTTTGTTTATTCTAATTAAGTTATAACTTTTCAACTCATGAAAAACTCACTGAAATTTATGAAAAAATAAATTATAAAAAAACAAAGACTAATGAAAAAACGTATCCTAATCATCGAATTTTCACTGGTTTTAAGCATTCATTCTTTTAAATGCCAAGCTATATGAACCCATGCTCGCCAATGACAAATCATGTGTTTTTCCCCTAAATTGAGCCAGTTCGTTTTACGTAGAACCCCTACTTCTTTTGCATGTCTTTTTTTGCTGGGTTTAGTCAAACTGTAATTTGAAGCCAATACATATGTACAATGTATTTACACAATTTACTTAATGTAAGAGTGAATTCAAGTATGCAAAATCAAGTGCATTTATACATAGAAGTTTTGTCCATTATTTTTATTCGACTTGCACAGCACCACAAAACAAACATGTTAAACGCAAATGTATTCAGACATTCCATTATTTTCGCATAGACTTTTCTTTCAAATGTCACCAATAACATAAGAAATGCAAAAATTGCTCTTTAGCCTTAAACTATTTTATTTTACTTTTGTTGTTGTTGTTTTGTGTTTTTGCCTCAATTGAATTTTAGCTGCAAATGCTTTTAAATGCGTTTTACGTACACAAGTCTTTAGTTATGTAAACTTGTGTAAAAGCCAAAAACAGTCAAACAATAACCATTGTGTTTTTGCTTTTTATATTAAACGTGAATTATAACAATCGTGCTTCATTTAATGAAGCATCCTAATTTCATTCCTAGAGATGTTTTACAGTGATTTTTCTGGTTGCCAAACTTATGGAGATGCTTAGAAGTAAATGTTTCGAGTCGAAGATTTTTAACTCTTTTTCTTGCTAAGTCAAATATTATAAATTTTGCTTGGGGTTGTTGCTTGCAGAAATATAAACGAAAGATGAAAAAAATACATGAACCGATATTGATAATTCTCTTTAGCAAAATTTTCGGAACTATGTCTGATCGATTGGTGTAATTTTCTCCAGCTAATCTTGTGTCCTGGGCGGGCAGACTGACATCGTTCAAACGACTTCACTATGCATTAGAACTCAAAATATATACTTTATGGGGTCGGAAATGTAGAAATTACAAACAGAATAAAAGACTTGGACAAACCCTTTTACCCGTGGTGCCTTTTTCTAGAGAGATATTCATCGTGGACAAAGTTGCATGTTAAGTGGACGTAGATACGAGTTTTTTTTTTCTAATTTCTACTTTACCATCTTCAGTAGTAGTAGACTTTGTCCTTATGCACATAAGCGTAACCATCTACAAATAAGGTATACAAATCTGCATTTACATTTGCAAAACTTTTACACTTAAGAAAAAATAAATAAAAAAATAATAAAAAATATCTATACAACATGTATCTTACATATGTATGTTCAAAGATAAACAGAAAAACCATTCGTATTCAAAAATCGATATTTGCTGACGAAAAAGATTTCGTAAATGGAAATGAAAGTCTTAAAGTAGAATTGCGGTATATACAGGACCATATATGACATTTGCAAAAATAAAAAACGAGAACAAAAAACGAAAAAACGTTACCCATTGTTTATTAAATCATTATGTTAAACGTGCCACTGATTAAGTCGTGGAATATCTAAAAAAACATTAAAGAAACTTAAAATATATACAAGCTAACTAGCTCGCTAGATATTCAATAATCGTGAAATGAGATCCAAATGTAATAGAAAAAACTTTATCTGCCTATAATACTTATCACTACGTTTAAAAGCTTTGACTTAGGCGTTATTTTTGATAGTGGGAAAATTCGCAGATAGTTTTGAGAGAAAGTTTTTAGAAAATATTAGTTTTTTATCAGGTACTGAACATTAGTGAAATGTAAAATGTAATTGGTTTGATATTAAATATAGTTAAATGACTTAGAACTTTTAACATATTTGACTTTTTGCACTAAGTTTTTAATGGTCATCATTAATACTGCTCGGTTTCAGAAATTAATCACCTATTTTTCTGTTTGTATTTGAATATGTTCGGACTATTTTGCATTTTGATTTCTTAATACATTTATTTATTTCTTTTATTGAATAACATCAGTTATCATTGAGGACCTCGTTGGCGTAAGACATGTTATACATTTATATTTTAAGGAATTTATTTATACACCAAAGGCTGTTGGAACAACAAACTATTGTCACTTAAATAATTGTCTCTTTATGCCGCCCACTGCACTAAATGTGTTTCCTGGAGAAATTTTTTAAGGACTACAACAGTTAGTTAATGTTTGAATTTTAAAAACTAATTCACCGTTTATGTGGCAAAACTTTCTATTCACAATATTTTTATTTACGAATAAGACGTGCGTATAAGCGTAGTAACAGACATACAAAGAAAAAATCCAACATCTAAGTTTTCAAAAAATTATTAATGTACAGAGATGACTCCGTTACTGTTATATTATATGTATAGATAACTGCAATATATTTTTTTCTTTTGTAAGCATTTCTTTAATTAAAACAGGCATTTTTACTCATTCGTTCTTAGCTATTTTTTGTTTTTCATTATATTAATCTCTCAGAATAGCTGCCAAAATTTGATACTAAACAAGTAAGAGTGCTATATTCGGCGTTGCCGAATCTTATATACCCTTCACAACATATTTATAGCCACATGGGTGAAGTTGAGTTGCTTATGTATCACCTTGTGCGTCTGCTCTGCACTCTTCTTCATTAAAGAATCTATTGAAATATAAGCGCAAACTTGTACAATTATAATATAAAAAATGACTTAAAAGTGTAAGGTGATGGTTTTTTTTTGCGAATATGGGGTTTTTTAGAATACTTTTAAATTGTTGATAGGGATGGACACTGTAAAAAAACATTGATGTTTTTTTCCATGTGATGCATCGCAAACATATATCGATGTTGCATCGATTCTTCATAAAATACATCGCTGTGTTTTATACATCGATTGTTTTTTTTTTTTTAAATTATTTATTATTATTGAAGTTTTGATGTTAATTTATTTATGATTATTATATTTTCGAAAAATCTTAAGTTTATTTTACATCTCCCAATACTCTTTTTCAATACTATTCAGAGATAAAAGTTTACCAACTCTTCCAACGCTCAATCTGTTTCTTTGTTGAGTCATCACCTTTGCCGCTTGTGAAAATAGTATTTCAGACGGAACCGATTTTCCCACCATTGTAAGGTATTTAAAAGCAATCTTGTAAATCTTTTTAAATATCCTACGGATTTTCTTTCAGTCTTCCAACAGGAGCCCTCAAATAAACTGAAAGTTCATCAAACAATATATCTTCACTCTTATTACTTTTCCAATTTCTATGAACACGTTTATATATCAATCTACACGTTCTGTATACAATTTCTCATTTCGATGCATCAAAAGAAAACATCGATATTTTTCGATTGTTTAGGAGCAAAAAAAACATCGGAATATATCTATGTTTCGATAAAACATCGAGTGTTTTTAAAATATAGATGCTTGTTGTCCATCCCTAATTGTGGATAGTGGTTAGTTATTTTTTGTGCATTTCCGGTTTTAAATAGAGTTTCATATTTTTTATTGCAAGTGAATTCATAAAAACGCCATCGGATCTAAATGGGTTAAGCATTTTTAAAAATTTTAGTATTTCCTTAAAGATCTCTTCCAAAGCTTTAAAATTATATCCCTATTGATATTTAAAAAAATTTTAAAATTTCAGAGCCCCGTAACTCAGAAAATATGGGCGAGCGCCTGTTTTTTTACTTGGTGCTTTTTTATTTATTTTTAATGTTCTCTCGTCCTATACATTATTTTTTTTTATTGGAGTTACTTTATTGTTCCAAATGATATGGTGTACGCGTGGTGTTTTGCCTCGAATGACATAGACCGATCGTGCTGATTTCTAATAGCACTTCTTTCGACACTATTGCTGATCATATGATATACTTATTTTTTTTTCAAAGCACATCTAGTGCCTCGGCAAACTTGATTTCAACACTAACACGGACGGACATTGCTCAATCGACTTCGCTATGCATAATAAGTCAGAATAAATAATCGTATACTTTATGGGGTCGGAAACGGATATTGTAGAAATTAATGACGGAATAACAAAGTTATATATACCCTTTTTCCACTTCTTGTGGTGAAGGGTATAAAAATACAGAAAAAAAAAACTTAAGCTTACCACACAAACAACAATTATTAAAACTTATTCCATAATAGACTTCAAGAGAGAGTATACAAATTTCTGCACCAACAACTAACAAAAGGGAAAGCAAGCAGCAGTCACAACAATATAAATGGCCAAGTTTGAGTGAAAGTTTAAACCAACTAAACCGCCTAAAACTATTTGGCACTAAAACTTAAGCCGACAATAAGAAGGAGCACAAATACCAACTTAAATCTGTCATGTACGAACTAATGACTTTTATTTACAAAAAATAAACAATGTTAAGGTAGCTAAATACAGCTGAATGAATGATTCAAAACAGGGGGATAGAAAGTAAACGAACTGAAATAAAAGTTTTGCTTCAAATAATTTTTTTTTACTATTGATAAAACCTTTTAGAATAACTTGCATCTTTAAATAATTTCAAGTAGTATTTAATTTTAACAAATGATAAAATGTCAATAGGGAAGACAAAATACTAAGATTGATTAAAACATATTACGTTTAAAATAATGATAGTTTTTTGATTTAAAAAAATAATATTGTACTTCTTCATTTATATTAAAAAAATAAAATTATTGACAACATGATAATTAACTTTTAAAAAATAAAATTAAAAACCATTTAATAAAATACTTTTTAGAAAATTATCTCATGTTTCTTTTTTTATTCCTTAAAGTCTTGCATTTATTCGTCTTTTTATATTTTTGGAATAAAAAAAAAAGATTTCTGTTAGAAGCTAATTTAAAAAAAAAACGTTTCGTTTAAAATATTTGTATAATTTATAAAAATTATATTCAAGAAAAGTGCAAAAAATACCGCTAAGAAGAGTATTTAAATAAAGTGTTACAAGTGAAATTTACGTTATGCTTTTTAAAAAAATTAACAAAAATGTTTTTCAAATTTTAAATTTCTATATCTGTGACTTATAACTTGCGTTATGTTTTTTTTTTTTTGGAAAAAATTTGATTTAAAAAACTAATAAACGATTTTTCATTTTAATTAAAATTATTTGTGTGCGAAAGGTTTTAAATACTTTTTTTTTATCAAAAACCCATTTACGAGGGCTGCTATATATATTTCTGGCCTGGCAACACTGAGTGCTGCCAAGTGCAATCTGACATTTCCATTGGAAAGTTTGTCATTTTTAAGCATAATCGTACTCAAAACGTTTTGACGTACGACCATTATTTGTGTTGTTTACAGTGACTTGAAAAAATTAATATAGAAAAAAATGGAATTAACGCGTGAACATTTTCGTGCCATCATTTTCACAAGTTTCGACGTAGATTATTACGACAAGAGTGCATTGATGAACTTAAATCTTTGTATGGCGATGAAGCACCATCCTATAGCACTGTGAAAAATTGGTATAATGAATTTAATCGTGGCCGAAGCTCGCTCAAAGACGAATTCCGTGAAGGTTGTTTATAAACGGCTGTTGTGCCAGAGAACATTGATGCCGTGCGTGAGCTCATAATGCAAGATCGACATGCGACATACCGAGAGATAGAGACATTCTTGAACATTTCTTCCACCAGCATACATTCGATACTGCATGAACACCTGGCCGTAAAAAAGGTTTGTTCTCGTTGGATTCCGCACAATTTGAAAGTCGCTTAAAAAAAGGCTCGTGTCGATTGGTGCAAAGAAATATTGCAAAAAAACGATTGCGGTGCTTCAAAAGACGTTTATAAGATCGTCACAGGTGACGAATCATAGATCTATGCGTATGAGCCCGAAACGAAACAACAATCGACCGTGTGGGTCTTCAAAGACGAGCAAAATCCAACGAAAGTTGTTCGTGGAAGAAGCACTTAGAAGCAAATGGTCGCCTGTTTCTTCGGCAAAACTGGTCATGTGGCGACTGTTCCGCTTGAGCAACGTAGAATGGTCACATCTGAGTGGTACACTACAATTTGTTTGCCTGAAGTCATCGGAGAAATTCGAAAAAACAACAAGAGAAGACGAATCATTGTTCACCATGACAATGCGAGCTCTCATACATCGGCGCAAACCAGAGCGCTTTTGACCGGCCAAAACGTCGAACTAATGGGTTATCCGCCATACAGCCCTGACTTGGCACCTAATGACTTCTTCTTGTTTCCGCACATCAAGAAAAAAATGCGTGATCAACGATTTTCGTCGCCAGAAAAAGCTGTTGAAGTGTTCAAAAACCATGTTTTAGAGGTGTCTCAATCGGAGTAGAAAAAGTGCTTCGACAACTCATTTGAGCGCATGTAAAAGTGTATAAATCATGCTGGAGAAGACTTTGAAAAACAATAAAACTATTTTTGATTATAAATATTCGCATTTTCACTATTAGGCCAGAAATATAGAGCAGCCCTCGTATTTCTGTAAATTAATGATAGAAAAAAAGTTGTTTTCTAAAAAAAATAACTTAGAATTAGCGCTGCGATTAGTTGGTTATCTAATTATCTTATAAAGAAAATGGGAAAACATAATAGAAATTATTTTGCAAATGTAAAACATGAAGCTTATCTAAGAAAGTAATTCACAAATAGCAATAAAAAGCAGAACAAATAACAATCTTATTAACAAATTTTTAATGAATAAAAAATTAATTATTTTCTTATTAGTAAACATTGAAAAATAAATAAAGAGTAATAAAATAACACAAATAGAAACACACTATTCAGTCCAATATTGCAACAAAATTATGGTGGACCGATTGTGAATTTGTTCTAAAAAAGTGAATTCCATTTGGTTTTTTGACAAGCCTAAATAATCAACTCCTAGCCGCAAAAGGAGATTCTTTATATGAGCAGAGAATAATATCCGGTTTGAAATTTGCTTCAAAATACTGCCATTAATTAAGGCTTGAGTTAAGTGTTGGAATATTTAGAAAATATGAATTCTTTAGCATGAAAAAATAAAAGACATTTCACATTATGAGCCACAATTTCTATTTGTTAATATTGTAGAACAAAAAGCTTCTGTCCAATCAGAAGTGCTTTTTGAGTTTCATATTTTTGAGGCATCTAAATACACAGTTTGTAGAAATTTTTTCGTGTAGAATAATATTACAAAAGAGATATTTTTGTATATAAATCGCACCATTTTTAGGATAGTTGCTTATGGGGTTAACTGTCATCGCAAAAAGTTATTTCTGTAGCCACGGTTACATACTCGTTTTAAAAAGTGATCATCGTAAGATATTTTACGTTAATTAAGGTCAAATTATTAATAGGTTTATTATTTGGAAATTGTTTTGAGAAATAAAGTATAATTGAGAAATACTTTGCTAATAATCAAGTATCTGTACTTATTTCACTAGTTCCTTAAATCATATCTCGTGAACTTTTGCCCACTTTTTAAGAAAGGAAAAAAAAAAATAATAAAAATCCACAATAATTTTTTTTCATTGTTAAAACTCTAACAACAGAATGAAAATTTCTGCGATAAACCATTAAAAAATTTAAGCATTTGTTTTAATTTATCTCAAGAACTTTAATTTGATTTAACAACAGTTTTTCACTTTATGGATAAGAAGTAAGTTATTATACGCACTTGGTTCCAAAAGGTAATTGAATTCCTCTCTCATTTCTTATAATCAAGCTTCAAATTTAATGCAATTTGAAAACATCGTTTGAATTTCAATAATTATGGAAACAAAGTGGCATTGAACCTCCCAGGACTAATAATCCCATTTTGAAAAAATGTTCCTACATTCAATACAAGTTATAATCATTGTTTATTATTAATGCCGCATTAACTGATTTTTTATGCCTTATTTTTATTTTTACTTTTTTAGATATGCCTTCTAACATGTCCTTGAAATTTGAAATTATTTATAAGTATTTTATAAACCAGTCAATTATTGCGTTCTATTCAACATTAAATCAATGTTGAGGTATCCTTTGTCTACTTTTCTTTGAATTTAAAATAAATGCCATTAAAATGAAGTCAATTATTGTCAAAAAGATAAATAAACAGACAAACAGTGTATTAACAAAATACATTTGTTACAACTTTTATTTGTATCAACTAAATATTTCAATTGTATAAGTAAAGATAAAAATTTTTTTTAATGCTTTAATATTTTTAACCTTGACTACATTCATTTTATTGAACAAAAAGGAGAGAAAGAGGAAAAGAGAAAGATTTTTTAATGTTGGATTACTGTGAAAAGTATTTGCCTTAAAATTTAAAAGTAATACTGTTTACAAATTCGAGTTGCATTTAATCTTCTTTTATTATATTTTTCAACAGCATCGACTAACAAGTATTTAACTGTCAACAAATTACCAAAATGTAATCAATTAAGATTAGGACATGTCTGAGACTGTCACTTAAGTCTTTTCTTTTGCAGTTCGAAGGTCAAATTTTTAATCGACCTTTAAACATAGTAGAACTTTGCTGAAAAATACTAAAAGATTTTTAGAGGTAAAAGTTATTAAGTTCAAGAAAGTAAAGTGATTACAAGGGGTATATGAAAAACATTTAAAATAAGTTTTTTTTTATAAATACGTCTCTCAAATAAGAGACAAAATAATTTTTATTAACTTAACTTAAGCAAATACGGCGTTTCAACTTTATGTTCTACTCAAGAATAAAATCGATTTTGTTTTATTGTTTGGCTGTCTGCCCGTCTATCACAGGCCTATCTAAAAGAAAAAACATATTATAATGATGTTAAAAGTTAAAGCATGTTTTAATAGACACGCGAAATTTACACAGAATTTTTAGCACCATGCCCGTTCTAACAGCAAGTTGACAATTAAAAATAAAAGCGTGCCCCACAAAGAAGTGGTACAGCAATACAGTGTGTGGTCCCAATAAAAATAAATTTTAAGGAATAAAATCAGAAATAAAAGAATATTCCTATAGCTTTGACATAAATTCTCTTATCTTTTGAACCGTAACAGGCACAACAAAACTAATAAAATTCCGATTTCACCATTTTTGATTTTAATATTTCTATAAACTTTTAACAAAAGAAAGACTAATATTCTTATATCAAATTAATAGGGAGTGTACCGTCATCTAACGAATATTGAGGTCATCTTTAGAAGCCCGTTACTTCTGGTTATTTTCTTTCTATGCAAAGCCTTTGTTATCAAGTCACGTCTGTACTTTTTTAAGTTTAATTCAGCTGCATATAAAATTGTTAGAAATAATCTTCATCCATTTCGTGGGAAGAGTTCTTAGATTTAGGTTATTTTGCATTCCGATTTGTTTTCACAGGGATTATAAAGTAATAAAAAATTAAAAAAAATATATATATTTTCCCATAAACCGGATTGATGTACGAAATGCATATTCGTATGAACATTTCGGTGTTATTAATACGAATCGTAGTAGATTTAAGACAAATTTATTTTCAAAATTTTAGACATTTATCTCTCAAATTTAGTAGCTTAATTGATTATTAATTTAATCAAAAAAAAAAAAAAAAAAAAAAAAGCAAATAAATCTAATGCTTTAAAAAAATGCAAAGTATTGTATACAACGATCATTTGTTTCTTATATTCTTCTGCATGTTTTTATTTTTGTCTTTTAATTAATTTATGTTTGTAACACTACAAATTTATAATATTTCTCGTTGCTGGATTCAGTAAAAAACCTTTTAGCGAGTAAATTGCTTTTCTTTGAAGTTTTGCTAAACTGTATTTGTTTTTTCTCAATTCACGTTTATAGGAAAACCCTGAGGGATGTTTTACAAGTTTTAACTCAGTGTAGTTATCTTAGCAATAAACTTTTTGTTATCAGCATATATCGATATCAAACGAATGTAAAGAGAACATTTTGCTACAATTTACTTTTACATATTATTTCTTTTTACAATCCTACTTGTTGCTTCTTACTTCTATTTACACACTGTAGAACTCTTTGTGGTATCTTACATATATCGCTCAAATAAAATGTACACAAACATTAGCCTTATTATTTTTGGTTTACGTTTAGTTTGGATATTCCTCGTGTGATATGTTCTCCTTAGCGGTTTTTCTTCTTTATATCCTTTTTTAACATTTTATGTTTGTGCATACATACATGCTTTCACTCTATTTATTTAAGTACGAAAACGGAGGTGTCATAATGTATTGCACTTTTGTTTATTTTCCTATGTGACGGCATAGGTGACAGTGCTGCTCGTAAAAAAGTTTTGTGGTTTAAAATTTTTAATAACCAGCTAAAACTTCTAAATAAATCACATAATTCTGGGGTTGTGTGTAATGTATGTGAGTAAGTTTGTCAGTGTGTGAGTTTGTTTCACAAAGAGCCAATTCAAATTTGTTTTTAATTAAAATGTTCTTAGAAAACCCCAAAGTAATTTTTAAACTTTTGTGATCAATTAAATTTACATAGCTTTATAACTCAACCAGAGTATGATTCAAAGATGAAAGAGTAGAAATACGTTATATATTAAAATGGTTTTTCTGAAAACACAAATAAATTGTAATAATTTTGATAAAAATATGAATAAAAGTATCCCAAATGAACTACTTCTATAAAGTCACAACATTCCATTCTTCTCAATTGCTGGCGTTACATTTATTCAATTTCATAATTCAAAAATTTTTAGGTTCTTCATCCTTTATAGTTATTACATCTATAGACAGACTTAAGTCTCTTCTTTAGCTAAAATATAAAAAAAAAATTATTATTTCTTAAAAAATAACTAAAAGGACAGAATAAAAACAAGTTAAAAAGTTATTGACTTGAGAATAAAAACTGTTAAAAAATATTTGCTAAATACACACCGAACATATTTGGCGAGAGGAGTTGTTGTGCTTATTAAAGAAGTATTGCATGAGTCATTAAATAAGAATGACCCAATTAACATTAAGGAGACACCTTTATTACACTTTCTATGTGAACTAATGATATTTTGAGTATGTGATTGTCACATGATGTAGTTTTTGAAATTACAACCTTGCATTATTTTATTTGTATTTGCTTACGATTACTTCAATAGAAAGCTTTTCATTTAAAACAAAAAAGGTAATTAGAGTTTTTTAATGTAAAACATGAAAATAGTTAAGAAAACAAAAGGGCAAATCTTAAACTGCAAGTTTATATATTTTAAAATTTAATAACTAAAATAATTATTTTATTTTCTATTAAATGGAAGTATTCAAATTCTAAAATATTCAGGCTTGTCACAGAACTCAATTTCGTTCAAAACTGTTTTCAATTCTGAAAATAGACTCTGCAGACTTTAAAAAGAAAGAATTTTTTCAGAATGAAACTACTTTATAATTACAAAGTGGAATTAATTTTCTTTGAAAAATTGCTTTTATTTTGTATCCTTATTTAGTTTAGACTTTTTGTTACTTTGGAGCTTGGAGTTTCAGCACTTTTATGAATATACGAATACTGAATTAAAACCATTTCATTGGGAATGTGTGACATGCCTTCTTGCTGAATTATTGACCTTTTTTTACTTGGCTACTGTTGCTCTGGAAAAAGATAAGATTATGTGAATATCATATTGGGCTACTGATAATGCTTAAAGAAAGCAATAATAATAAAGCATATATATTACGAGAAAGTGTTATTATAGGTTTTAGAAACTTTTTAGCAACTTGGTTATTGCAGGAAAATGTGATACAAATTTACATCAGTTACTAAACCCCTATAATATGTATTCTGATGCTAGTTTAAAATTGTTTTGGAAATAGTTTTTACTGATCAGTTGAATTGCAGAAAAAGTTATCAACTTATTTCCGAATCCAAATCACGAAACAAAATAAAACGGTCAAAGAAAGGGCTGTAAAACCATGGCAAAGTAACAATTGGATTTCTCCCACAGTCCACGATGAAGTTGACCTTTAACTTCGCTTTTAAACTCTAATTTTCCAATTTTTTGCGTTGTTTCTCTGTTATTTATGCATGATTTATATGAATTTACAAGCCAGAAAACTTCAGTTGTCAAATAAACAACAGGTAGAAAATTAAAACTTCATGTGAATTTCTGGATAAACTGTACGTAGCTGATTTACAAAAGTTGTCTCTGTCAAGGCAAAGTTTTTCTCTATTTTTAATTTCAGTAAAAAAATTTAAACATACAAAAGCAATGAGTGTCATTGTTTTCCAAGATTTTTTTTATATCTTTTGTCCATGATGTTCATATTAGAATGTTTATAAAATATTATTTGTACGTAACAGTTTTTAAAAATTTTACAACAAAAAATTCTCAAGGATTTTACTAAATTAGAAGAGGAAATAGGAAACCTAAACATGAATGTTGTATGATTGTTTATGAAACTGTTTTATAATTTTATTTACTTTGCTGAAGATAACTTTATTATAAAATTGTTTACAAAATATTGATAACATTTTATCTTAAAATAAAAAGTTCTCATGTATCAAGGAGTTCTATATAAAAATAGAAAATTTACTTTAATGTTTAAAATTAACACTAACGGGTAAAAGGAAATTGTTTTTTTCTAGATTGTGTTTTTTATATATTTTATTTTAAACCCTTTATTGGAATAATAAATATAAAATTTTATTTAAATATACACATGATTTATTTTCAACGCTTTTTTTTTTTTTACTCAAACAGTAAATTGTAAAGAATTTTTTAATTCCAGCATTATTGTGTCCGAAGAATTCGAATTTTAATTATTTTTAGTTCACTGTTGTCATACCTTTCGGTGAAGAGCGTCTTCAATGGCTGTTTATTTGTACGTATGACGGGCGCTTTCGATTTCAAGCCGCGTTTTGATTAGTACTGGTTAGATAGTGTAAGGTAAGTATGACCGTTAAACGTTCGTGTTTTGTATATTTCCATATTTTCAAGAATGTCCAGTCTTCGTCCTTTTTTACTAGGATGTATTAACGTCATTTATTTCCCTTGGGTCGTGTTCTTGTGTGTTGAGGTGTATTGCGATCGTATGTGCTCTGTGAACCTCGTTTTTAATGTTCGTCCAGTTTGTCCTATCTATGTATGGTTGCAAGTGCAAGTAAGTCTGTATACTCCGCTGGTGTTAAATTTATCAGTTATTTCTGTTGATGTCTTGAGATTGTTTTGTAGAGTTTTGCTCGTCTTTAGTGCTATCTGTAAACATTCTATCTGAAAAAGGTTAGTTAATCTATATATTTCTGGCCCTGTGTAAGTAAAAATGTGTCGTTGTGTTGTATTGATTGTCTTCTTGTTTCCTTTCTTCTTGTTTTTATTGTTGTATTGTCGAAGTAGTTTGTCGATAGTAGTGCAGATGCATCCGTTATTTTTAGCTATAGTGTAAACTGTGTCGAGTTCTTTGTTATATTTCATTTTTCTAAAAAAATATATATTTTATTGTAAAGAGAAGCCAAAAGATACAAAAAATTATTTCTTATTCTATTTAAATTGATATTGAAAGTTAGACTCTAAGTAGTTTATCTCCTTATTTTTTATTCTAGCTATGAAGTAAAAGATTTCGTTATTAATTTGTATAATTTTTTAAACAAGCAAAATAAGCAATCAGCGGGAGTCAAATCCGGAGATAAAATTTGTGTGTGGCATCAGGTAGAAAATCAAATCATTGTTAGGATTAACTCAATTTGTGTGAAATTTATTTTTCTTTCAATACTTCAAAGTAAAAAAAGTTGACAATGGAGATCTCGAAACACTGTGGCAATAAAACTAAGAGAGCAAGGCTGTTAATTGAGTAATATTGCGGTATACACGATAATTATTGCGGTATATCCGAGATGTTTCATTAGCATTTTTGTTTCAGAACAATAATTCATTAAGATCGATAAGAAAAAGATTTCAACAAATCAGACAAATAGAAAGAATATTAAATACGATTAAAATCATTTTTTTTGTGTTGCAATTAAACACGTTTTATAATGAACTTAAGTCCGGCTGTTATTAACAACTAACTCAAAATTAATTATTTAAATACAAAAAGCTTGTAATTATTTTTTTTAACACTTTGTAAAAAGTTTTAATTTATTGTTTAAACATAAAAATAAGACTTCTTAAAATCTTTAAATTTAAAATTTTGCAATTATATTTAAATAAAAATAAAAAAAAAAATTTAACCAAAACTTTTTGATTAATTATAAAATAAAACAAAAAGTTTTTTTTTAAGAATAACAAGTGTCGACGTAAAAAATAATTTTTTAGCATAACAACACATGAACTAAGTTGTTGAAAATTTTATATTTTTAAATTCAATAAATATTTGTTTGCCACAACATTTAACTTAATAGTAAAATTTATGTTTTTGGCAGTAGTAAACCCTGGACAGATTCAGTATGCGGAGTGTTATTTTCATTAATATTCATACCAAGCAAACATATCTTTTCATTTTAACGTTACTCGTGCAAAACATTGACTGAAAAGTGTATTAGACAAGATAAAAAAAATTAAAACACCAGTCTAAAAAACTAACAAATAGAATTTGCAACAACATCAAAAACAGGAAAAAATTAGACAAAAGCAAACTAATTTCAACCATCTGCTAAACGAGTTATAAAAAAGCGGAAAAACGCAACAGAAAGGAATAGTAGAAAGTAAAGTATGAATGGGATTTTAAATAAAAACCTGTTGCTTTAATTAAACAAAGTTGTAAAAAGGTGTAAGACAAAATAAAAACGAAGTACTTTGCACAACGATAGAATAGTGTCATCTGTAAGGAGGAACAAATATGGAAACATTTATACATGAAATAAAACGGTAACGGGGCATTTCTGTAAATGAAATATTTATGGAAAATTTGTATGTTGGTGTAGATAGTAATCGATATGAAATACGAAACTCCTAGTTTTGGTATTTTGGTTCAATGTCTGTCTGTGAGGGGGTCCCTTATAACCTTGATTCAAATACAGAATATATATATATTTTTTGGTAAAAATAAGTCATTTCATAGAGAACATAGAAGTTCAAATGTGAAAACACCCAATTTAACCGGTATAATGGTATTAGAGCAGTTGTCAGTTGGCAAAAACTACGAAAAAAGTACCACATTAATGAATTTTCCCTCCTTGCTCTAGAGAGTTATGTAATATTTCTAAAAAAAATTTTCATAAAACATAAAACACACTGCTCTTTATTTTTGTTTTAGTTAAACACTTTAATACAGCAATAAAATTTCCTTTATTATCGGGATCTCTCAATTCTGTCAGAATCAATAAATTTGTAGCGGAAGCAACTCAAACATGCTGTCAACCATAAGAATGTACAAAGTGATGAAGATGATGATGTGAGCGGTTAAGCACAATAATGAACATGACTACCGAATGATTATTATGATAATAAACATCATTTGTCAGTTTCAACACAATTTGATTTTATGCTTTCAGTTGCTTATTTTATGTTTTGTAAAGTTCTTCACAAAATGTATTTATTATTTCAATTCAAATTCAATTCGTCCACATCTAGCGATAAAATACTTTTCTAGTTGTTGATATTCTTTTTTAAGAACATTAACTTATTTTTTATTTTCTAATTGGTGCATAAAAAACAGAAGCAATTTAATTTAATTCTGCTGATTAAATTTATCTTACAACTACATAAATATTGGTTAGATTTAATTCGCTTAAGTTGCAGATTGATTGAAATTTACGAGTAACGATTTTTATTTCAATACTCGTTTTATATTTTTTAGAAGAACAAGTAACGAGCGAGTAATAAAAAATTCCTAAATTTTGTTATTTCTACTTTCTTTATTCTTTTCTCTGTTACTTTATTTTGCCTTTTTTCGCTGACCGCTTCATTTACAAACGTTCAATCAATCAATATCAATAAGTCTTTTGTAAAATAAAATTTTACCAAAATAACGCAAGTTCTGAAAAATTATAAATTTAGTTTTACTTTACTACGGTTTTTTTATTTTAATTTATATAAGTTTCTTTTTTGGGTTAAAAAAAATGCAAGTGTAAAACCTACCGTTTTATATTTTCCGATAGACAAATGGCTCGTTTTTTATTGCTCTCTTTATTTATTCAGTCGTTGGGATAAGCGTTGTTCCATTAGGTCGCGATAAAGAAATATTTGAGTTAAGCGAGGTTCGATTAAAGTTTTTAAATATTTGGAATTCTGCGTTTAGTGCTATCACACATATCATATGCGCTACATACACAGGAACAACTTAAACTTTTCCAAATGCCACGGCTGGTTGGTGATTGTGGTATTTTCTTCGTGTTAAAAGTTCAAGTAGGATCGCAGAGGCCCTGTTAGCGAAGGTACATAACAGTGAAGGAACTAGAGGGTCCCGTGGGATTCTTAGAAAACTAGGAGAAAAACTGATTATTTAAATGTTAACAAGGGCAAATTATCCACTTACTAATCCCTGTCTTTTGACTGCTTACTTAAATCTTAAGTGGAAACATTATACAATAATTATCAATATTTGCTGTTAGCAGTTTTAAACAAACAATATATGAACATATGAGCAATTTAGCTGACAGCTAAAAATTAAATTTAACTATAATACTTAACAGCCGTCATTTTTATTTGCGATAGCTGATTGTAAAGATATAATAAATTCAACCTGTAGCTCAGAGATATCCTTAAGGACCGTCAAGATAGAAAGTATTAGCTACTATATAAATGCACTGATATGTGTCTCCCGAGAAAAGCTATCAACAAACGGACAGTCTAAAACCATAACACTCTAACAAATAATATTATTGTTTTTTTAAATGAGATTTTACTACTTAAGATATAAAACAAAAGCGCACTAACTTGTTTAAAAGGATTTTGATTTATTCGAAGCCGCTAACATTTATAAAGGGTTTTTCCGAATGCTGGAAATTTTGCAACGAAAATAAGAAACAGAATATCTAGTGAATTGTTAAATGCACTTGCAATTCTAAAATTCAAATTCAAAATTCAAAAAATAATTAATAAAGTAAAATTTAATCTTTGTTATCTCTTGTTTTGTATGTTTTGGCACTTGAATTGTTTTTAAGTTTTATTAACTGTTAATACTAATATTTCAAAGTTATTTTATTGTTTGTTTATCTGTAATAAAACAGTAAAGGGATCATTTCTGTACATAAAATATTTTTTGAAAAGTTAGATGTTGGTGTAGGTAGTAATCGATATGGAATACAGAACACCTTTTTTTGGAGTTTTTGTCTGTCTGTCTATATTCGCATCAATTAAAAACTGCTAGATAGATTTTAATAAAATTTTGTGTGGAGGTCCGTCCGAATCTTGAATCAAATATAGAATACTTTTTTGTTTCGTAATACTAAGTTATTTCTGGAGAATATATAGATAAAAAAGTGCAGTCAGACAATTTTGTTGGTATAATGATACTGAAACGGTTGTCAGCAAATTTTATTTTTTAGATGAAAAATTTTTAACACTGCTTGCAGACCTCTACAACAAATGTTTAAAAACACATTTTTCGAAATTAGAATTTTAAGAAAATTATATATGACGCGCGGACAAAGACGAGGGCACTGCTAGTGTTTTAAAAAAACTTCGAGTTTTGATTATTTCATTAAATAACTTTTCTTCAAAATTTGCTTTTCCTCAGGAATAACCGGAAATCCCAGGAATGCGTTAATTTTTTAGCGTTTTCCGGGTAATAAAAAATTTTGAGAAATCTGAAACAATAGTCTCGAGACAAATAAAACGTGAAATTCCCAGAGAAGTTGGAAGACGTACTTCTCCATCTTCCTGTCCTTACTGCTTTAACTTCGGTTTCTACGTTGCTTGCTGCGTTTAAAATAAAATTTTTTCGTATTCTTACTCAGTAACGTTTGTGGTTAACAGATGTAATATGATTTATAAATACCAAAAACAAGCAAAATGAAGCAGAATTCCTCAAATTTAATAATAGTTTCTCAGTAGCTACTGGTGGATAGGAACACTATTACAAAAAAAAAAAAAAATACCGGGATATTTTTAAATTAAAATGAAAAAACAATAATCGACATCTCTTCTATTTAAATTGACAATTTCTTTTCTCAAAAAAATTAATTATCACTTATTAAAAAAATCAATTTTTTTCTTTAACAGAGCCCTTGACCCAAAACCATACATAGAAATTTTACAATAAAAATTTCATATAATGAAATTTAGTTAATCTTGGCATTTTCAGGAAATCTTTTTGTTTTAAAATTAAGGTTTTTATTTTAAATATTTTATGACTTAATTAATTAGCCTCATATGATACTGAATAACTCGTACGACAAAGTAAATTTCTTAAAATAGCAAAAGATTTAGTCAAGGCTGTATGCAGGTGGTCTCGATAATAATATAAATAAATTTAATGTTACATATACGAAGTACTGCTCACTATAAAAATGCAGAAATAATTACACACATGTAAGAGCCATTTGTCATACGATTAATTCTACAGGTTAAATTTAGGTGGTAGGAATAAATTAGTAAAAGAATAATTTATTTTCATTACTCATCTGTTCGTGTCAAGTTCGAACAAAATGTTCGTTCGTTTTGAGCCACGACTTTTTAACATACTCTTCGTTATTTATGGCTTATGGACAGGTTGGCTAAGAAAAATAATGAATAACATTTATTTGTAGTTTTATTTTTTGTTCAATTTAATGGTAATGCCAAACAACTGTATTCTTATCAAGCCTACGCAATGTTCTTTTGTGTTAAGTATCAAAACAATTCTATGCGAAATTAGGGGTTTCACGGTTTGATATATAAATTCTAAAGAAGGGAATAAAAATAAATGTCTCATTATATTTGTTATTGTTTAACATAACAACAGTAGTGTCAGTATTATTGGTATTGTTACTTTACATCAAACATGATATTTCACATTAGCCTTAGTTTTACCTCTCTTTTCTAACCTGCGAAAAAAGGAAATTTTACACAGAATGATAAATGAAACGGAAAAAAACTGATATTCTTTATTGTTTTCTAACATTCATATTTGTAATAAATTAATTTCTGCGACAGCAGTTCAGCACAAATTTTTACACTGAAGTTGCAAATATCCTTTTTGTCTTTGAAGATTATTTTTTAACTTCTTTTAATTTTGAAAGACTAAAGAATGCCAATTCAAAACATTTAAAAAATTTAGGCGACATATTTTAATTTAAAATAAATAACACGTAATGGAAAATCTGGCACGTTCTAATATAGCAAAAGTGTTTGAAATGGTTAGAATGTGAGCAAGATATCAAGAAAATTTTAGCAATAAAAAAGACAAAAAATATTAAAGGGAAATATGCTTAAATTCTTTATAATCGAATACTGATCCTGCAAGAAATCCCAACATCACAATAACATTTAAGTAACAAAAACGAGCATGATAAAACTGTTTTAAATAAAAACGTTTAACTTACCAAAACTGAAACTCGTCCCTGTCTTCCTTAAAAACATTAACACATCATCCAAAAAAAAAAAATATTAAATCTTAACTAAATTATAAATAAAATAAAAATATGATCGTTAGCCAATCTAACAATATTTTATAAGGTAAATAGCTTCTGTATCAATATATATTTACATTTTATTGTGTTTATTTGTAAAAATATATAATTAAATTCCGCTTAAAATCACGCATATTTTAATTTCTAAATTTGATTAAAAATTAAAATTATTTACAAGCTTTTTTATTAATTTTTAAAGAAAATTTGAAAAATCAGACAATAGCTAAATGTCGTCATCATTCTTCCAACCACACTAGGAAATTGTAATACGGAGAATATTCATTTTTAATCATTATTAGTTTTGTTACACGAAATCCACATAAAACTAAAATATTTTTTGTTTGTTTTTCTCTTTATAAATCGCTACATCAATTTGTTTTTTTCTTCTCACCTTATCAATGTGTGAAGAGAATAGAAGAATAAGCAGTACCCTGCGAATAATTTAAATATCTATTAAAGAAATTGATTTTATATTTTAATTTTAATTTAATTTCTAATCTGGTTGCATTTAGTAAAACCTAGACATTATAAAAATTTGTGTGTTGAAACTTCAAGGTTCTTCTTTATATAGTAAAAAATAATTAATATGGCAACTGACAGCTATGGATGAGTAAAGACTGATCATTATGTAGAAGAGCAAACTCGTTTTAACCAATAAAGAGCATTTTATTCATAACTGCTTTGTTAATCGTCAAAATTGTGCACTTGTTGTCCTTAATGATCCTTACTTTCCTGATAGTTCACGATAATAGCTGTGCCTCGCAGTACTATTATTAAATAAATGGAAAGTGTATTTGTATTTAAAAAAATTAAAAAGTACTTGCCATATAATTACTTACTTTAATGATTGCCAAATTTTTTACTCGCTTACAAAACATATTATATTAATTCGCAAGTATAGGAATTAGTAATTGAATTAGTTCTTTAAGTTGAAAAAGAATACGTTAAAATACATACTAATGATTATTATTATTTCCTGCAATAGGTAATGTAAACAATTCTCAGTAATTGATTATAAAAGTCTCATGCCTTGTTAAAATCAATCCAGTTGGGAAGTCCTTACGCCAAAAATGCTTAATTACACACTTGATTACCTTTTTTGAAATTTTTTGCTGGGCAGTTAATTGCTTATTTATAGTTCACGATAACTGGTACAAGAATATTTGGTACAATATATGATGGTACACCTTATGAGTCCAAAGGGTCTACAACAACCGACATCAATATTTTATGGTTATTTATTAATTTTGTTCGCTTTTTCCATTTATACTGCCAACAGCATTTTAATAATGAAACCGACATAATCTTTTTGTGATGTGTCAGTCAAGCAATTTGTTAATGGCAGCTACAAAGATTTAAAACACAAATAAACTATTAAATATTTTACTTAAATATAAAACTGAAACAATAAAAGGGGTGATTTTGCAAAGGAAAGCACAATAAAACTTGAACACAAAACAAAGTTGCAGCTAAATGAGTAATTATTAAATAATAATACAACAGCTTTTCATATTGAAAAATCTACAGAACATTGTCATTAATTTCAATATAGTCGAACAGATGAAAAGTTAAAATTTTTTTTTATAGTTTTGTTCAACCATCAACAGTTTTCTATTAACGCTTTACAATGGTAAACAGGGCGTTAAATATTGTCCCTTACACACTCTAATTTAAATTAAAAAAAAAAGTAATTTTGACCTTCTATCATAACACTTATTTTGTTTTATAAAATATACAGTCGCAAGTTGTTAATTACAACGGCCTTTGGCGCTTGTTTCATTAAATTTTTTGTAGTTTTAACGTCGAGAAAATAACTGAAATTTCGCAATATTTAATTTTTTTTGGAAAAAAGAAAAAATGAATGTGGTTTCTGGACAGTAAATGTTTTAAGTTATAATTTTCAACACATATGTCTAAAATGTTTATTATGCACATGAAAGTTTAATTAAAAATGAGCTGTGGTACGTATTGAAGGCACTCTTAGTCATTCCGTTTAAAGTTTTGAGGGAACTGCATTTTTGGCCAACTTATGATTGCAATATTTGTATTAGAGTTGGAATATCGTTTGTACACCTGTGTTATCGTGCACGCTTGCAATGCCAGGTTCACACTGTCTTATATCAAACAGAGAAAACATCATAAGATGCGGTGAAATCACTGACCTATTATTTTTTGAATGCGACAAAAGCATAAAGTTATTTTTTTTTTTTTTTTTGCAATATCATTTTGTGATTTTAAGCTTTATTTATACATATATGACTCTGTTTTATAATTTAGAAATTCAAATAATTTTTTGAATTTAAGATCAAATTTACTTTTCTGATGATTTGTGAATTAAAATCACTTTATTTAAATCGTTTTTATGTCGGTTGAGCAATTCTTACCCAAATTAAATCGACTGTCCGTTTCTTTTAACAAATATTTGCGAAGTATATTTATTCTAAAATTGCCTTTTATTTATAAATGTGACCAGCATACAAATTTATTTATATTTCGTATCGTGTTTTAGCAGAAGATTTAATATATCTGTAGTCAGGCAAATTTTTATCCGAACTGAGCTTCTAATAAATTAAATTGCTTAATTAACAAAAAAAATGTACGTTTTTTAAAATCACTCGATTTTGAAACCCAGTTGACTACAGAACTACCGTAATAAGAATTAATGATAGGATACCACGTGTCTGAGCCTATAATTTTAAATTAGTAACTACTAGAGCTGTAAACGAATGATTCATTTTTGGTTTTTAACTCACCGTGAATTAAAATGTTTGAATGAATTCATCTGTTCCAAAAAATGAATTGAATTAAAATTTGAATGCATTCACAATGAATTTGAATTCTTGAATGCCATTCACTTGGCCACACAAAGTTAATGAATTTGAATTTGAATGAATTTATTATGAACAAAATTTGTGTGAATGCATTCCTTTCATCAGCCAAAAAATGAATTAGAATCTGAATGGATGTATTATGAATTTAAACGTCGTGAATGCATTTACTCGCCATCGAATTAAATGAATTAGAATTTGAATGCAATTATTGGGAGGAAAAATATATTGAAGGAATTCATTTTTTTACAATAATTCTTTTAAGTTGAAAATTTTACAGTGTGTGTTTTACTACGTCGGCCATGTCGTAAGTTGCAGAAAAGTTAACGGGTATTATATCGGGCATGATAAACGCTATAGAAAAGTTAAAGGGTGTTACATTATTGACGTGACTTTGACGATTAGAGTATTATCTTTTGAACTACAAAAGATAAAAACTTTAAATTTACGCAGTGTGTGTAACTACATCGGCCTATAGTTCAAAAGGTAACACTATAATCGTAAAAATCACGTCAATTTTGCAACACTCTTTAACTTTTCTACAGCGTTTATCATGGCCGATGTAGTTACACACACTGCGTGAATTTCAAGTTTTTATCTGTTATAGTTCAAAAGATAACACTATAATCGTAAAAATCACGTCAATTTTGCAACACCCTTTAACTTTTCTATAGCGTTTGTCATGGCCGATGTAGTTACACACACTGCGTAAATTTCAAGTTTTTATCTGTTATAGTTCAAAAGATAACACTATAATCGTAAAAATCACGTCAATTTTGCAACACCCTTTAACTTTTCTATAGCGTTTGTCATGGCCGATGTAGTTACACACACTGCGTAAATTTAAAGTTTTTATCTTTTGTAGTTCAAAAGATAACACTCTAATCGTAAAAAACATGTCAATTTTGTAACACCCTTTAACTTTTCTACAGCGTTTATCATGCCCGATATAACACCTGTTAACTTTTCTGCAGCTTATGTCATGGCCGACGTAGTAAAACACACACTGTATAATTTTCAACTTAAAAGAATTATTGTAAAAAAAATGAATTCCTTCAATATATTGTTCCTTCCAATAATTGCATTCAAATTCTTATTCATTTAATTCGATGGCGAGTAAATGCATTCACGACGTTTAAATTCATAATACATCCATTCAGATTCTAATTCATTTTTTGGCTGATGAAAGGAATGCATTCATAAAAAGTAATTTCATGATGAAATTCAAATTCTTATTCATTCATTTCGTGTGGGTAAGTGAATGGCGATCAAGAATTTTAATTCATTGTGAATGCATTCAAATTTTAATTTAAAAAATCACAATTCAATGCGGGAATGATTCGCAGGAATGATTCAAAAAAGAATCATTCGTTTACAGCTCTGGTAACTACCTTGCAATAAAATATCAAACATTATTAATCAGATACCAGACGTTATTTATTTGAATTTTTATTTTTATTTTTATTAATTTGAATTTGTCTTTTTATTAAACCCCTTATACTTGTTTGAGGGGTAAAATAAGGGAAACTTAAATTAACATTTATAAAGTTAAAATTTTGTTTTATTTTAAGATCATGTTTTAATCTTATAAATCATTAGCCTATTTAAATAATTTATTAAATCTCCTTACGTGTTTGTGGGGGTTTTATTGTTTTTCTGTGATATTATTTATAACCCTGCGTAATAAAAAAAAACACA